>CM035153.1:165161780-165685072 GCA_020205615.1 Panax quinquefolius | reverse complement strand
TATCCACATTAATCAAATCAACCTTACTATTTCAAAATAATAACAGTAGAAAAATTAAATTTCATTAATAATAAGTCGGTCTTACGTACGTGAATAAGAACTCCCATAACTAAAAGTTCCAATTTGATTAAAAAGTTTCGATCAATATTTGATAATGATATTAGAATAAATAATATCATTAAAAAATAATATCCTTACCTCTAAAGATCAAAGATTTCTACCAAACAATTGGACATAAAGCATGACTTCAGAACTTTGCAATCAGATAAATAATACTCAAAATACTCACAAGAATACGCCGATAATATAGAGAGAGAAAACTTCGGCTTCGTACAGAATTTTCAATTCTAACCTAAGTACCCTATTTATAGAAATGCTAGACCATTAAAAAGTAAAAATTTAATATAATATTAATATATAAATTAAATTTTCCTACGCCAACCTTCCAAGAACTGAATTCAAATCATTTCAACACATATGTAACACACCATAATAGAAAAAACGCTTTTGTTATTTAAAATATTTTAAACTCCAAAATCAATTATTTTGAAGTTTCTAACTTCAATAATTCACAATAATAGTCCTTTTATCGAAAAATTCAAACTCGCTGACTTTTTATAGAATTTCAATTTCTACAACTTTACAGTAAGAAATTTTTCCAAATTCCAAACAAAAATCAATCCTAAATCCACAAACTAGACGCATTTTATTAAAAGTATAATCAAATTTCACCAAGAAATGGGTCCAATTTACATAAAATATGCTTTAAATATTTTTGGTAACAAAATATACTCCTCCACATATACTCATATATATCCACATTCATCGTGAAAATATCATCATTATTATATTATTAAAATATAATAATATATTTAAATGAATTATTTTATCGTAAAAGATAAAATTTCAATTTTCAACAATTGTCACATTAAAAATTTTCTCCATCTATATCCACATAAAATCAATATTTTCTCATCATATGAATCAATAATTAATTATTCACAAATAATATTATGAATCACAATATCGACAACCAATGCGCCTCCTGTGAAAGCAGGGGCTTTCCAATAAGAATTTCTCCACACCTGCCGCAATTAGTGTAACCAAACCTCTCCTTAGATGTAACTTTCTAGACATCGCTAATAATGTTATCTAATAATATTATTCAGATAATATGAATTATTGCTTCGATAATGAAAAATACTGCGTAATTGACAATTATCAAACAACAAAGAATATAAAATATCAACGCAAAGAATTATTAAATCAATAAAATAAAATAATCGAATAAGAATTAATCAGAACCATTATCGAAGTAGTGCTTCACGTAAGAATCAATAATTGTGCAATAACGCGGCACATCGTGGTTTTAACCACTACAGTATTTTAATAAGATAATTGAATAACTACGCCATATTTTTAAACAACTTATATTCGTTGCTTTCTTCATCCAATCGCTCAAGCATGGGGCCCACAAAAAAGATCATACCATCTTTACAAATATTCCCCGAAGCAAGAATATTCCACTGACCAAACGAATATTTCCTCGACAACAATGAATATTTTATAACCACTTGCTTATTTTAAAATATTTCACAGATTTTACCCATAACTATCCACATTAATCAAATCAACCTTACTATTTCAAAATAATAAATAGAAAATTAAATTTCATTAATAATAAGTTGGGGTCTTACATACGTGAATAAGAACCTCACACTAAAAAGTTCTAAATTTGATTAAAAAGTTCAGATCAATACTTCTAAAGATAATGATATTAGAATAAATAATTTCATTAAAAAAATAATATCCCTTACCGAAAGATCAAGATTTCTAAATTAAACACCTGATATAAAGCATGACTTGAATTTCAAGATCAGATAAATAAATACTCAAAATACTGCACAAGAATACGCCGATAATATGAGAGAGAAAATCTTCAGCTTCTCGGTGTAATTTTCAATTCTAACCCAAGTACTTATTTATAAAAATGCTTGAGAACAAAAGCAGTAAAATTTAATATAATATTAATATATAAATTAAATTTTCCTACGCCAACCTTCCAAGAACTGAATTCAGCTCATTCAACACACATGTGTAACACACCATAATGAAAAAACGTTTTGTTATTATTTAAAATATTTTAAACTTCCAAAATCAATTATTTCTGAGCTTTAACTTCAATAATTCACAATAAATAGTCCTTTTATCGTGAAAAATTCAAACTCAGCGACTTTTTTATAGGAATTTCAATTCTCTACAACTTTACAGAAGAAATTTTTCCAAATTCCAAACAAAAATTGACCAAATCCACAAACCATTTATTTTACAAAGTGCTATAATCAAATTTCACTAAATCAAATGGGGTCCAATTTACATAAAATATGCTTTAAATATTTTTGGTAACAAAATACCCTCCTCTCCACATATACTCATATATCCCACATTCATCGTAAAAAATATCATCATTATTATATTATAAAATATAATAATATATTTAAATGAATTATTTTATCGTAAAAAGATAAAATTTCAATTTTCAACAATTGTCACATTAAAAATTTTCTCCATCTATATCCACATAAAATCAATATTTTCCCATCATTTGAATCAATAATTAATTATTCACAAATAATATTACGTAATCACAATATCGACAACCTGTGCAGCCTCCCGAAAGAGGCTTTCAATAAGAATTTCTCCATACCTACAAGCAAATTAAAAAGTATGACCAAACCTCTCCTGATGTAACTTTCTGTATATCGCCAATAATGTTATCTAATAATATTATTCGATAATATGAATTATTGCTTCGATAATGAAAATAACTAGTAATGACAATTATCAAACAACAAAAGAATATAAAATATCAACGCAAAGAATTATTAAATCAATAAAATAAAATAATCGAATAAGAATTATCAGTAACCATTATCGAGTAGTTGCCTTCTTCACGTAAGAATCAATAATTGTACACTGCAATACCGCTGCATCATCGTGTTTTTAACCGCTTAGTATTTTTAATAAAGATAATCTGTGAATAATTACGCTCTGCTATTTTTAAACAACTTATATTTGCTCGCTTTCTTCATCCAATCGCTTTCATGGGCCCACAAAAGAGATCACGCCATCTTACAAATATTCCCAAAAAGCAAGAATATTCCATACACCAAACTAATATTTCCGAAGCAACAATGAATATTTTATAACCACTTCATTATTTTAAAATATTTCATGATTTTACCCATAACTATCCACATTAATCAAATCAACCCTTACTATTTCAAAATAATAAATAGAGAAATTAAATTTCATTAATAATAAGTTGGGGTCTTACATACGTGAATAGAACCTTTACACTAAAAGTTCTAAATTTGATTAAAAGTTCGTGATCAATACTTTGGCATAATGATATTAGAATAAATAATTTCATTAAAAAAAATAATATCCCTTACCTCAAAAAGATCAAGATTTCTAAATTAAACACCGATATAAAGGCTATGACTTGAACTTGCACCGATAAAGCAATACTCAAAAATACTCACAAGAATACGATAATATGGAGAGAGAAAACTTCAGCTCGTGTAATTTTCAATTCTAACCTAAGACTCTATTTATGTGAAAATGCTTTAGAATAATTAAAAGGTAAAATTTAATATAATATTAATATATAAATTAAATTTTCCTACGCCTAACCTTTCCAAGTAATCGAATTCAGCTATTCAACACATACATGTGTAACACACCATAATGAAAAAAACGTTTTGTTATTTAAAATATTTTAAACTTCCAAAATCAATTATTTTGAGTTTCTAACTTCAATAATTCACAATAAATAGTCCTTTTGTCGTAAAATTCAAACTCATGACTTTTTATAGGAATTTCAATTTTCTACAACTTTACAAAGAAATTTTTTCCAAATTCCAAACAAAAATTGGACCAAATCCACAAACTGATCGATTTTACAAGCTATAATCAAATTCTCACCAAGAAATGGGGTCCAATTTACACATAAAATATGCTTTAAATATTTTTGGTAAATAAAATACTCCTCCTCCACATATACTCATATATCCCACATTCATCGTAAAATATCATCATTATTATATTATTAAATATAATAATATATTTAAATGAATTATTTTATCGTAAAAGATAAAATTTCAATTTTCAACAATTGTCACATTAAAAATTTTCCATCTATATCCACATAAAATCAATATTTTCCCCATCATTTGAATCAATAATTAATTATTCACAAATAATATTACGTAATCACAATATCGGATACAACCAGCAAGTGCCTCCTGTGAAAGGGGCTTCCAATAAGAATTTCTCCATACCTGCCGCAATTAGGTGACCAAACCTCCTTGTATGTAACTTTCTAGACATCGCCAATAATGTTATCTAATAATATTATTCGTGATAATATGAATTATTGCTTCGATAATGAAAAATACCGTAATGACAATTATTGAAACAACAAAAGAATATAAAATATCAACGCAAAGAATTATTAAATCAATAAAATAAAATATCTAATAAGAATTATCATGAACCATTATCGAAAGTAAGGCTTTCTTACGTAAGAATCAATAATTTGTGCAATACCGCGTACATCGTGTTTTAACCACGAGTATTTTAATAAAGATAATTCAGAATAACTACGCTATTATTTTTAAACAACTTATATTTGCTGCTTTTCATCCAATCGCTTCAAGCATGGGCCCACAAAAGATCATACCATCTTACAAATATTCCCCGAAAGCAAGAATATTCCACGACCAAACGAATATTTCCGACAACAATGAATATTTTATAACCACTTGCTTATTTTGAAAATATTTATGATTTTACCCATAACTATCCACATTAATCAAATCAACCCTTACTATTTCAAAATAATAAATAGAGAAAATTAAATTTCATTAATAATAAGTTGGGGTCTTACATACGTGAATAAGAACCCTCATAATTAAAAGTTCTAAATTTGATTAAAAAGTTCAGATCAATACTTCCAAAGATAATGATATTAGAATAAATAATTTCATTAAAAAATAATATCCCTTACCTCGAAAGATCAAGATTTCTAAATAAAACACCTGATATAAAGGCTATGACTTGAACTTGCAGACCGATCATATAGCAATACTCAAAATACTCACAAGAATACCGATAATATGTAGAGAGAAAACTTCAGCTTCGTGTAATTTTCAATTCTAACCCAAGACCCTATTTATGTGAAAAATGCTTAGAATACCAAAAGCAGTAAAATTTAATATAATATTAATATATAAATTAAATTTTCCTACGCCAACCTTCCAAGAACTGAATTCAGCTCATTCAACACACATGTGTAACACACCATAATGAAAAAACGTTTTTGTTATTTAAAATATTTAAAACTTCCAAAATCAATTATTTCTGAGCTTCTAACTTCAATAATTCACAATAAATAGTCCTTTGTCGTAAAAAATTCAAACTCATAACTTCTTTTTATAGGAATTTCAATTCTCTACAACTTTACTGTAAGAAATTTTTCCAAATTCCAAACAAAATTGACCGAAATCCACAAACCCGGACGATTTTACAGCTATAATCAAATTTCAACAAGAAATGGGGTCCACCGACACATAAAACATGCTTTAAATATTTTTGGTAACAAAAATACCTCCTCCACATATACTCATATATCCCACATTCATCGTAAAAATATCATCATTATTATATTATAAAAATATAATAATATATTTAAACGAATTATTTTATCGTAAAAAGATAAAATTTCAATTTTCAACAATTGTCACATTAAAATTTTCCATCTATATCCACATAAAATCAATATTTTCCCCATCATTTGAATCAATAATTAATTATTCACAAATAATATTACGTAATCACAATATCGACAACCAGTAGCCTCCTGTGAAAGAGGTGGCTTTCCAATAAGAATTTCTCCATACCTACAGAATTAGGTGACCAAACCTCTCTTAGATGTAACTTTCTAGATATCGCCAATAATGTTATCTAATAATATTATTCAGATAATATGAATTATTGCTTCGATAATGAAAAATATCGTAATGACAATTATCAAACAACAAAGAATATAAAATATCAACGCAAAGAATTATTAAATCAATAAAATAAAATAATCGAATAAAGAATTATCAGAACCATTATCGAAAGTAGGCCTTCTCACGTAAGAATCAATAATTGCAATACATCAGCACATCGTGTTTTAAACCAGTATTTTTAATAAAGATAATCTGTGAATAACCACGCCCGTTATTTTTAAACAACTTATATTCATTGCTTTCTTCATCCAATCGCTTTCACATGGGGGCCCATAAAAAGATCGCTACCATCTTACAAATATTCCCCCAAAGCAAGAATATTCCACCACCAAACGTAATATTTCCGACAACAATGAATATTTTATAACCACTTGCTTTATTTTAAAATATTTATGTATTTTACCCATAACTATCCACATTAATCAAATCAACCTTACTATTTCAAAATAATAAATAGAGAAAATTAAATTTCATTAATAATAAGTTGGGGTCTTACATACGTGAATAAGAACCCTATTAATTAAAAGTTCTAAATTTGATTAAAAGTTCGATCAATACTTCCAAGATAATGATATTAGAATAAATAATTTCATTAAAAAAAATAATATCCCTTACCTCGAAAGATCAAGATTTCTAAATTAAACACCTGGATATAAAGCTATGACTTGAACTTGCATCAGATAGCAATACTCAAAATACTCACAAGAATACGCTCGATAATATAGAGAGAAAACTTCAGCTCAAGTGTAATTTTCAATTCTAACCTAAAGACTCTATTTATAGAAAATGCTTAATTAAAAGCAGTAAAATTTAATATAATATTAATATATAAATTAAATTTTCCTACGCCAACCTTCCAAGAACTGAATTCAGCTCATTCAACACACATGTGTAATACACCATAATGAAAAAAACGTTTTTGTTATTTAAAATATTTTAAACTTCCAAAATCAATTATTTTGAGTTTCTAACTTCAATAATTCACAATAAATAGTCCTTTGTCGTAAAAAAATTCAAACTCATGACTTTTTATAGGAATTTCAATTTCACAACTTTACAGAAGAAATTTTTCCAAATTCCAAACAAAAATTGACCGAAATCCACAAACTGATCGATTTTACGTGCTATAATCAAATTTCGGCCAAGAAATGGGGTCCACCGGTCATTATAAAATATGCTTTAAATATTTTTGGTAACAAAAATACCTCCTCCACATATACTCATATATCCCACATTCATCGTAAAAATATCATCATTATTATATTATTAAAATATAATAATATATTTAAATGAATTATTTTATCGTAAAAAGATAAAATTTCAATTTTCAACAATTGTCACATTAAAATTTTCCATCTATATCCACATAAAATCAATATTTTCCCATCATTTGAATCAATAATTAATTATTCACAAATAATATTACAGTAATCACAATATCGACAACCGTGCAGCCCTGAGAAAGGCTTCCAATAAGAATTTCTCCATACCTACAAGCAATTAAAGTGACCAAACCTCTCCTGTATGTAACTTTCTAGACATCGCTAATAATGTTATCTAATAATATTATTCAGATAATATGAATTATTGCTTCGATAATGAAAAATACTGTAAATGACAATTATCAAAACAACAAAGAATATAAAATATCAACGCAGTAAATTATTAAATCAATAAAATAAAATACCTAATAAGAATTATCAGAACCATTATCGAGTAAAGGCCTTCACGTAAGAATCAATAATTGTGCAATACCGCTGCACATCGTGTTTTAACCGCCGAGTATTTTTAATAAAGATAATTCAGAATAACTACGCCGTTATTTTTAAACAACTTATATTTGTCGCTTTCTTCATCCAATCGCTTCACATGGGCCCCACAAAAGATCATGCCATCTTACAAATATTCCCCGAAAGCAAGAATATTCCACGACCAAAACGAATATTTCCCCGACAACAATGAATATTTTATAACCACTTGCTTATTTTGAAATATTTCATATTTTACCCATAACTATCCACATTAATCAAATCAACCCTTACTATTTCAAAATAATAAATAGAGAAAATTAAATTTCATTAATAATAAGTTGGGGTCTTACATACGTGAATAAGAACTCCCGACACTTAAAAGTTCTAAATTTGATTAAAAGTTCAGATCAATATTTCATAAATGATATTAGAATAAATAATATCATTAAAAAAATAATATCCCTTACCTCGAAAGATCAAGATTTAAATTTAAACACCTGATATAAAGCTATGACTTGAACTTGCAATCCGCAGATATTCGCAATACTCAAAATACTCACAAGAATACGCTTCGATAATATAGAGAGAGAAACTTCAGTTTACGGTGTAATTTTCAATTCTAACCCAAGACCTTATTTATAGAAAATGCTAGAATACCAAAGTTAGTAAAATTTAATATAATATTAATATATAAATTAAATTTTCCTACGCCAACCTTCCAAGAACTGAATTCAGCTCATTCAACACACATGTAACACACCATAATGAAAAAAACGTTTTTGTTATTTAAAATATTTTAAACTTCCAAAATCAATTATTTTGAGCTTCTAACTTCAATAATTCACAATAAATAGTCCTTTTGTCGTAAAATTCAAACTCGCTACTTTTTATAGGAAATTCAATTCTCTACAACTTTACAGAAGAAAGTTTTTCCAAATTCCAAACAGAAATTGACCGAAATCCACAAACGAGACGATTTTACAAGCTATAATCAAATTTCAGTCAAGAAATGGGGTCCACCGACATATAAAACATGCTTTAAATATTTTTGGTAACAAAAATACTCCTCCTCCACATATACTCATATATCCCACATTCATCGTAAAAATATCATCATTATTATATTATTAAAATATAATAATATATTTAAATGAATTATTTTATCGTAAAAGATAAAATTTCAATTTTCAACAATTGTCACATTAAAATTTTTCCATCTATATCCACATAAAATCAATATTTTCCTCATCATTTGAATCAATAATTAATTATTCACAAATAATATTACGTAATCACAATATTGACAACCGTGCAGCTTCCTGTGAAAGAGGGGCTTTCCAATAAGAATTTCTCCTTACCTTGGCCGCAATTGTTGACCAAACCTCTCCTGCATATGTAACTTTCTAGACATTGCCAATAATGTTATCTAATAATATTATTCAGATAATATGAATTATTGCTTCGATAATGAAAAATACCGTAAATGACAATTATCAAAACAACAAAGAATATAAAATATCAACGCAGCAATTATTAAATCAATAAAATAAAATAATCGAATAAGAAATTATCAGTAACCATTATCGAGTAGTGCCTTCTTACGTAAGAATCAATAATTGGTGCAATACCGCTGCGTCTTCATCGTGTTTTAACCACCGAGTATTTTTAATAAGATAATAGCAATAACTACGCCTGCTATTTTTAAACAACTTATATTTGTCGCTTTCTTCATCCAATCGCTTTCACATTATGGGGCCCACAAAAGATCATATACCATCTTACAAATATTCCCCGAAGCAAAGAATATTCCACGACCAAACGAATATTTCCCGACAACAATGAATATTTTATAACCACTTGCTTATTTTGAAATATTTGCGATTTTACCCATAACTATCCACATTAATCAAATCAACCTTACTATTTCAAAATAATAAATAGAGAAAATTAAATTTCATTAATAATAAGTTGGGGTCTTACATACGTGAATAGTAACCCCGACACTAAAAGTTCTAAATTTGATTAAAAAGTTCGGATCAATACTTCTAAGATAATGATATTAGAATAAATAATATCATTAAAAAAATAATATCCCTTACCTCGAAAGATCAAGATTTAGTTTAAACACCTGGATATAAAGCTATGACTTGAACTTGCAATCAGATAGCAATACTCAAAATACTCACAAGAATACGCCGATAATATAGAGAGAAAACTTCAGCTTCGTGTAATTTTCAATTCTAACCTAAGTACCTATTTATAGAAAAATGCTTAGAACACCAAAGCGTAAAATTTAATATAATATTAATATATAAATTAAATTTTCCTACGCCAACCTTCCAAGAACTGAATTCAGCTCATTCAACACACATGTAAACACACCATAATGAAAAAAAAACGTTTTTGTTATTTAAAATATTTTAAACTTCCAAAAATCAATTATTTTGAGTTTCTAACTTCAATAATTCACAATAAATAGTCCTTTTTTCGTAAAATTCAAACTCGCGACTTTTTATAGGAATTTCAATTCTCTACAACTTTACAGAAGAAATTTTTTCCAAATTCCAAACAAAATTGACCGAAATCCACAAACTACGATTTTACAAAGCTATAATCAAATTTCACCAAGAAAATGGGGTCCACCAAATACATAAAACATGCTTTAAATATTTTTGGTAACAAAATACTCCTCCTCCACATATACTCATATATCCCACATTCATCGTAAAAATATCATCATTATTATATTATTAAAATATAATAATATATTTAAATGAATTATTTTATCGTAAAAAGATAAAATTTCAATTTTCAACAATTGTCACATTAAAAATTTTCTCATCTATATCCACATAAAATCAATATTTTCCCATCATTTGAATCAATAATTAATTATTCACAAATAATATTACGTAATCACAATATCGACAACCGTGCAGCTCCTGTGAAAGAGGGGCTTTCCAATAAGAATTTCTCCTTACCTGCCAAGCAATTGGTGACCAAACCTCTCCTGATGTAACTTTCTAGACATTGCCAATAATGTTATCTAATAATATTATTCAGATAATATGAATTATTGCTTCGATAATGAAAAATACCGTGTAATGACAATTATCAAAACAACAAAGAATATAAAATATCAACGCAAAGAATTATTAAATCAATAAAATAAAATAATCGAATAAGAATTATCGTAACCATTATCGAAGTAGGCCTTCACGTAAGAATCAATAATTGGTGCAATACCGCATACCATCGTGTTTTAACCATGAGAGTATTTTTAATAAAGATAATTCAGAATAACTACGCCGTTATTTTTAAACAACTTATATTTGTCGCTTTCTTCATCCAATCGCTTTCACATGGGCCCACAAAAGATCAAGCATCCATCTTACAAATATTCCCGAAAGCAAGAATATTCCACGACCAAACGAATATTTCCCGACAACAATGAATATTTTATAACCACTTGCTTATTTTGAAATATTTGCATGATTTTACCCATAACTATCCACATTAATCAAATCAACCTTACTATTTCAAAATAATAAATAGAGAAAATTAAATTTCATTAATAATAAGTTGGGGGTCTTACATACGTGAATAAGAACTCATTACACTAAAAGTTCTAAATTTGATTAAAAAGTTCAGATCAATACTTCAAGATAATGATATTAGAATAAATAATATCATTAAAAAAAATAATATCCCTTACCTCGAAAGATCAAGATTTCTAATTTAAACACCGATATAAAGCTATGACTTGAACTTGCACCGATATAGCAATACTCAAAATACTCACAAGAATACGCCGATAATATAGAGAGAGAAACTTCAGCTTCTCGTGTAATTTTCAATTCTAACCTAAGTACTCTATTTATAGAAAATGCTTAGAATACTAAAGCGTAAAATTTAATATAATATTAATATATAAATTAAATTTTCCTACGCCAACCTTCCAAGAACTGAATTCAGCTCATTCAACACACATGTGTAACACACCATAATGAAAAAACGTTTTTGTTATTTAAAATATTTTAAACTTCCAAAATCAATTATTTCTGAGTTTCTAACTTCAATAATTCACAATAAATAGTCCTTTTGTCGAAAATTCAAACTCGCGACTTTTTATAGGAATTTCAATTTCTACAACTTTACGTAAGAAATTTTTCCAAATTCCAAACAAAATTGACCGAAATCCACAAACTGACGATTTTACAAAAGCTATAATCAAATTTCACCAAGAAATGGGGTCCAATTTACACATAAAACATGCTTTAAATATTTTTGGTAACAAAAAATACTCCTCCTCCACATATACTCATATATCCCACATTCATCGTAAAATATCATCATTATTATATTATTAAAATATAATAATATATTTAAATGAATTATTTTATCGTAAAAGATAAAATTTCAATTTTCAACAATTGTCACATTAAAAATTTTCTCCATCTATATCCACATAAAATCAATATTTTCCCCATCATTTGAATCAATAATTAATTATTCACAAATAATATTACGTAATCACAATATCGACAACTGTGCGCTCCTGTGAAAGAGGGGCTTTCCAATAAGAATTTCTCCTTACCTGGCGCGCAATTAGGTGACCAAACCTCTCCTGTATGTAACTTTCTAGACATTGCCAATAATGTTATCTAATAATATTATTCGGATAATATGAATTATTGCTTCGATAATGAAAAATACCGTAATGACAATTATCAAACAACAAAGAATATAAAATATCAACGCAAAGAATTATTAAATCAATAAAATAAAATATCGAATAAGAATTATCGTGAACCATTATCGAGTAGTGCCTTCACGTAAGAATCAATAATTGGTGCAATACCGCTGCGCATATCGTGTTTTAACCGCCGAGTATTTTTAATAAAGATAATTGTGAATAACTACGCCAAGTTATTTTTAAACAACTTATATTTGCTGCTTTCTTCATCCAATCGCTTTTCCTCAGTTATATGGGCCCACAAAAGATCAAGCGCCATCTTACAAATATTCCCCAAAGCAAGAATATTCCACGACCAAACGAATATTTCCCGACAACAATGAATATTTTATAACCACTTGCTTATTTTGAAATATTTGATTTTTACCCATAACTATCCACATTAATCAAATCAACCCTTACTATTTCAAAATAATAAATAGAGAAAATTAAATTTCATTAATAATAAGTTGGGGTCTTATATACGTGAATAAGAACTCCGACACTAAAAAGTTCTAAATTTGATTAAAAGTTCAGATCAATACTTCTAAGATAATGATATTAGAATAAATAATATCATTAAAAAAATAATATCCCTTACCTCGAAAAGATCAAGATTTCTAAATTAAACACCTGATATATAAGCTATGACTTGAACTTGCACCAGATAAAGAATACTCAAAATACTCACAAGAATACGCCGATAATATAGAGAGAAAACTTCAGCTTTACGTGTAATTTTCAATTCTAACCCAAGACTTCTATTTATAGAAAATGCTTAGAATAACCAAAAGTTGTAAAATTTAATATAATATTAATATATAAATTAAATTTTCCTACGCCTAACCTTTCCAAGAACTGAATTCAGCTCATTCAACACACATGTGTAACACACCATAATGAAAAAACGCTTTTGTTATTTAAAATATTTTAAACTTCCAAAATCAATTATTTTGAGAGCCTAACTTCAATAATTCACAATAAATAGTCCTTTTGTCGAAAATTCAAACTCATGATTTTTTATAGGAATTTCAATTTCTACAACTTTACTGTAAGAAATTTTTTCCAAATTCCAAACAAAATTGACCAAATCCACAAACTGACGATTTTACAAAGCTATAATCAAATTTCACCAAGAAATGGGGTCCAATTTACACATAAAACATGCTTTAAATATTTTTGGTAACAAAATACTCCTCCTCCACATATACTCATATATCCCACATTCATCGAAAATATCATCATTATTATATTATTAAAATATAATAATATATTTAAATGAATTATTTTATCGTAAAAAGATAAAATTTCAATTTTCAACAATTGTCACATTAAAATTTTCTCCATCTATATCCACATAAAATCAATATTTTCCCATCATTTGAATCAATAATTAATTATTCACAAATAATATTACGTAATCACAATATCGACAACCAGTGCGCCTCCTGTGAAAGAGGGGGCTTCCAATAAGAATTTCTCCATACCTGCAAGCAATTGATTAGGTGACCAAACCTCCTTAGATGTAACTTTCTAGACATCACCAATAATGTTATCTAATAATATTATTCAGATAATATGAATTATTGCTTCGATAATGAAAATACCGTGTAATGACAATTATCAAACAACAAAGAATATAAAATATCAACGCAAAGAATTATTAAATCAATAAAATAAAATACCTAATAAGAATTATCGTAACCATTATCGAGTAAAGGCCTTCTTACGTAAGAATCAATAATTGGTGCAATACCGCTGCTACATCGTGTTTTAACCGCCGAGTATTTTTAATAAAGATTAATCAGAAATAACTACCAAGTTATTTTTAAACAACTTATATTCATTGCTTTCTTCATCCAATCGCTTTTCAGCATGGGGCCCACAAAAGATCATACCATCTTACAAATATTCCCCAAAGCAAGAATATTCCACGACCAAACTAATATTTCCTTACAACAATGAATATTTTATAACCACTTGCTTATTTTGAAATATTTATGATTTTACCCATAACTATCCACATTAATCAAATCAACCCTTACTATTTCAAAATAATAAATAGAAAATTAAATTTCATTAATAATAAGTTGGGGTCTTACATACGTGAATAAGAACCCCCGACACTAAAAGTTCTAAATTTGATTAAAAAGTTCAGATCAATACTTCTAAGATAACGATATTAGAATAAATAATATCATTAAAAAAATAATATCCCTTACCTCGAAAGATCAAGATTTCTAAATTTAAAACACCTGATATAAAGGCTATGACTTGAACTTGCACCAGATAGCAATACTCAAAATACTCACAAGAATACGCCGATAATATAGAGAGAAAAAACTTCAGCTTACGGTGTAATTTTCAATTCTAACCTAAGTACTTATTTATAGAAAATGCTTAGAAACAAAAAGCGTAAAATTTAATATAATATTAATATATAAATTAAATTTTCCTACGCCAACCTTCCAAGAACTGAATTCAGCTCATTCAACACACATGTGTAACACACCATAATGAAAAAACGTTTTGTTATTTAAAATATTTTAAACTTCCAAAAATCAATTATTTTGAGCTTCTAACTTCAATAATTCACAATAAATAGTCCTTTTGTCGGAAAATTCAAACTCGCGACTTTTTATAGGAATTTCAATTTCTACAACTTTACAGAAGAAATTTTTTCCAAATTCCAAACAAAATTGACCGAAATCCACAAACTGACGATTTTACAAATATAATCAAATTTCGACCAAGAAATGGGGTCCACCGACACATAAAACATGCTTTAAATATTTTTGGTAACAAAAATACTCCTCCTCCACATATACTCATATATCCCACATTCATCGTAAAATATCATCATTATTATATTATTAAAATATAATAATATATTTAAATGAATTATTTTATCGTAAAAAGATAAAATTTCAATTTTCAACAATTGTCACATTAAAAATTTCTCCATCTATATCCACATAAAATCAATATTTTCCCCATCATTTGAATCAATAATTAATTATTCACAAATAATATTACGTAATCACAATATCGACAACCAGTGCGCTTTGTGGAGAGGGGGGCTTTCCAATAAGAATTTCTCCTTACCTGCAAGCCAATTAATTAGTGACCAAACCTCCTTAGATATGTAACTTTCTAGACATTGCCAATAATGTTATCTAATAATATTATTCAGATAATATGAATTATTGCTTCGATAATGAAAATACCGTAATGACAATTATCAAAACAACAAAGAATATAAAATATCAACGCAAAGAATTATTAAATCAATAAAATAAAATATCAATAAAGAATTATCGTAACCATTATCGAGTAAGTAGTGCCTTTCACGTAAGAATCAATAATTGGTGCAATACCGCTGCACATCGTGTGTTTTAACCACCGAGTATTTTTAATAAAGATAATCTGTGAATAACTACGCCTGCTATTTTTAAACAACTTATATTTGTCGCTTTTCTTCATCCAATCGCTTTCAGTTATGGGGCCCACAAAAGATCGCGCCATCTTACAAATATTCCCCGAAAGCAAGAATATTCCACCACCAAAACTAATATTTCCCGACAAACAATGAATATTTTATAACCACTTGCTTATTTTGAAATATTTATGATTTTACCCATAACTATCCACATTAATCAAATCAACCCTTACTATTTCAAAATAATAAATAGAAAAATTAAATTTCATTAATAATAAGTTGGGGTCTTACATACGTGAATAGTAACCCCATACACTAAAAGTTCTAAATTTGATTAAAAGTTCAGATCAATACTTCAAGATAATGATATTAGAATAAATAATATCATTAAAAAAAATAATATCCCTTACCTCGAAAGATCAAGATTTCTAAATTGAAACACCTGGATATATAGGCATGACTTGAACTTGCACCAGATAAAGAATACTCAAAATACTCACAAGAATACGCCGATAATATAGAGAGAGAAAACTTCGCTTAAATTGTAATTTTCAATTCTAACCTAAGTACCCTATTTATAGAAAAATGCTTTAGAATACCAAAAAGCGTAAAATTTAATATAATATTAATATATAAATTAAATTTTCCTACGCCTAACCTTCCAAGAACTGAATTCAGCTCATTCAACACACATGTGTAACACACCATAATGAAAAAAACGTTTTGTTATTTAAAATATTTTAAACTTCCAAAAATCAATTATTTTGAGCTTTGAAACTTCAATAATTCACAATAAATAGTCCTTTTGTCGTAAAATTCAAACTCAAGACTTTTTATAGGAATTTCAATTTCTACAACTTTACAGAAGAAATTTTTTCCAAATTCCAAACAAAATTGACCAAATCCACAAACTGGACGATTTTACACAAGCTATAATCAAATTTCACCAAGAAATGGGGTCCACCGACACATAAAACATGCTTTAAATATTTTTGGTAACAAAATACTCCTCTCCACATATACTCATATATCCCACATTCATCGTAAAAATATCATCATTATTATATTATTAAAATATAATAATATATTTAAATGAATTATTTTATCGTAAAAGATAAAATTTCAATTTTCAACAATTGTCACATTAAAAATTTTCTCCATCTATATCCACATAAAATCAATATTTTCCTCATCATATGAATCAATAATTAATTATTCACAAATAATATTACGTAATCACAATATCGACAACCAGTGCTCCTCGTGAAAGCAGGGGCTTTCCAATAAGAATTTCTCCTTACCGCCAAGCAAATTAGGTATACCAAACCTCTCCTTAGTATGTAACTTTCTAGACATTGCCAATAATGTTATCTAATAATATTATTCAGATAATATGAATTATTGCTTCGATAATGAAAAATAATCGTAATGACAATTATCAAACAACAAAAATATAAAATATCAACGCAAAGAATTATTAAATCAATAAAATAAAATATCGAATAAGAATTATCGTAACCATTATCGAGTAGTGCCTTCTTACGTAAGAATCAATAATTGGTGCAATACCGCTGCTTCATCGTGTTTTAACCGCCGAGTATTTTTAATAAAGATTAATCTGTGAATAACTACGCCAAGTTATTTTTAAACAACTTATATTCGTCGCTTTCTTCATCCAATCGCTTCAAGCATGGGCCCACAAAAGATCAAGCCATCTTACAAATATTCCCCGAAAGCAAGAATATTCCACGACCAAACGAATATTTCCGAATAACAATGAATATTTTATAACCACTTGCTTATTTTGAAATATTTCATGATTTTACCCATAACTATCCACATTAATCAAATCAACCCTTACTATTTCAAAATAATAAATAGAGAAAATTAAATTTCATTAATAATAAGTTGGGGTCTTACATACGTGAATAAGAACTCCCGACACTAAAAGTTCTAAATTTGATTAAAAGTTTCAGATCAATACTTCAAGATAATGATATTAGAATAAATAATATCATTAAAAAAATAATATCCCTTACCTCGAAAAGATCGCATTTAAATTTAAACACCTGATATAAAGGCTATGACTTGAACTTGCAACCAGATAAAGAATACTCAAAATACTCACAAGAATACGCCGATAATATAGAGAGAAAAACTTCAGCTCGTGTAATTTTCAATTCTAACCTAAGTACCTCTATTTATAGAAAATGCTTGAAGAACAAAAGTTAAAAATTTAATATAATATTAATATATAAATTAAATTTTCCTACGCCAACCTTCCAAGAACTGAATTCAGCTCATTCAACACACATGTATAACACACCATAATGAAAAAAACGTTTTTGTTATTTAAAATATTTTAAACTTCCAAAAATCAATTATTTCTTTTGAGCTTCTAACTTCAATAATTCACAATAAATAGTCCTTTTGTCGAAAATTCAAACTCATGACTTTTTATAGGAATTTCAATTTCTACAACTTTACGTAAGAAATTTTTTCCAAATTCCAAACAAAAAATTGACCAAATCCACAAACCGACGATTTTACAAAGCTATAATCAAATTTCAAATAAGAAATGGGGTCCACCGACACATAAAACATGCTTTAAATATTTTTGTAACAAAAATACTCCTCCTCCACATATACTCATATATCCCACATTCATCGTAAAAATATCATCATTATTATATTATTAAAATATAATAATATATTTAAATGAATTATTTTATCGTAAAAGATAAAATTTCAATTTTCAACAATTGTCACATTAAAATTTTCTCCATCTATATCCACATAAAATCAATATTTTCCTCATCATATGAATCAATAATTAATTATTCACAAATAATATTACGTAATCACAATATTGACAACCAGCAAAGCTTCCTGTGAAAGGGGGCTTCCAATAAGAATTTCTCCTCATCTTACAAGCAATGATTAGGTGACCAAACCTCTCCTTAGATGTAACTTTCTAGACATCGCCAATAATGTTATCTAATAATATTATTCAGATAATATGAATTATTGCTTCGATAATGAAAAATACCGTAAATGACAATTATCAAACAACAAAGAATATAAAATATCAACGCAAAGAATTATTAAATCAATAAAATAAAATATCTTTGATAAAGAATTATCGTAACCATTATCGAGTAAAGCCTTCTTACGTAAGAATCAATAATTGGTGCAATACCGCGCATCTTCGTGTTTTTACCGCCGCCGAGTATTTTTAATAAAGATTAATTGTGAATAACTACGCCAAGTTATTTTTAAACAACTTATATTTGCTGCTTTTCTTCATCCAATCGCTTTCACATGGGGCCCACAAAAGATCATGCCATCTTACAAATATTCCCCAAAGCAAGAATATTCCACGACCAAACGAATATTTCCCACAACAATGAATATTTTATAACCACTTGCTTATTTTGAAATATTTCATGATTTTACCCATAACTATCCACATTAATCAAATCAACCCTTACTATTTCAAAATAATAAATAGAGAAAATTAAATTTCATTAATAATAAGTTGGGGTCTTACATACGTGAATAAGAACTCCTCGACACTAAAAGTTCTAAATTTGATTAAAAGTTCAGATCAATACTTCTAAGATAATGATATTAGAATAAATAATATCATTAAAAAATAATATCCCTTACCTCGAAAGATCAAGATTTCTAGTCAAATTTGAAACAGGGATATAAAGCATGACTTGAACTTGCACCAGATAAAGCAATACTCAAAATACTCACAAGAATACGCTTCGATAATATAGAGAGAAAACTTCAGCTTAAGTGTAATTTTCAATTCTAACCTAAGTACCTATTTATAGGAAAATGCTTAGAACACCAAAGTTAGTAAAATTTAATATAATATTAATATATAAATTAAATTTTCCTACGCCTAACCTTCCAAGAACTGAATTCAGCTCATTCAACACACATGTGTAACACACAATTATAATGAAAAAACGTTTTTGTTATTTAAAATATTTTAAACTTCCAAAAATCAATTATTTTGAGCTTTCTAACTTCAATAATTCACAATAAATAGTCCTTTTGTCGTAAAAATTGAAACTCATGACTTTTTTATAGGAATTTCAATTCTCTACAACTTTACAGAAGAAATTTTTTCCAAATTCCAAACAAAAATTGACCAAATCCACAAACAGACGATTTTACAAAGCTATAATCAAATTTCAAATAAGAAATGGGGTCCACCACACATAAAACATGCTTTAAATATTTTTGGTAACAAAAATACTCCTCCTCCACATATACTCATATATCCCACATTCATCGTAAAAATATCATCATTATTATATTATTAAAATATAATAATATATTTAAATGAATTATTTTATCGTAAAAGATAAAATTTCAATTTTCAACAATTGTCACATTAAAATTTTTCCATCTATATCCACATAAAATCAATATTTTCCTCATCATATGAATCAATAATTAATTATTCACAAATAATATTACAGAATCACAATATTGACAACCAAAGCGCCTCAAGGAGAGCAGGGCTTTCCAATAAGAATTTCTCCTTACTCATACAAGCAATTAGGTGACCAAACCTCTCCTGTATGTAACTTTCTAGACATTGCCAATAATGTTATCTAATAATATTATTCAGATAATATGAATTATTGCTTCGATAATGAAAAATACCGTAATGACAATTATCAAAACAACAAAGAATATAAAATATCAACGCAAAGAATTATTAAATCAATAAAATAAAATATCGAATAAGAATTATCAGTAACCATTATTGAGTAAAGCCTTCTTACGTAAGAATCAATAATTGGTGCAATACCGCATCTTCTTGTGTTTTAACCGCCGAGTATTTTTAATAAAGATAATTGTAATAACTACGCCGTTATTTTTAAACAACTTATATTTATCGCTTTCTTCATCCAATCGCTTTCACATGGGGCCCACAAAAGATCAATACCATCTTACAAATATTCCCCGAAAGCAAGAATATTCCACGACCAAAACGAATATTTCCGACAACAATGAATATTTTATAACCACTTGCTTATTTTGAAATATTCATGTATTTTACCCATAACTATCCACATTAATCAAATCAACCCTTACTATTTCAAAATAATAAATAGAGAAAATTAAATTTCATTAATAATAAGTTGGGGTCTTACATACGTGAATAGTAACCCCGACACTAAAAGTTCTAAATTTGATTAAAAAGTTCAGATCAATACTTCGGCATAATGATATTAGAATAAATAATATCATTAAAAAAAATAATATCCTTACCTCGAAAGATCAAGATTTCTAAATTGAAACACCTGATATAAAAGCTATGACTTGAACTTGCACCAGTATAGCAATACTCAAAATACTCACAAGAATACGCCGATAATATAGAGAGAAAACTTCAGCCGGTGTAATTTTCAATTCTAACCTAAGTACCTTATTTATAGGAAAATGCTTAGAATTATAAAGCGAAAATTTAATATAATATTAATATATAAATTAAATTTTCCTACGCCTAACCTTCCAAGAACTGAATTCAGCTCATTCAACACACATGTGTAACACACCATAATGAAAAAAACGTTTTTGTTATTTAAAATATTTTAAACTTCCAAAATCAATTATTTTGAGCTTCTAACTTCAATAATTCACAATAAATAGTCCTTTTGTCGTAAAATTCAAACTCAAGACTTTTTATAGGAATTTCAATTCTCTACAACTTTACTGAAGAAATTTTTCCAAATTCCAAACAAAAATTGACCAAATCCACAAACAGACGATTTTACAAAGCTATAATCAAATTTCACCAAGAAATGGGGTCCACCGACACATAAAACATGCTTTAAATATTTTTGGTAACAAAATACTCCTCCTCCACATATACTCATATATCCCACATTCATCGTAGAAAATATCATCATTATTATATTATTAAAATATAATAATATATTTAAATGAATTATTTTATCGTAAAAGATAAAATTTCAATTTTCAACAATTGTCACATTAAAATTTTCTCCATCTATATCCACATAAAATCAATATTTTCCTCATCATATGAATCAATAATTAATTATTCACAAATAATATTACAGTAATCACAATATCGATAACCGTGCGCTTCCTGTGAAAGAGGGGCTTCCAATAAGAATTTCTCTCTTATCAAGGCGCAATTAATTAGGTGACCAAACCTCTCCTTAGATGTAACTTTCTAGACATTGCCAATAATGTTATCTAATAATATTATTCAGATAATATGAATTATTGCTTCGATAATGAAAAATAATGTGTAGAATGACAATTATCAAACAACAAAATATAAAATATCAACGCAGCAATTATTAAATCAATAAAATAAAATATTTGAATAAAGAATTATCGTAACCATTATTGAGTAAAGGCCTTCACGTAAGAATCAATAATTGGTGCAATACCGCATGTCTTCTTGTGTTTTAACCATAGAGTATTTTTAATAAAGATTAATTAGTAATAACTACGCCAATTATTTTTAAACAACTTATATTTGTCGCTTTCTTCATCCAATCGCTTTTTATGCATGGGCCCACAAAAATCATCGCATACTTCTTACAAATATTCCCTCAAAGCAAGAATATTCCACGACCAAACGAATATTTCCCGACAACAATGAATATTTTATAACCACTTGCTTATTTTGAAATATTTCATGATTTTACCCATAACTATCCACATTAATCAAATCAACCCTTACTATTTCAAAATAATAAATAGAAAATTAAATTTCATTAATAATAAGTTGGGGTCTTACATACGTGAATAAGTAACCCCGACACTAAAAGTTCTAAATTTGATTAAAAAGTTCGGATCAATACTTCCTAAGATAATGATATTAGAATAAATAATATCATTAAAAAAATAATATCCCTTACCTCGAAAGATCAAGACTTTCTAATTGAAACACCTGACATAAAGCATGACTTGAACTTGCAATCAGATATAGCAATACTCAAAATACTCACAAGAATACGCCGATAATATAGAGAGAAAACTTCAGCTTCGTGTAATTTTCAATTCTAACCTAAGTACTCCTATTTATAGGAAAATGCTTAGAACAATCAAGCGTAAAATTTAATATAATATTAATATATAAATTAAATTTTCCTACGCCTAACCTTCCAAGAACTGAATTCAGCTCATTCAACACACATGTGTAACACACCATAATGAAAAAAACGTTTTTGTTATTTAAAATATTTTAAACTTCCAAAATCAATTATTTTGAGCTTCTAACTTCAATAATTCACAATAAATAGTCCTTTTGTCGAAAAATTCAAACTCATGACTTTTTATAGGAATTTCAATTCTCACAACTTTACAGAAGAAATTTTTCCAAATTCCAAACAAAATTGACCAAATCCACAAACAGACGATTTTACAAAATGCTATAATCAAATTTCACCAAGAAATGGGGTCCACCGACACATAAAACATGCTTTAAATATTTTTGTAACAAAATACTCCTCCTCCACATATACTCATATATCCCACATTCATCGTAAAAATATCATCATTATTATATTATTAAAATATAATAATATATTTAAATGAATTATTTTATCGTAAAAGATAAAATTTCAATTTTCAACAATTGTCACATTAAAAATTTTCTCCATCTATATCCACATAAAATCAATATTTTCCTCATCATATGAATCAATAATTAATTATTCACAAATAATATTACTGTAATCACAATATTGACAACCGTGGCGCCTCCTCAGAAAAGGGGCTTTCCAATAAGAATTTCTCCTTCTCTACAAGCAATTAGTGACCAAACCTCTCCTGTAGATGTAACTTTCTAGACATTGCCAATAATGTTATCTAATAATATTATTCAGATAATATGAATTATTGCTTCGATAATAAGAAAAATACTGTAATGACAATTATTGAAACAACAAAGAATATAAAATATCAACGCATCAATTATTAAATCAATAAAATAAAATATTTGAGCGAAGAATTATCGTAACCATTATTGAGTAAAGTGCCTTCACGTAAGAATCAATAATTGGTGCAATACAAGCGTCTTCTTGTTTTTAACCGCGAAGTATTTTTAATAATATTAATCTGTAAATAACTACGCTGTAGTTATTTTTAAACAACTTATATTTGTGCTTTCTTTCTTCATCCAATCGCTTTCAAGTTATGGGCCCACAAAAGATCATGCCATCTTACAAATATTCCCCAAAAGCAAGAATATTCCACGACCAAACGAATATTTCCCCACAACAATGAATATTTTATAACCACTCATTTATTTTGAAATATTTATGTATTTTACCCATAACTATCCACATTAATCAAATCAACCCTTACTATTTCAAAATAATAAATAGAAAAATTAAATTTCATTAATAATAAGTTGGGGTCTTACATACGTGAATAAGAACTCGACACTAAAAGTTCTAAATTTGATTAAAAGTTCGGATCAATACTTGAAGATAATGATATTAGAATAAATAATATCATTAAAAAAAATAATATCCCTTACCTCGAAAGATCAGTACTTATAGCTGAAACACCGGATATAGGCTATGACTTGAACTTGCACCGTATAGCAATACTCAAAATACTCACAAGAATACGCTTGATAATATAGAGAGAAAACTTCAGTTTAAATGTAATTTTCAATTCTAACCTAAGTACCTATTTATAGAAAATGCTTTAGAATACGGCAAGCGAAAAATTTAATATAATATTAATATATAAATTAAATTTTCCTACGCCAACCTTCCAAGAACTGAATTCAGCTCATTCAACACACATGTGTAACACACCATAATGAAAAAAAACGTTTTTGTTATTTAAAATATTTTAAACTTCCAAAAATCAATTATTTCGGAGCTTCAGAACTTCAATAATTCACAATAAATAGCCCTTTTGTCAGAAAATTCGAAACTCGCGACTTTTTATAGGAAATTCAATTCTCTACAACTTTACGTAAGAAATTTTTCCAAATTCCAAACAAAAATTGGCCAAATCCACAAACAGACGATTTTACAAAAGCTATAATCAAATTTCAGTCAAGAAATGGGGTCCACCGACACATAAAACATGCTTTAAATATTTTTGGTAACAAAAATACTCCTCCTCCACATATACTCATATATCCCACATTCATCGTAAAAATATCATCATTATTATATTATTAAAATATAATAATATATTTAAATGAATTATTTTATCGTAAAAAGATAAAATTTCAATTTTCAACAATTGTCACATTAAAAATTTTCTCCATCTATATCCACATAAAATCAATATTTTCCTCATCATATGAATCAATAATTAATTATTCACAAATAATATTACGTAATCACAATATTGACAACCAGTGCGCCTCCTGTGAAAGAGGGCTTTCCAATAAGAATTTCTCCTTCTTGGCGCCAAGCAATTAGGTGACCAAACCCTCCTTAGATGTAACTTTCTAGACATTGCCAATAATGTTATCTAATAATATTATTCAGATAATATGAATTATTGCTTCGATAATGAAAAATACCGTAATGACAATTATCAAAACAACAAAGAATATAAAATATCAACGCATCAATTATTAAATCAATAAAATAAAATACTCGAATAAGAATTATCGTAACCATTATTGAGTAGTGCCTTCTTACGTAAGAATCAATAATTGGTGCAATACCGCATCTTCTTGTGTTTTAACCATAGAGTATTTTTAATAAAGATAATTGTGAATAACTACGCTAAGTATTTTTAAACAACTTATATTCATTCGCTTTCTTCATCCAATCGCTTTTCAGTTATGGGGCCCACAAAAGATCGCGCCATCTTACAAATATTCCCCGAAAGCAAGAATATTCCAATTAAACGAATATTTCCCGACAACAATGAATATTTTATAACCACTTGCTTATTTTGAAATATTTGCGTATTTTACCCATAACTATCCACATTAATCAAATCAACCCTTACTATTTCAAAATAATAAATAGAGAAAATTAAATTTCATTAATAATAAGTTGGGGTCTTACATACGTGAATAGTAAACCCGACACTAAAAGTTCTAAATTTGATTAAAAGTTCAGATCAATATTTGAAGATAATGATATTAGAATAAATAATATCATTAAAAAATAATATCCTTACCTCGAAAGATCAAGACTTCTAAATTAAAACACCGGATATAGGCTATGACTTGAACTTGCACCGTGATAAGCAATACTCAAAATACTCACAAGAATACGCTCGATAATATAGAGAGAAAACTTCAGTTTTCGTGTAATTTTCAATTCTAACCTAAGTACCTATTTATAGGAAAATGCTTAGAACAATCAAAGCGAGTAAAATTTAATATAATATTAATATATAAATTAAATTTTCCTACGCCCAACCTTCCAAGAACTGAATTCAGCTCATTCAACACACATGTAAACACACCATAATGAAAAAAACATTTTTGTTATTTAAAATATTTTAAACTTCCAAAAATCAATTATTTCGGAGCTTCGGAACTTCAATAATTCACAATAAATAGTCCTTTTGTCAGAAAATTCGAAACTCGCGACTTTTTATAGGAATTTCAATTCTCTACAACTTTACAGAAGAAAGTTTTTCCAAATTCCAAACAAAAATTGACCGAAATCCACAAACAGACGATTTTACAGGCTATAATCAAATTTCAGTCAAGAAATGGGGTCCACCGACACATAAAACATGCTTTAAATATTTTTGGTAACAAAAATACTCCTCCTCCACATATACTCATATATCCCACATTCATCGTAAAAATATCATCATTATTATATTATTAAAATATAATAATATATTTAAATGAATTATTTTATCAGAAAAAGATAAAATTTTAATTTTCAACAATTGTCACATTAAAAATTTCTCCATCTATATCCACATAAAATCAATATTTTCCTCATCATATGAATCAATAATTAATTATTCACAAATAATATTACAGAATCACAATATTGACAACCAGCAGCCTCCCTGAAAGAGGGGCTTTCGAATAAGAATTTCTCCTTCTTGGCCGCAATTAGGTGACCAAACCTCTCCTTGAGCGTAACTTTCTAGACATTGCCAATAATGTTATCTAATAATATTATTCGGATAATATGAATTATTGCTTCGATAATGAAAAAATACTTGTGTAATGACAATTATTGAACAACAAAGAATATAAAATATCAACGCATCAATTATTAAATCAATAAAATAAAATCTTTGAGAATTATCGTAACCATTATTGAGTAGTGCCTTCTTACGTAAGAATCAATAATTGGTGCAATACCGCTGTCTTCTTCGTGTTTTAACCGCCAGTATTTTTAACAAAGATAATCTTGTAATAACTACGCCCAGTTATTTTTAAACAACTTATATTTATCGCTTTCTTCATCCAATCGCTTTCCGTTATGGGGCCCACAAAAAGATCATACCATCTTACAAATATTCCCCGAAAGCAAGAATATTCCACGACCAAACGAATATTTCCCCACAACAATGAATATTTTATAACCACTTGCTTATTTTGAAATATTTAAGTATTTTACCCATAACTATCCACATTAATCAAATCAACCCTTACTATTTCAAAATAATAAATAGAAAATTAAATTTCATTAATAATAAGTTGGGGTCTTACATACGTGAATAAGAACCCTATTACACTAAAGTTCTAAATTTGATTAAAAAGTTCGGATCAATACTTGGCGTAATGATATTAGAATAAATAATATCATTAAAAAAATAATATCCTTACCTCGAAAGATCAAGATTTCAAATTTGAAACACCGATATAAAGGCTATGACTTGAACTTGCCCGATAGCAATACTCAAAATACTCACAAGAATACTGCTTCGATAATATAGAGAGAAAACTTGATTTTAAGTGTAATTTTCAATTCTAACCTAAGTACCCTATTTATAGGAAAATGCTTAGAACACAAAGCGAAAATTTAATATAATATTAATATATAAATTAAATTTTCCTACGCCTAACCTTCCAAGAACTGAATTCAGCTCATTCAACACACATGTAACACACACCATAATGAAAAAAACGTTTTTGTTATTTAAAATATTTTAAACTTCCAAAAATCAATTATTTGAACTTGAACTTCATAATTCACAATAAATAGTCCTTTTGTCGAAAATTCAAACTCTCGCGACTTTTATAGGAATTTCAATTCTCTACAACTTTACTGAAGAAATTTTTTCCAAATTCCAAACAGAAATTGACCGAAATCCATAAACGGACGATTTTACAGTTTATAATCAAATTTCAATCAAGAAATGGGGTCCACCGACACATAAAACATGCTTTAAATATTTTTGGTAACAAAAATACTCCTCCTCCACATATACTCATATATCCCACATTCATCGTAAAAATATCATCATTATTATATTATTAAAATATAATAATATATTTAAATGAATTATTTTATCAGAAAAAGATAAAATTTCAATTTTCAACAATTGTCACATTAAAAATTTTCTCCATCTATATCCACATAAAATCAATATTTTCCTCATCATATGAATCAATAATTAATTATTCACAAATAATATTACGAAATCACAATATTGACAACCGTGCGGTTCCAGGAAGAGGGGCTTTCGATAAGAATTTCTCCTTCTTGCGCGCAATTAGGTGACCAAACCTCTCCTTGAGCGAACTTTCTAGACATTGCCAATAATGTTATCTAATAATATTATTCAGATAATATGAATTATTGCTTCGATAATGAAAAATCTTCGTGTAATGACAATTATCAAAACAACAAAGAATATAAAATATCAACGCATCAATTATTAAATCAATAAAATAAAATCTTGAATAATAATTATCAGAACCATTATTGAGTAGTGCCTTCTTACGTAAGAATCAATAATTGGTGCAATACTGCTCTTCTTGTGTTTTAACCGCGAGTATTTTTAACGATTATTAATCTGAATAACTTCTGTAGTTATTTTTAAACAACTTATATTTGTCGTTTTCTTCATCCAATCGCTTTCACATGGGGCCCACAAAAGATGCATACCATCTTACAAATATTCCCAAAGCAAGAATATTCCACGACCAAACGAATATTTCCGACAACAATGAATATTTTATAACCACTTGCTTATTTTGAAATATTTGCGTATTTTACCCATAACTATCCACATTAATCAAATCAACCCTTACTATTTCAAAATAATAAATAGAAAAATTAAATTTCATTAATAATAAGTTGGGGTCTTACATACGTGAATAAGAACCCCAGATACTAAAAGTTCTAAATTTGATTAAAAGTTCGGATCAATACTTGACATAATGATATTAGAATAAATAATATCATTAAAAAATAATATCCACTTACCTCGAAAGATCAAGATTTCTTAAATTTGAAACACCTGATATAGGCTATGACTTGAACTTGCAATCAGATAGCAATACTCAAAATACTCACAAGAATACGCTTCGATAATATAGAGAGAAAAAACTTCATTTACGGTGTAATTTTCAATTCTAACCTAAGTACCTATTTATAGGAAAATCTTTAGAACATCGAAAGCGAGAAAATTTAATATAATATTAATATATAAATTAAATTTTCCTACGCCAACCTTCCAAGAACTGAATTCAGCTCATTCAACACACATGTGTAACACACCATAATGAAAAAAACGTTTTTGTTATTTAAAATATTTTAAACTTCCAAAAATCAATTATTTCGGAGCTTCGGAACTTCAATAATTCACAATAAATAGTCCTTTTGTCAGAAAATTCGAAACTCGCGACTTTTTATAGGAATTTCAATTATCTACAACTTTACAGAAGAAATTTTTTCCAAATTCCAAACAAAAATTGACCGAAATCCACAAACAGACGATTTTACAAAGCATAATCAAATTTCGATCAAAAATGGGGTCCAAAGCACACATAAAACATGCTTTAAATATTTTTTGTAACAAAAATACTCCTCCTCCACATATACTCATATATCCCACATTCATCGTAAAAATATCATCATTATTATATTATTAAAATATAATAATATATTTAAATAATTATTTTATCGTAAAAGATAAAATTTCAATTTTCAACAATTGTCACATTAAAAATTTTCTCCATCTATATCCACATAAAATCAATATTTTCCTCATCATATGAATCAATAATTAATTATTCACAAATAATATTACTGAAATCACAATATTGACAACCGTGCGGTTCCTGGAAGAGGGGGCTTCCAATAAAATTTCTCCTTCTTGGCGCATTGATTAGGTGACCAAACCTCTCCTTAGAGCATGAACTTTCTAGACATTGCCAATAATGTTATCTAATAATATTATTCAGATAATATGAATTATTGCTTCGATAATGAAAAATCGTGTAATGACAATTATTGAAACAACAAAGATATAAAATATCAACGCATCAATTATTAAATCAATAAAATAAAATATCGAATAAGAATTATCAGTAACCATTATTGAGTAGTAGTGCCTTCTTACGTAAGAATCAATAATTGGTGCAATACTGCGTCTTCTTGTGTTTTAACCACCGCCTTAGTATTTTTAACGATATTAATTGTAATAACTACTGGCCAGTTATTTTTAAACAACTTATATTTGTCGTTTTCTTCATCCAATCGCTTTCACATGGGGCCCACAAAAGATCATGCGTCTCTTACAAATATTCCCAAAGCAAGAATATTCCACGACCAAACGAATATTTCCGACAACAATGAATATTTTATAACCACTTGCTTATTTTGAAATATTTCATGTATTTTACCCATAACTATCCACATTAATCAAATCAACCCTTACTATTTCAAAATAATAAATAGAAAATTAAATTTCATTAATAATAAGTTGGGGTCTTACATACGTGAATAGTAACCTGGGACACTAAAAGTTCTAAATTTGATTAAAAGTTCGGATCAATACTTGGCATAATGATATTAGAATAAATAATATCATTAAAAAAATAATATCCCTTACCTCGAAAGATCGGTGCTTCAATGTTGAAACAGGATATAAAGCTATGACTTGAACTTGCAGACCAGATAGCAATACTCAAAATACTCACAAGAATACGCTTCGATAATATAGAGAGAAAACTTCGCTTTACGTGTAATTTTCAATTCTAACCTAAGTACCTATTTATAGGAAAATCTTAGAAACAAAAGCGAAAAATTTAATATAATATTAATATATAAATTAAATTTTCCTACGCCAACCTTCCAAGAACTGAATTCAGCTCATTCAACACACATGTGTAACACACCATAATGAAAAAAACGTTTTTGTTATTTAAAATATTTTAAACTTCCAAAAATCAATTATTTCGGAGCTTCGGAACTTCAATAATTCACAATAAATAGTCCTTTTGTCAGAAAATTCGAAACTCGCGATTTTTTATAGGAATTTCAATTCTCTACAACTTCTGAAGAAATTTTTCCAAATTCCAAACAAAATTGACCGAAATCCACAAACGGACGATTTTACAAGCTATAATCAAATTTCAGTCAAGAAATGGGGTCCACCAACACATAAAACATGCTTTAAATATTTTTGGTAACAAAAATACTCCTCCTCCACATATACTCATATATCCCACATTCATCGTAAAAATATCATCATTATTATATTATTAAAATATAATAATATATTTAAATAATTATTTTATCGAGAAAAAGATAAAATTTCAATTTTCAACAATTGTCACATTAAAAATTTTCTCCATCTATATCCACATAAAATCAATATTTTCCTCATCATATGAATCAATAATTAATTATTCACAAATAATATTACGAGAATCACAATATTGACAACTGCAGCCTTCCAGGAAAGAGGGGCTTCCAATAAGAATTTCTCCTTCTTGGTAGCGCAATTAGGTGACCAAACCTCTCCTTAGATGTAACTTTCTAGACATTGCCAATAATGTTATCTAATAATATTATTCAGATAATATGAATTATTGCTTCGATAATTTAAAAATACCGTAATGACAATTATTGAAACAACAATAATATAAAATATCAACGCATCAATTATTAAATCAATAAAATAAAATCTTTGAGCAGAATTCTCAGAACCATTATTGAGTAGTGCCTTCTTACGTAAGAATCAATAATTGGTGCAATACTGCGTATCTTCTTGTGTTTTAACCGCCTAGTATTTTTAACGATGATAATTGTAATAACTACTGTAGTTATTTTTAAACAACTTATATTTGTCGTTTTCTTCATCCAATCGCTTTTCAGTTATGGGGCCCACAAAAATCATATCTCTCTTACAAATATTCCCCGAAAGCGAGAATATTCCACGACCAAACGAATATTTCCCGAATGACAATGAATATTTTATAACCACTTGCTTATTTTGAAATATTTATGTATTTTACCCATAACTATCCACATTAATCAAATCAACCCTTACTATTTCAAAATAATAAATAGAAAATTAAATTTCATTAATAATAAGTTGGGGTCTTACATACGTGAATAGTAACTCAACACTAAAAGTTCTAAATTTGATTAAAAAGTTCGGATCAATACTTGACATAATGATATTAGAATAAATAATATCATTAAAAAAATAATATCCCTTACCTCGAAAGATCGGTACTTAAATTTGAAACACCTGATATAAAGCTATGACTTGAACTTGCAATAGTATAGCAATACTCAAAATACTCACAAGAATACGCTTCGATAATATAGAGAGAAAACTTTCAGTTTACGGTGTAATTTTCAATTCTAACCTAAGTACCTATTTATAGGAAAATGCTTAGAACACAAGCGTAAAAATTTAATATAATATTAATATATAAATTAAATTTTCCTACGCCAACCTTCCAAGAACTGAATTCAGCTCATTCAACACACATGTGTAACACACCATAATGAAAAAAAAGCGTTTTTGTTATTTAAAATATTTTAAACTTCCAAAAATCAATTATTTGAGAGCTTGAACTTCAATAATTCACAATAAATAGTCCTTTTGTCGGAAAATTGAAACTCATGACTTTTTATAGGAATTTCAATTCTCTACAACTTCTGAGAAGAAAATTTTTTCCAAATTCCAAACAAAAATTGACCAAAATCCACAAACAGACGATTTTACACAATTATAATCAAATTTCGATCAAAAATGGGGTCCACCAACACATAAAACATGCTTTAAATATTTTTGGTAACAAAAATACTCCTCCTCCACATATACTCATATATCCCACATTCATCGTAAAATATCATCATTATTATATTATTAAAATATAATAATATATTTAAATGAATTATTTTATCGTAAAAGATAAAATTTCAATTTTCAACAATTGTCACATTAAAAATTTTCTCCATCTATATCCACATAAAATCAATATTTTCCTCATCATATGAATCAATAATTAATTATTCACAAATAATATTACGAGAATCACAATATTGACAACCGTGCGGTTCCTCAGAAGAGGGGCTTTCAATAAGAATTTCTCCTTCTTCTTGCAGCCTTGATTAGGTGACCAAACCTCTCCTTGATGTAACTTTCTAGACATTGCCAATAATGTTATCTAATAATATTATTCAGATAATATGAATTATTGCTTCGATAATGAAAAATCTTGTGTAATGACAATTATTGAAACAATGACAATATAAAATATCAACGCAAAGAATTATTAAATCAATAAAATAAAATCTTTGATAAGAATTATCGTAACCATTATTGAGTAGTGCCTTCTTACGTAAGAATCAATAATTGGTGCAATACTGGTGTCTTCTTGTGTTTTAACCACAGAGTATTTTTAACGAGATTAATTGTAACAACTACTGTAGTTATTTTTAAACAACTTATATTTGTCGTTTTCTTCGTCCAATCGCTTTCAGTTATGGGGCCCACAAAAAGATCATGCCATCTTACAAATATTCCCCGAAAAGCAAGAATATTCCACGACCAAACGAATATTTCCTAACAACAATGAATATTTTATAACCACTTGCTTATTTTGAAAATATTTGCGTATTTTACCCATAACTATCCACATTAATCAAATCAACCCTTACTATTTCAAAATAATAAATAGAAAAAATAAATTTCATTAATAATAAGTTGGGGTCTTACATACGTGAATAAGTAACTCAGACACTAAAAGTTCTAAATTTGATTAAAAAGTTCAGATCAATACTTGACATAATGATATTAGAATAAATAATATCATTAAAAAAATAATATCCCTTACCTCGAAAAGATCGGTGCTTACAAATTTGAAACAGGATATAGGCTATGACTTGAACTTGCCGTAGTATAGCAATACTCAAAATACTCACAAGAATACGCTCGATAATATAGAGAGAAAACTTGATTTACGTGTAATTTTCAATTCTAACCTAAGTACCTATTTATAGGAAAATCTTTAGAACAAAAAGCGAAAATTTAATATAATATTAATATATAAATTAAATTTTCCTCACGCCAACCTTCCAAGAACTGAATTCAGCTCATTCAACACACATGTAACACACCATAATGAAAAAAACGTTTTTGTTATTTAAAATATTTTAAACTTCCAAAATCAATTATTTGAACTTGAACTTCAATAATTCACAATAAATAGTCCTTTTGTCGAGAAAATTGAAACTCATGACTTTTTATAGGAATTTCAATTCTCTACAACTTTACGTAAGAAAATTTTTCCAAATTCCAAACAAAAATTGACCAAAAATCCACAAGCAGACGATTTTACGGTATAATCAAATTTCGATCAAAAATGGGGTCCATGAACACATAAAACATGCTTTAAATATTTTTGGTAACAAAAATACTCCTCCTCCACATATACTCATATATCCCACATTCATCGTAAAAATATCATCATTATTATATTATTAAAATATAATAATATATTTAAATGAATTATTTTATCAGAAAAAGATAAAATTTCAATTTTCAACAATTGTCACATTAAAAATTTTCTCCATCTATATCCACATAAAATCAATATTTTCCTCATCATATGAATCAATAATTAATTATTCACAAATAATATTACAGAATCACAATATTGACAACCAGGCAGGAAAGAGGGGGCTTTCCAATAAGAATTTCTCCTTACTTGGGCGCAATTAGGTGACCAAACCTCTCCTTAGACAGAACTTTCTAGACATTGCCAATAATGTTATCTAATAATATTATTCAGATAATATGAATTATTGCTTCGATAATGAAAAATATTGTGTAATGACAATTATTGAAACAACAAAGATATAAAATATCAACGCAAAGAATTATTAAATCAATAAAATAAAATCTTTGAGCGATAATTCACATAACCATTATTGAGTAGTGCCTTCTTACGTAAGAATCAATAATTGGTGCAATACTGGTGTCTTCTTGTGTTTTAACCACAGAGTATTTTTTAACGATTATTAATCTTGAATAACTACTGCCGTTATTTTTAAACAACTTATATTTGTCGTTTTCTTCATCCAATCGCTTTCCGGTTATGGGGCCCACAAAAGATGCGCCATCTTACAAATATTCCCGAAAGCGAAATATTCCCACGACCAAACGAATATTTCAAAACAACAATGAATATTTTATAACCACTTGCTTATTTTGAAATATTTGCGTATTTTTACCCATAACTATCCACATTAATCAAATCAACCCTTACTATTTCAAAATAATAAATAGAGAAATTAAATTTCATTAATAATAAGTTGGGGTCTTACATACGTGAATAAGTAACCCCGACACTAAAAAGTTCTAAATTTGATTAAAAAGTTCGGATCAATACTTGACATAATGATATTAGAATAAATAATATCATTAAAAAAATAATATCCCTTACCTCGAAAGATCAAGATTTAAAATTTGAAACAGGATATAGGCTATGACTTGAACTTGCAAGTATAGCAATACTCAAAATACTCACAAGAATAAACTCGATAATATAGAGAGAAAACTTCAGTTTTACGGTGTAATTTTCAATTCTAACCTAAGACCCTATTTATAGGAAAATCTTTAGAACAATCAAAGCGAAAAATTTAATATAATATTAATATATAAATTAAATTTTCCTCACGCCAACCCTTCCAAGAACTGAATTCAGCTCATTCAACACACATGTGTAACACACCATAATAAAAAAAAACGTTTTGTTATTTAAAATATTTTAAACTTCCAAAATCAATTATTTGAACTTGAACTTCAATAATTCACAATAAATAGTCCTTTTATCGAGAAAATTGAAACTCGCGACTTTTTATAGGAATTTCAATTCTCTACAACTTTACGAAGAAATTTTTCCAAATTCCAAACAAAAATTGACCAAATCCACAAACAGACGATTTTACAGTATAATCAAATTTCGGTCAAAAAATGGGGTCCACCAAACACATAAAACATGCTTTAAATATTTTTTGGTAACAAAATACTCCTCCTCCACATATACTCATATATCCCACATTCATCGTAAAAATATCATCATTATTATATTATTAAAATATAATAATATATTTAAATTAATTATTTTATCAGAAAAAGATAAAATTTCAATTTTCAACAATTGTCACATTAAAAATTTTCTCCATCTATATCCACATAAAATCAATATTTTCCTCATCATATGAATCAATAATTAATTATTCACAAATAATATTACAGAATCACAATATTGACAACCAGGCAGTTCCCAGGAAAGAGGGGGCTTTCCGATAAGAATTTCTCCTTCTTGGCCATTGATTAGGTGACCAAACCTCTCCTTAGACAGAACTTTCTAGACATTGCCAATAATGTTATCTAATAATATTATTCAGATAATATGAATTATTGCTTCGATAATGAAAAAATACTGTGTAATGACAATTATTGAAACAACAGCAATATAAAATATCAACGCAGCAATTATTAAATCAATAAAATAAAATCTTGAGCGGTAATTCTCGTAACCATTATTGAGTGGTGCCTTCTTACGTAAGAATCAATAATTGTTGCAATACTGGTGTGCTTCTTGTGTGTTTTAACCGCCGAAGTATTTTTAACGAAGATTAATTGTAATAACTATCGCCGTTATTTTTAAACAACTTATATTTGTCGTTTTCTTCATCCAATCGCTTTTCAGTTATGGGGCCCACAAAAGATCTGCAGCATCTTACAAATATTCCCAAAAGCAAGAATATTCCACGACCAAACGAATATTTCCGACAACAATGAATATTTTATAACCACTTGCTTATTTTGAAATATTTACGTATTTTACCCATAACTATCCACATTAATCAAATCAACCCTTACTATTTCAAAATAATAAATAGAAAATTAAATTTCATTAATAATAAGTTGGGGTCTTACATACGTGAATAAGTAACCCCGACACTAAAAGTTCTAAATTTGATTAAAAAGTTCGGATCAATACTTGGCATAATGATATTAGAATAAATAATATCATTAAAAAAATAATATCCACTACCTCGAAAGATCGGTGCTTACAAATTTGAAACACCTGGATATAAAGCTATGACTTGAACTTGCAAGTATAGCAATACTCAAAATACTCACAAGAATACGCTCGATAATATAGAGAGAAAAACTTGATTTAACGGTGTAATTTTCAATTCTAACCTAAGTACCTATTTATAGGAAAATCTTAGAACAATAAAGCGAGAAAATTTAATATAATATTAATATATAAATTAAATTTTCCTACGCCAACCTTCCAAGAACTGAATTCAGCTCATTCAACACATGTGTAACACACCATAATGAAAAAAAAACGTTTTTGTTATTTAAAATATTTTAAACTTCCAAAAATCAATTATTTGAACTTGAACTTGATAATTCACAATAAATAGTCCTTTTGTCGGAAAAATTGAAACTCGCGACTTTTTATAGGAATTTCAATTCTCTACAACTTTACTGAAGAAATTTTTCCAAATTCCAAACAAAAAAATTGACCAAAAATCCACAAACAGACGATTTTACAAAGTATAATCAAATTTCGATCAAAAATGGGGTCCACAAACACATAAAACATGCTTTAAATATTTTTGGTAACAAAAATACTCCTCCTCCACATATACTCATATATCCCACATTCATCGTAAAAATATCATCATTATTATATTATTAAAATATAATAATATATTTAAATAAATTATTTTATCGAGAAAAAGATAAAATTTCAATTTTCAACAATTGTCACATTAAAATTTTCTCCATCTATATCCACATAAAATCAATATTTTCCTCATCATATGAATCAATAATTAATTATTCACAAATAATATTACGTAATCACAATATTGACAACCAGGCGGTTCAGGAAGAGGGCTTTCGAATAAGAATTTCTCCTTCTTGGCGCAATTAGGTGACCAAACCTCTCCTTGAGATGTAACTTTCTAGACATTGCCAATAATGTTATCTAATAATATTATTCGGATAATATGAATTATTAGCTTCGATAATGAAAAATACTTGTGTAATGACAATTATTGAAACAACAATGATATAAAATATCAACGCAAAGAATTATTAAATCAATAAAATAAAATCTTTTGAATAATGAATTATCAGAACCATTATTGAGTAGTGCCTTCTTACGTAAGAATCAATAATTGGTGCAATCTGGTGTCTTCTTGTGTTTTTAACCACGAAAGTATTTTTAACGATATTAACGGAATAACTACGCCAGTTATTTTTAAACAACTTATATTTGTCGTTTTCTTCATCCAATCGCTTTCCAGTTATGGGGCCCACAAAAGATCATGCCATCTTACAAATATTCCCGAAAGCAAGAATATTCCACGACCAAACGAATATTTTCCAACAACAATGAATATTTTATAACCACTTGCTTATTTTAAAATATTTGCGTATTTTACCCATAACTATCCACATTAATCAAATCAACCCTTACTATTTCAAAATAATAAATAGAAAATTAAATTTCATTAATAATAAGTTGGGGTCTTACATACGTGAATAGTAACCCGACACTAAAAAGTTCTAAATTTGATTAAAAAGTTCAGATCAATACTTGGCATAATGATATTAGAATAAATAATATCATTAAAAAAATAATATCCCTTACCTCGAAAAGATCAAGATTTCTAAATTGAAACCTGATATAAAGCTATGACTTGAACTTGCACCGTATAGCAATACTCAAAATACTCACAAGAATACGCTCGATAATATAGAGAGAAAACTTGATTTACGGTGTAATTTTCAATTCTAACCTAAGTACCTATTTATAGGAAAATCTTTAGAACACCAAAGCGAAAAATTTAATATAATATTAATATATAAATTAAATTTTCCTCGCCAAACCTTCCAAGAACTGAATTCAGCTCATTCAACACACATGTGTAACACACCATAATGAAAAAACGTTTTTGTTATTTAAAATATTTTAAACTTCCAAAATCAATTATTTGAACTTGAACTTCAATAATTCACAATAAATAGTCCTTTTATCGGAAAATTCAAACTCGCGACTTTTTATAGGAATTTCAATTCTCTACAACTTTACGAGAAGAAATTTTTCCAAATTCCAAACAAAAATTGACCAAAAATCCACAAACAGACGATTTTACAAAAGCTATAATCAAATTTCAATCGAAAAATGGGGTCCACCGAACACATAAAACATGCTTTAAATATTTTTGGTAACAAAATACTCCTCCTCCACATATACTCATATATCCCACATTCATCGTAAAAATATCATCATTATTATATTATTAAAATATAATAATATATTTAAATGAATTATTTTATCGTAAAAAGATAAAATTTCAATTTTCAACAATTGTCACATTAAAAATTTTCTCCATCTATATCCACATAAAATCAATATTTTCCTCATCATATGAATCAATAATTAATTATTCACAAATAATATTACGAGAATCACAATATTGACAACCAGCGTTCCTGAAAGAGGGGCTTTCCAATAAGAATTTCTCCTTCTTTGGCCGCATGATTAGGTGACCAAACCTCTCCTTAGGCGTAACTTTCTAGACATTGCCAATAATGTTATCTAATAATATTATTCGGATAATATGAATTATTAGCTTCATAATGAAAAATATCTTGTGTAATGACAATTATTGAAACAACAAAGAATATAAAATATCAACGCAAAGAATTATTAAATCAATAAAATAAAATCTTTGAATAAGAATTATCGTAACCATTATTGAGTAGTGCCTTCTTACGTAAGAATCAATAATTGGTGCAATCTGGTGAATATCTTCTTGTGTTTTAATAACCAGAGTATTTTTAACGAATATTAGCAATATAACTTCTGCCAGTTATTTTTAAACAACTTATATTTATGCGTTTTCTTCATCCAATCGCTTTCAGTTATGGGGCCCACAAAAATATCATACCATCTTACAAATATTCCCCGAAAGCAAGAATATTCCACGACCAAAACGAATATTTCCTAAAACAACAATGAATATTTTATAACCACTTGCTTATTTTGAAATATTTGCGTATTTTACCCATAACTATCCACATTAATCAAATCAACCCTTACTATTTCAAAATAATAAATAGAAAATTAAATTTCATTAATAATAAGTTGGGGTCTTACATACGTGAATAGTAACCCCTACACTAAAAGTTCTAAATTTGATTAAAAGTTCGGATCAATACTTGACGTAATGATATTAGAATAAATAATATCATTAAAAAAATAATATTCCTACCTCGAAAGATCAAGTACTTCTAAATTAAAAACAGGATATAGGCTATGACTTGAACTTGCACCATATAGCAATACTCAAAATACTCACAAGAATACGCTCGATAATATAGAGAGAAAACTTGAGTTTACGGTGTAATTTTCAATTCTAACCTAAGTACTTCTATTTATAGGAAAATGCTTAGAACAATAAAGGCGAGAAAATTTAATATAATATTAATATATAAATTAAATTTTCCTCGCCAACCTTCCAAGAACTGAATTCAGCTCATTCAACACACATGTGTAACACACCATAATGAAAAAAAACGTTTTGTTATTTAAAATATTTTAAACTTCCAAAAATTAATTATTTGAGCTTGAACTTCAATAATTCACAATAAATAGTCCTTTTATCGGAAAATTGAAACTTCATGATTTTTTATATAGGAATTTCAATTCTCTACAACTTTACGAAGAAAATTTTTCCAAATTCCAAACAAAATTGACCAAATCCACAAACAGACGATTTTACGTTATAATCAAATTTCATCAAAAATGGGGTCCACCAACACATAAAACATGCTTTAAATATTTTGGTAACAAAATACTCCTCCTCCACATATACTCATATATCCCACATTCATCGTAAAAATATCATCATTATTATATTATTAAAATATAATAATATATTTAAATGAATTATTTTATCAGAAAAAGATAAAATTTCAATTTTCAACAATTGTCACATTAAAAATTTTCTCCATCTATATCCACATAAAATCAATATTTTCCTCATCATATGAATCAATAATTAATTATTCACAAATAATATTACAGAATCACAATATTGATAACTAGGCAGTTCCCAGGAAAGAGGGCTTTCCAATAAGAATTTCTCCTTCTTGGCGCAAGATTAGGTGACCAAACCTCTCCTTGAAGCAAGAACTTTCTAGACATTGCCAATAATGTTATCTAATAATATTATTCGATAATATGAATTATTGCTTCGATATTTAAAAATCTTGTGTAATGACAATTATTGAAACAACAAAGATATAAAATATCAACGCAGTAGAATTATTAAATCAATAAAATAAAATCTTGAGCGATAATTACTTGTAACCATTATTGAGTAAGTGCCTTCTTACGTAAGAATCAATAATTGTTGCGATCTGAGTGCTATCTTGTGTTTTAACCACTTATTTTTAAATGATAATTGTAATAACTACGCCGTTATTTTTAAACAACTTATATTTGTCTTTCTTCATCCAATCTTTTCCGTTATGGGGCCCACAAAAGATCGCGCCATCTTACAAATATTCCCGAAAGCGAGAATATTCCACGACCAAACGAATATTTCCGAAACAACAATGAATATTTTATAACCACTTGCTTATTTTGAAATATTTGCGTATTTTACCCATAACTATCCACATTAATCAAATCAACCCTTACTATTTCAAAATAATAAATAGAGAAAATTAAATTTCATTAATAATAAGTTGGGGTCTTACATACGTGAATAGTAACCCCGACACTAAAAGTTCTAAATTTGATTAAAAAGTTCAGATCAATACTTCGGCATAATGATATTAGAATAAATAATATCATTAAAAAAATAATATCCCTTACCTCGAAAGATCAGTACTTCTAGCTGAAACACCGGATATAGGCTATGACTTGAACTTGCACCGTATAGCAATACTCAAAATACTCACAAGAATACGCTCGATAATATAGAGAGAGAAAACTTCAGTTTCTGGTGTAATTTTCAATTCTAACCTAAGTACCCTATTTATAGGAAAATGCTTAGAACACCAAAGCAGAAAATTTAATATAATATTAATATATAAATTAAATTTTCCTACGCCAACCTTCCAAGAACTGAATTCAGCTCATTCAACACACATGTGTAACACACCATAATGAAAAAAACGTTTTTGTTATTTAAAATATTTTAAACTTCCAAAAATCAATTATTTGAACTTGAACTTCAATAATTCACAATAAATAGTCCTTTTGTCGTAAAAATTCAAACTCGCGACTTTTTATAGGAATTTCAATTCTCTACAACTTTGAGAAGAAAATTTTTCCAAATTTCAAACAAAAATTGACCAAAAATCCACAAACAGACGATTTTACTGTTATAATCAAATTTCGATCAAAAATGGGGTCCACCGACACATAAAACATGCTTTAAATATTTTTGGTAACAAAAATACTCCTCCTCCATATACTCATATATCCCACATTCATCGTAAAAATATCATCATTATTATATTATTAAAATATAATAATATATTTAAATAAATTATTTTATCGTAAAAGATAAAATTTCAATTTTCAACAATTGTCACATTAAAATTTTCTCCATCTATATCCACAAAAATCAATATTTTCCTCATCATATGAATCAATAATTAATTATTCACAAATAATATTACGAGAATCACAATATTGACAACCAGGCGCCTCAGGAAAGAGGGGCTTTCCAATAAAATTTCTCCTTCTTGGCCGCAATTAGGTGACCAAACCTCTCCTTAGATGTAACTTTCTAGACATTGCCAATAATGTTATCTAATAATATTATTCAGATAATATGAATTATTGCTTCGATAATGAAAAATATTGTGTAATGACAATTATTGAAACAACAATAATATAAAATATCAATCAACGCAGCAATTATTAAATCAATAAAATAAAATCTTTGAATAAGAATTATCATAACCATTATTGAGTAGTGCCTTTTACGTAAGAATCAATAATTGGTGCAATACTGCAATAACTCTTGTGTTTTAACCACCGAGTATTTTTAACAAAGATTAATTGTAATAACTACGCCGTTATTTTTAAACAACTTATATTTGTCGTTTTCTTCATCCAATCGCTTTTCCGTTATGGGGCCCACAAAAGATTGCGCCATCTTACAAATATTCCCCGAAAGCAAGAATATTCCACGACCAAACGAATATTTTCCGACAACAATGAATATTTTATAACCACTTGCTTATTTTAAAATATTTGCATATTTTACCCATAACTATCCACATTAATCAAATCAACCCTTACTATTTCAAAATAATAAATAGAAAATTAAATTTCATTAATAATAAGTTGGGGTCTTACATACGTGAATAAGTAACCCCCACACTTAAAAGTTCTAAATTTGATTAAAAAGTTCAGATCAATACTTGACATAATGATATTAGAATAAATAATATCATTAAAAAAATAATATCCTTTACCTCGAAAGATCGACTTTCTAATTAAACACCTCTGATATAAAGCTATGACTTGAACTTGCACCAGATATAGCAATACTCAAAATACTCACAAGAATACGCTTTCGATAATATAGAGAGAAAACTTCATTTAAATTGTAATTTTCAATTCTAACCTAAAGTACTTATTTATAGGAAAATCTTTAGAAACAACAAAAGTTAGAAAATTTAATATAATATTAATATATAAATTAAATTTTCCTACGCCAACCTTCCAAGAACTGAATTCAGCTCATTCAACACACATGTGTAACACACCATAATGAAAAAAACGTTTTTGTTATTTAAAATATTTTAAACTTCCAAAAATCAATTATTTCGGAGCTTCGGAACTTCAATAATTCACAATAAATAGTCCTTTTGTCAGAAAATTCGAAACTCGCGACTTTTTATAGGAATTTCAATTCTCTACAACTTTACAGAAGAAATTTTTTCCAAATTCCAAACAAAAATTGACCGAAATCCACAAACGGACGATTTTACAGGCTATAATCAAATTTCAGTCAAGAAATGGGGTCCACCGACACATAAAACATGCTTTAAATATTTTTGGTAACAAAAATACTCCTCCTCCACATATACTCATATATCCCACATTCATCGTAAAAATATCATCATTATTATATTATTAAAATATAATAATATATTTAAATAAATTATTTTATCAGAAAAAGATAAAATTTCAATTTTCAACAATTGTCACATTAAAAATTTTCTCCATCTATATCCACATAAAATTAATATTTTCCTCATCATATGAATCAATAATTAATTATTCACAAATAATATTACAGAATCACAATATTGACAACCAGGCAGTTCCCAGGAAAGAGGGGGCTTTCCAATAAGAATTTCTCCTTACTGGCGCGCAATTAGGTGACCAAACCTCTCCTTAGACAGAACTTTCTTTCTACATTGCCAATAATGTTATCTAATAATATTATTCAGATAATATGAATTATTATTTCGATAATGAAAAATATTGTGTAATGACAATTATTGAAACAACAAAGAATATAAAATATCAACGCAAAGAATTATTAAATCAATAAAATAAAATCTTTGAGCGATAAAGAATTATCAGAACCATTATTGAGTAGTGCCTTCTTACGTAAGAATCAATAATTGGTGCAATACTGGTGTCTTCTTGTGTTTTAAACGCGAGTATTTTTAACAATATAATGCAGTAATAACTACTACGCCAGTTATTTTCAAACAACTTATATTTGTCGTTTTCTTCATCCAATCGCTCAATTTCAGTTATGGGGCCCACAAAAGGCGCATCATCTTACAAATATTCCCTAAAGCAAGAATATTCCACGACCAAACGAATATTTCCACAACAATGAATATTTTATAACCACTTGCTTATTTTGAAAATATTTAACGTATTTTACCCATAACTATCCACATTAATCAAATCAACCTTTACTATTTCAAAATAATAAATAGAGAAAATTAAATTTCATTAATAATAAGTTGGGGTCTTACATACGTGAATAAGTAACCCTGATTACTAAAAGTTTTAAATTTGATTAAAAGTTCAGATCAATACTTGAAGATAATGATATTAGAATAAATAATATCATTAAAAAAATAATATCCCTTACCTCGAAAAGATCAAGATCTAGTTGAAACACTTGATATAAAGCTATGACTTGAACTTGCAATAGTATAGCAATACTCAAAATACTCACAAGAATACGCTTCGATAATATAGAGAGAAAAAACTTCAGTTTACGGTGTAATTTTCAATTCTAACCCAAGTACACTATTTATAGGAAAATCTTAGAAACAAAAGTAGAAAATTTAATATAATATTAATATATAAATTAAATTTTCCTCGCCAACCTTCCAAGAACTGAATTCAGCTCATTCAACACACATGTGTAACACACCATAATGAAAAAAACGTTTTTGTTATTTAAAATATTTTAAACTTCCAAAAATCAATTATTTGAGACTTCGGAACTTCAATAATTCACAATAAATAGTCCTTTTGTCGAAAATTGAAACTCATGACTTTTTATAGGAATTTCAATTCTCTACAACTTTACTGAGAAGAATTTTTTCCAAATTCCAAACAAAAATTGACCAAAAATCCACAAACAGACGATTTTACTGTGCTATAATCAAATTTCAGTCAAGAAATGGGGTCCACCGACACATAAAACATGCTTTAAATATTTTTGGTAACAAAAATACTCCTCCTCCACATATACTCATATATCCCACATTCATCGTAAAAATATCATCATTATTATATTATTAAAATATAATAATATATTTAAATAAATTATTTTATCGTAAAAAGATAAAATTTTAATTTTCAACAATTGTCACATTAAAATTTTTCTCATCTATATCCACATAAAATCAATATTTTCCTCATCATATGAATCAATAATTAATTATTCACAAATAATATTACGAATCACAATATTGACAACTAGGCGGTTCCGGGGAAAGAGGGGCTTTCAATAAGAATTTCTCCTTCTTGGGCGCCTTGATTAGGTGACCAAACCTCTCCTTAGATGTAACTTTCTAGACATTGCCAATAATGTTATCTAATAATATTATTCAGATAATATGAATTATTATTTCGATAATGAAAAATACGTGTAATGACAATTATTGAAAACAATGAATATAAAATATCAACGCAAAGAATTATTAAATCAATAAAATAAAATATCTTTGAGCGATAATTATTCAGAACCATTATTGAGTAGTGCCTTCTTACGTAAGAATCAATAATTGGTGCAATACTGTAGTATCTTCTCGTGTTTTAAACATGTAAGTATTTTTAACAAAGATTAATAACAGAATAACTACGCCTAGTTATTTTTAAACAACTTATATTTGTCGTTTTCTTCATCCAATCGCTTTCAAGTTATGGGGCCCACAAAAAAGGTCATGCGCCATCTTACAAATATTCCCCGAAAGCAAGAATATTCCACGACCAAACGAATATTTCCGACAACAATGAATATTTTATAACCACTTGCTTATTTTGAAATATTTGCGTATTTTACCCATATAACTATCCACATTAATCAAATCAACCCTTACTATTTCAAAATAATAAATAGAAAATTAAATTTCATTAATAATAAGTTGGGGTCTTACATATGTGAATAGTAACCCCGACACTAAAAGTTTTAAATTTGATTAAAAAGTTCAGATCAATACTTCGGCATAATGATATTAGAATAAATAATATCATTAAAAAAATAATATCCCTTACCTCGAAGATCAAGACTTAAAATTTAAAACACCTTGATATAAAGCTATGACTTGAACTTGCACCATATATAATACTCAAAATACTCACAAGAATACGCTCGATAATATAGAGAGAAAAACTTCATTTACGGTGTAATTTTCAATTCTAACCCAAGTACTCCTATTTATAGGAAAATCTTAGAACATTAAAAGTAGAAAATTTAATATAATATTAATATATAAATTAAATTTTCCTACGCCAACCTTCCAAGAACTGAATTCAGCTCATTCAACACACATGTGTAACACACCATAATGAAAAAATATTTTGTTATTTAAAATATTTTAAACTTCCAAAATCAATTATTTTGAGCTTGAACTTCAATAATTCACAATAAATAGTCCTTTTGTCGAAAATTCAAACTCATGACTTTTTATAGGAATTTCAATTCTCTACAACTTTACTGAAGAAATTTTTTCCAAATTCCAAACAAAATTGACCGAAATCCACAAACGGACGATTTTACAGGCAATAATCAAATTTCAGTCAAGAAATGGGGTCCACCGACACATAAAACATGCTTTAAATATTTTTGGTAACAAAAATACTCCTCCTTCACATATATACTCATATATCCCACATTCATCGTAAAAATATCATCATTATTATATTATTAAAATATAATAATATATTTAAATGAATTATTTTATCGTAAAAAGATAAAATTTCAATTTTCAACAATTGTCACATAAAAATTTTCTCCATCTATATCCACATAAAATCAATATTTTCCTCATCATATGAATCAATAATTAATTAGAATAAATAATAACCCCGACACTAAAAGTTCTAAATTTGATTAAAAAGTTCAGATCAATACTTCGGCATAATGATATTAGAATAAATAATATCATTAAAAAAATAATATCCTTTACCTCGAAAGATCAAGATTTCTAAATTTTGAACACAGGATATAAAGCTATGACTTGAACTTGCACAGTATAGCAATACTCAAAATATACTCAAAATACTCACAAGAATACGCTCGATAATATAGAGAGAAAACTTCCAGCTTTAAAGTGTAATTTTCAATTCTAACCTAAGTACTTATTTATAGGAAAATCGCTTTAGAACACTTGAAAAGCGAAAATTTAATATAATATTAATATATAAATTAAATTTTCCTACGCCAACCTTCCAAGAACTGAATTTAGCTCAACACACATGTGTAACACACCATAATGAAAAAAACATTTTTGTTATTTAAAATATTTTAAACTTCCAAAAATCAATTATTTCGGAGCTTCGGAACTTCAATAATTCATAATAAATAGTCCTTTTGTCAGAAAATTCGAAACTCGCGACTTTTTATAGGAATTTCAATTCTCTACAACTTTATAGAAGAAATTTTTTCCAAATTCCAAACAAAAATTGACCGAAATCCACAAACGGACGATTTTACAGGCTATAATCAAATTTCAGTCAAGAAATGGGGTCCACCAACACATAAAACATGCTTTAAATATTTTTGGTAACAAAAATACTCCTCCTCCACATATACTCATATATCCCACATTCATCGTAAAAATATCATCATTATTATATTATTAAAATATAATAATATATTTAAATAATTATTTTATCGTAAAAAGATAAAATTTCAATTTTCAACAATTGTCACATAAAAATTTTCTCCATCTATATCCACATAAAATCAATATTTTCCTCATCATATGAATCAATAATTAATTATTCATAAATAATATTACTGAAATCACAATATTGACAACCAGGCGGTTCCTGGAAAGAGGGGCTTTCCAATAAAATTTCTCTCCTTACTAACAAGCAATTAGGTGACCAAACCTCTCCTGTATGTAAACTTTCTAGACATTGCCAATAATGTTATCTAATAATATTATTCAGATAATATGAATTATTGCTTCGATAATGAAAAATCTTGTGTAATGACAATTATTGAAACAACAAAGAATATAAAATATCAACGCAAAGAATTATTAAATCAATAAAATAAAATCGAGAGCGATAATTCTTATCAGTAACCATTATTGAGTAGTGCTTTCTTACGTAAGAATCAATAATTGGTGCAATACCGGTATCTACTTGTGTTTTAACCAATCGAGTATTTTTAACAATATTAATTGTGAATAACTACTGCCAATTATTTTTAAACAACTTATATTTGTCATTTTCTTCATCCAATCGATTTACATTATATGGGCCCACAAAGATCGCACCACCGTCATACGAATATTCTCCGACAAAGAAGAATATTCCACGACCAAACGAATATTCCCTAACAACAATGAATATTTTATAAGCACTTGCTTATTTTGAAATATTTACAGATTTTACCCATAACTATCCACATTAATCAAATCAACCCTTACTATTTCAAAATAATAAATAGAAAAAATTAAATTTCATTAATAATAAGTTGGGGTCTTACAAATAATCCCCGTACTACTTCTTCTTTCAAAGCTGAGAAACCCCCCTGTTTTTTCTCCATTTTCTAAAACCCTAACAAATCAAATATTGTATATAAACAACATAAGAGTGGCTGTGCATTGGAGATCATCCAAATCTGAGAATAAAAGGAACCTCGACTAAAATTGCACCTTTTGATTTGTGAATAAGAGATTGAGAGAATGTGAGATTGGGTTTGTAAAAGAGTAGACTTGTGACCTTTTGATTTGTGAATAGGAGAGAGAGTGAGATTGTTTCTTAATGTTTTTAATCTGTTTGTCTTATTTTAATTAAAAATGTTAATTTAAGTTTTGATCATTTTGCCCTTTATTTAAATAGAGTTGTTTAAGACCCCACATAATGATTAAAAAATAGTTTTTTTTTGCCACATAAGCTTTTTAAGACCCCACATAATTAGTCACGTCAGCAATTTCTGACGTGGCATGTTCAATTTAGTCCAATTGAAAAAAATTGATAGTTTAATCATCTAATTAACAAAATTTAAAAATGAATCACCGAAGTAAAATATGACCTATAATTTAGGATACTAATTTATATTTAAACCTAAATTAAATCATTGAGAGTATTTAAATGTATGTCCTTTACGTGTTCCGTACTCGGTTATTTTGAAAAACTCGCGACCAACACAATTGATTGGGACACCTGTTGGTCAAAAGTCTGAACTTATTTGCAACACCAAATTGACCCTTCAGGATTATATTATACTACATGCTCTCCTTCCACGGAAAGTTCTATTGGCAAAATTTACAAATTAATTTAATTTAATTTTATATTAATTCTTAAATAAATAAATAAATTGTTCGTTTGTTTAATACTATTGAAATAATAATAATAATCAAAATATGATAATAAATTTAGTAGTATTATGTTATTTTATATCATTAGTAATAATTTTTTTGTATAAATAAAAATAATTTAACAAACGAGACTGATATTTTGTTTAGATGTAGGGGGTATAGTAAAGATTAAGATTATGAACTCCACGAAATGAACATTAAATATGTTGATCAATGTGTGATTCGGTTAGCATGAAGTTTATTTTTTGGTAAATTAGTAAATTGACCAATAAAATGTTGACACATATAAAGACTGGTCTGCGTGTTAGTACTCTATTGATCAATTGACCAACTTATTCAAAAATGAACTTCATGCTAACCACTTCCATCAATATCAATGTGGCATAAGTTATGAATTCACAACGCATTAGAAGATAATAATGACACTTGGTTCCTCCACAAAAAATAAAATATACAATGGGTTTAAATTAAAGATAAAAATCAAAGCCTCAAATATAGGTTATTTATTATATTAATTGCTTAACATTATTAGGAAATAACATATAATAAATATTTTTTTATTTTAAAATATAGAGTCAATATTGGCTTCTTAAAGTCAATTTGGATAATTTTAAATTCAAAAGTGATTCAAATTTTTAGATGATTAAAATCATAAAATTATGTAGAAAATACTATTAATTATACTATTTATTATTTTTATAAGTTAAATGAAACATATGAATTTAAAATTTAAATTTTTTTAAGTAATATTAAATAAATTTACAATAATTTTGAATGTTTTCGAGATGAGTAAAATAATAAAAATATGTTATTCATATGTTTTATACATGTCACTTATTAAACAACTTTTTTCATTCAGTATTAAATATTCATCTCCATTTAACTCATTCAAATTACTTAAACATTCAAAATTATTTCATTTTATTTTTATCAAACAATCCTCACCACACATTTTTTTTTCTTTTAATATAATGAAAATGATATACATACCGAGAGCCTCAGGCTTGGATTGTATTTTTAGGCCTCTTGACAAGTAAGAAGTGTTAGGTTCGATTTTTTCCTGAAATTAGTAAAAAAAAAAAAAGAAGAAAAATAATACACATGTTAACAAATATTTGATGAGATAAAAAATTAAATATTATTTAATATTAATTTGGCTAATATTAATTTGGCTGAAAACTTTCACAATATATGTGACGCCCCAAAATTAGGAATACATCACCCATCTTGGGTAGTCAGATACATGGTACATAATTTAAATACAACTTACTAATATAACTGTCGTGTACAATATGACATAAACTGTGAATTTGAATACAAATATTGTCTACTAGAGATTATACAAACTCAAAAGGAGTCATCATTACAATTATTATCACACTATTTCACGTAATAGTGAGGACTACTAATCTTATCCTTCCTGACCATTACTTACGCTTAAACTCGGTCCCTCAAACTATATTCTCATTTCACAAGAGAATAAAATGAAAGAAAGGGTGAAAATTTCAACTAGCTCAAGAAGAAATATTATGACTAAGATAATGCAGAATAAATTATCATTAATTTCACAACAAATGATGTTAAACCGATAAAATATAATGAACATCAAGTTTAACTACAATGAATCCAAAGAATCCATTAAAAAGTCAAGTAGAAAATAAAATCTACCATCTTTTATGATTTAAAAGGTTTTTCATCATCATTATAAATGAGACTCAAACTTTAATAAATATTCCACATCATCGAATCACCCCCGCTTACTTACCAGGATATTCTTTAAGATCACGACCACAATTATTCAATGCACTCACGGTAGAGAATATTTGTGTATTCATTAATGGTCAAGCGATCACGCCAACAATCGTCCCATCAACGCACTACTTACCACCGGCGATTTTACCACATCATTTGTAACATTACTACGATTAAATGATTAATTTAGAATAGTCTACGGTTATGATTAATGATAGTCTCTCAATATTATAATTATATATCAAGTCCATCTACGCACTACGCCATGACGTATGACTTTCAAAAAATATAAATATGAGGATGATGACAATGATATAAGAATTCAATAAAACAAGTTCAAGAATTAATTTATCCAGAACCAATAACATCCAAATCACAACACGACATCGCTTTAGAGTAAAATTCAAGAATCTCGAGAAGAATATTTCCATGAAAGGATCTTTGGATGAAGCGCAAATATCGAGGATATTCCACTAATTTCATGGAGTATAAAGTCAAAGTTTTAACTAACCCAGTGGGTATAATAAAGAATGGAATAACAAAAGAAATCACCACGCATGCGATGATCAAGACAAAAAAGTTATTCTAACGAGAATAATAAATAACGGACCGCGTCCGTAAAACGCATGATGGATATTCCAACAGAATAATAAAGAATGGGCCAGTCCCATGTAAAACACACGCATGGGATGTTCCAATGTAATAATAATAAAGACGGAACCAGTCCTAAAATTGTAAAACACACATGAGCGCGATGTTCCAACGTAATAATAATAAAGATTTTAACCAGTGCGATGTAAAACACACGCATGCGATGTTCCAATAGAATAATAATAAAGATTTTAACCAGTGTCCCAAATGTAAAACACACGCATGGGATGTTCCAATAGAATAATAATAAAAACGGAACCGCGTCAGGTGTAAAATCTGTGACATGGATGTTCCAATGTATAATAGAAGAATGTCACCAAGATAGGTAGAAATGCGATATACAAAGTTATTCCAATGTAATAATAAGAATGGAATAACAATGCTTCTTCTTACGAATAAGAAAGAATAACACCCCTTACTTTGGTAGGAGATTGAATCTTTGCAGAGAATGTAGTATAAAATACTCTTCTTCTTTTCTCTTATTCTCTCTATTCTTTCTCTCCGTAGCTTGAATGAATTCGTGAAAAATAATGAAGACTTTAGGCCTCTATTTATAGAAGATTTCTAAACTTAGACCGCCATGAAAAGCGCAAGTGGCTTGACGATAGTGGTGATGTGAAAAGAAAAGTGGTTTGACGCCTCAGAATGTGTGAAACGACAAGTGGTTCGACGCCAGAATGTAAAACGACAAGTGGTTCGGCCCGCGCAGAATGTGAAACGACAAGTGGTTTGACGTCTGGTAAAGGTAATTACTATCGACGAAGGTAATTACTATTCACAAAGGTAATTACTATCGACGAAGGTAATTACTATCGACGAAGAGACTTTAGATGATGACATATGGACCCCCTAAAATAATCAAACTTACCACAAACGCCTCATAATGTAATTTTTTATATACATCAAGGATTGAATAAATATTACCACAAATCATTTTATTTTTAATCAACACATATTTAATCTTTCAATAATTATTAATCATTTATAACTTGTCGTCCTCAATTATTGATTTAATACTATAACATATTATATGATTGATCTTCGTGACAATAATTGAATCAATAATATAAGAGATATGATCAAAGAATTATCAGAAGAATAATTGAAGATAAATGAGTGACTTCTCACGTGGCGATCAATAATCAATATCGTGTCTTACTATACAACTACGCGTAGACATCGTCTTTTTTTACTACCGGTAGTTCAAATGTTTTAACTGAGAATAATTCCTCATCGTTATTTTTATAGAAAGATAATTTTGTCATTTTCTACTACTACGATAATACTTTCGTTGTGCATTCCACTTAACGATTGAAATCGTCGTCATTTAATATTCCCCGACAAAAAAGAATATTCCCCACCAAACGAATATTTTATAACAACTTCGCTTACTTTGCAAAAATTTATAAATATTACCCACAACTATAACATTATATCAAATTTATTCCATAATATTCAAAAATAATATTTATAAAAATTCATCTTTATTTATAAAAGTTGGGGTCTTATAATATATAACATGACTCGTAATATAATATTATTTAATGAGTCATGTTATGCATTAATATGATATTATTTAATGAATCATTTTATGTATTGCGAAAATAATAATTCGGCAAAAAAACATTCACAGTATATAGTAGGACTTGTAATACAATATTATTTAATGATAATTCGACTTAAAACTTTGCAATGTACGTATAGCAAGAGTCATAATATAATATCATTTAATAAGTCATATTATGCATTACAAAAAATTTAAGTAAAATTATAATATACTAAATTATAGAAGGATTCCATCTGTTACATATTTTCCTAATTTTTTTACTACTATTTATTGACATAATTACAATCAAATAGTGGTCGTAAACAAGTCATTTATGAAAGGAAATTCGCAGTATTTATTTTGTTTGTTGTTTTGGGTAGGTTTCAATATAGTAGTATATTATAGGAAAAGAAATCAATTAAAAAAAACAAACAAAAAATATTAGGTGAAGAAAGGAAAACGGGAAGAGGTTGAGGACTGTAACGGTTACAGCTGCTCTCAGCGGTTCCTCTTCTCGTAGATTTGGTGTTGGTGGGTCAACCTCATTCCTTCGTCACACTGTTTAATTCAAATTCAAGTCTTACTCTTGAATTTCTTCCAAAAAAACGAAAAATCTATCAAATAAGTTGAAATTGCTTGGTCTGTTTTTGGTGGGTTTTTATTAATGGGTTCTGATCTTGAATTGATTATATAGTGAAAGAAGATAGAAAGGAGAAGATAGAGAGGAGTTAGAGAGAGAAAGATGGAGGACAAGGCTGAAGTTCTTGAAGGTGTGTTGAAGGAAACTGTGGATTTGGTAAGGGATCTAAGAACTGTTTGTTGCTCTTCGTGGATGGGTTACGTGTGAATTGTTTTTGGCTTTATTTGGGTTTTTGATGGATTTGAGCTCTTTGTGAATGCAGGAAAGCATACCAATTGAGGAGGTTTTTGAGAATCTGAGATGTAGCAAAGATGGTCTTACCAGTTCGGGTGCTCAAGAGAGATTAACAATTTTTGGTCACAACAAGCTTGAGGAGAAAAAGGTGTTGCAATAATTATTCTGGTGTTAAAAATACTTCTTCTTAACTTTATTATGTTATGTAATATTTCTGGATTATTTGAGCAGTCTTTTATGTTAGCACAATTGTCTTTACACTTTTTTGGGAGTTAAATTCCTTTGACTCTGGGATTTTGTTTTTATTTATTTATAGCTTGTGTCTTTACGTTCCTTTATCCTTTTGGTTTTGGGTGTGTATAGGAGAGCAAGTTCTTGAAATTTTTGGGGTTTATGTGGAACCCTCTGTCATGGGTTATGGAAGCTGCTGCAATCATGGCAATTGCCCTTGCAAATGGAGGGGTAAGACTGTTTTTGAGATATTCATATAATTCCTTAATAAACTATTTTTCTCATAAAGATTTATCAACTATATATTCTTAACTACTTGCAGGGAAAGCCTCCTGATTGGCAAGATTTTGTGGGTATCATTACTTTGCTTGTGATTAACTCAACCATAAGTTTTATTGAGGAGAACAATGCAGGCAATGCAGCAGCTGCTCTCATGGCACACCTTGCTCCAAAAGCCAAGGTATTAGATTTTGAATTGACATTTTTTGTGCGTTTTGTACATTAAACTGTAATTGTTCATTTTTTATGATGAAGGGAGAGGAGAAGGGGAGGGGTTGGGTTTTCCAGAGGAGAGTTACCTTGGGGAGAGGTACCTCCTTTGTGTACTTTGTTCAGTGGAACTAAAAGGATGGTTAAGGGGTAGGGGGAGTCACTTGTTTTTACTGTCAGTGTCATTTTATTATTATATATGTGTCTATTGGAATTTCTTATGTTGGGAACATATGATTTGATAAAATCAAAACGAGTAATCATATATTTCCTCAAATATACAAACTATATAGAGGGGGAAGAGTTTTTTAGGGCGTAAAAAGACAGGAATTTGACATCCTCTACCTCTTTCTCTCTGCCAAACAAGGGGAATATCTTTTACTTCCACCTCTCAACCCTTTCTCCTTGACGTCTCTACGAAATGGTAAAGTATAATGTATTTTTTACTACAGTTATCAGTAAAGATCAATATGTATAAGGATACATTACAAAAAATGTCTTTAATAATGCTTATCACATCTTCATATCCTTAATACTGAAATACATTATATTTCATTTCTCCACTCGCTCCTGTCAAATACCACGTCCTCAGTTATATTATGCTCCTTCAAGTCTATTTGAACAACTTCCTTATGTAATTTTTGGCCTACCCCTCTATCTTCTTATACCTTCCTCCTAATATTGACTCATTTTTCTGGTGCATCTATTGATTGATGTTGGACATAACCAAACCATCTCAACCGACATTCCATCATTTTCTCTGCAATAGATGCCATTCAATGTTCTTTCAAAAATCCTTATTAAAATCATCCTTGTATGGACACACATCCACCTTAACATTCTCACTTAAGCAACTCCTATCTTATGCTTATTGTTTTTTATCACCCAACACTTGGCTCCATATAGCGTTGCAGGCTTTACCACCGTCCTATAAAATGTCCCCTTCAACTTGGCCTATATTTTATTACTACACAACACCCTCAATGCACATTGCACCACACCACTTAAACTATCCTGCTTTAATTATATGGATTAGATCTGCATCAACATCTCCCTCTTTAGGCAATATTGATCCCAAGTTTCTAAAGATATCATTGTTAGCAACTCTTGTTTTAACCATAACTATAGTTTTGAGCATATTAATGGTGGTTGTATTTTAAATTAATACAGTTTAGTTGGTCTTTTAACTAATTCGCATTGCCACACTAGGTTCTTAGAGATGGAAGATGGAACGAGGAAGATGCTGCTATTTTGGTGCCTGGGGACATAATCAGTATAAAACTCGGAGACATAGTTCCTTCTGATTCTCGTCTGCTTGATGGTGATCCATTGAAGATTGACCAGGTGGGTGTGCTGTTAGCTTTGCGTTGTAGGCTATCTTTCTATTGAATTGGTCAAGTTTTTGCATTGTTGCTGAATTTATCTTTTTCACACATTGCAGTCTGCTTTGACTGGTGAGTCTCTTCCTGTAACAAAAGGTCCTGGGGATGGTGTTTACTCTGGCTCTACTTGCAAACAGGGAGAGATTGAAGCTGTGGTCATTGCCACTGGGGTTCACACCTTCTTTGGGAAGGCTGCTCACCTTGTTGATTCCACTAACCAAGTCGGGCACTTTCAAAAGGCAAGTAAATAGAGGAGTTGTTCTTGATTTGCTTTATTCTTTCAGTTCTGATATAATTTCATTTGTACTGAATAGGTGTTGACTGCAATTGGAAATTTTTGTATATGCTCTATTGCTGTGGGGATGATTATAGAGATTATCGTACAGTACCCCATTCAAGATCGGAAGTATCGACCTGGGATTGACAATCTTCTTGTGCTTCTTATTGGAGGAATTCCAATTGCCATGCCCACAGTTTTATCAGTAACCATGGCCATTGGTTCTCATCGCTTGGCTCAGCAGGTTTGCTAGGTTTTTGCTTACTCTGATTAATTTAGTTTTGGAATTCTGGTGTGTGAAAGGATACCTTAATATTTATAGGGGGCCATTACAAAAAGAATGACAGCAATAGAAGAGATGGCTGGGATGGACGTGCTTTGCAGTGACAAGACCGGAACTTTGACACTGAACAAGCTTACCGTTGACAAGAATCTTATTGAGGTAAATTACGTATGCCATTCGGTGTTGATTACGCATCCTTTTCTACTTTTCTTTATATTTTTTAAAAATAAAAATTAAAAATATAATGAGCAAACATGACCTCTTGTTTAATAGCATGCCTGATATAATCTGGTCAGGTATTTGCCAAAGGAGTAGATGCAGATACTGTTGTTCTGATGGCAGCTCGAGCCTCTCGAACTGAAAACCAGGATGCAATAGATACTGCTATAGTTGGGATGCTGGCTGATCCGAAGGAGGTGAATGACCAATTACCAAAATTTCTTAGATATGTTTTAGTAACGGGTGCTTACTTAAGTTGCTTCTTTGCTTTGGGAATTGTCACCATTGACAGGCACGTGCTGGCGTTCAGGAAGTACACTTCCTTCCCTTCAATCCCACTGACAAGCGTACAGCTTTGACTTATCTCGACAGTGAAGGTAGAATGCATAGGGTCAGCAAAGGTGCTCCAGAGCAGGTATCAGTCTGAGCATGCTTATTTGTGTATCCGTATCTTTTCTTTTCCAGTCAATTAACCTAATATTTTCTTTTGATATGGCTTTAGATTCTAAATCTCGCTCACAATAAGTCAGATATAGAGCGTAGGGTTCATGCTATAATTGATAAGTTTGCGGACCGAGGTTTGCGGTCACTTGCTGTAGCATACCAGGTAAATTGTTTTTCTTTCTATTTTATGATCCTATGTATGTGATGTAAACTGAAATATCTTCTATCTTCTATTTTTCTATATACTTTACAATTAGGCATTTGTCCTTTACCATGCAGGAAGTTCAAGAAGGGAGGAAAGAGAGTGCTGGGGGACCTTGGCAATTTATAGGTCTCATGCCTCTCTTTGATCCACCCAGGCATGACAGTGCGGAGACGATAAGGAGGGCTTTAAATCTTGGAGTAAATGTTAAAATGATCACAGGTGCATTCTTTTTATGGTTTTAGTCAATGATTGTCATCCAACATGGGTTTAGTGGGGAGACGTACTATAAAACCTGAATATCAGAAAGACAATTCCCAACTTATTATCTGTTTAATATCTAATATTATAATGTACTTGTAAAATATCACTCCAAAAGTATGTGTCAACATCTCGTATAAATTCTCTAGTTCTGTGGCTGTGATGCATATGTTGATTGATCTTCTTCTTCTTCTTCTGCCCCCCCTCTTTTAAATTTATTTATTAATAATCTTTTAATTTTAAGCTGTACATGCTTTCTGGTACTTGTTAGATTTTATGGTCATTTATACTCCTGCACAGTTATTGGCTTCATGATGAATAATAGTATGTTGATGCCTTCACTGCTGGAGCTAGGTTGTGAACATAAGTGGATCGAAGGGTGCTGGCAGGGCCATGCACCCATGCGCCTCCTATACATACCCTAGACATCCTTTGCTAGGTGCTCTAGTTTTAGGTTCTGATTCTCCTGATATTGACATTACAGCCCCTGAAACTTTAGTCTATACAAAATTTCAATGAAGTTTGAGTTGTTACATTTCTGTCCATTTACCCATTGGTAGTAAACTCTTTACTCTCTTCAGTCTCTTCTTAAATAACACTACTTACGTGGTTGAGTCTATATTAACGTACTCAGAGAACACACATTTATTGAATTCCTCTTCTTCTCTGTAATTGTATCAAAAGGACACTAAGCTGGCCTTGATTCGTTGCGTCGTGGTTACAGTTTTACAGAACTAAGTCAAACATATAAATAAAAGAACATATGGGTAATAGTTGATGCAAGTCTAGCGTCTTTTCTTTTAATATGTTACCAATTATTATTATTGGATGGATATTTAAACATTAACTATGCAGACTAAAAGGCTTTGATTGGGAAAGGCTTGTCGTATCATCCATTACTTCTCTCTGTTTGTCACTGAATAAAGTGGCAACCTGAAATATCTTGATGAAATCAGCAATATTAAATTGTGGTCTGCTTCTTGATATTTTTTCAGATAACAAGAGTTCTTAGTAGTTACGTCCATTTTCCAATTGCTGAACTTAATACTGGTAACAGGGGATCAGCTGGCAATAGGAAAAGAAACTGGACGCCGCTTGGGAATGGGAACCAACATGTATCCTTCTTCTGCTTTGTTGGGACAGAACAAGGATGAGTCAATTGCTGCTTTACCTATTGATGATCTCATAGAGAAAGCAGATGGTTTTGCTGGTGTTTTCCCTGGTATGGCATTGTGTTTTTTTCCTTGCGTTTCAGTTTATACTTGTTGGAATGACCTATGCATGTGAAGGTTTTACTATTGGGTTCCCCAGATTGGTTGTATGATTTACCCATTATGGCCATTGTTTCAGAGCATAAATATGAGATAGTAAAGCGTTTGCAAGCTAGGAAACACATCTGTGGAATGACTGGTGACGGAGTTAATGATGCTCCTGCTCTTAAAAAGGCTGACATTGGGATTGCTGTGGCGGATGCGACTGATGCAGCTCGTAGTGCTTCTGATATTGTCCTCACTGAACCTGGCCTCAGCGTTATCATTAGTGCCGTTTTGACCAGTCGGGCAATCTTCCAGAGAATGAAAAATTATACGGTAACCCTTGTTTTTGATAATGGTGTAGATTATTAAAATGTAGTTACTTCTACTCCAGGGTGGTTTACACTTGCAGCATTATTACTTTGGGGGTCACTACACTGATGTGATGTGTGAAGGTTTTTTTTCTTAAGCCATAAACTTAACCAATTTATTATTTCTCCACTTTGGCAGATATATGCGGTATCTATTACAATTCGTATTGTGGTAAGTTATCTGGGAGACGTTGTCACATAAATGGCATCTCATAGCCATTATTTTGGATCCTCTATTATAAGCGTCATATTAGAGATTATTTTTAAACTGCGTTATATTAACATACCCTTCTGCTTCGTTGTGTTTGTGGCAGCTTGGCTTTATGCTGCTTGCTCTGCTATGGAAATTTGACTTTCCGCCTTTTATGGTGCTCATCATTGCAATCCTCAATGATGGTTAGTTCTTTCTCCCCCCACAAAAAAGCCTCTTCACTCTCACGTACAAATGTTTTTGGTTGTCAGATGTCTGTCTGATCTCATGCATTTTAAGTACTAGATAGAGTTGAACAATAATAATTATCAAGGGGAAAATGTTAATTATCAAGCCATTTGTTTGTATAAATATTTACGTTCTGGCAGTGTGACAATCTCATTCACTCCTTCCTTACCTCTTGTATTGTTTAATATTCAGTCTACCCTGATGAAGTTGAAACTCTTCAGAGGAACACCTCACTAATTGCTTTTCCTCTAACTAGCAGTTGTTTGATTCCAGGTACCATTATGACAATATCAAAGGACAGGGTAAAACCATCTCCTCTGCCGGACAGCTGGAAGCTGGCTGAGATTTTTACAACCGGAATTGTTCTTGGTAGTTACCTAGCAATGATGACGGTTATATTCTTTTGGGCTGCATATAAAACAGACTTCTTTCCAGTAAGCCAACCTTCCTTCAAGAAGACTTTCCATAAAGATGCACCTAGATGACTAAAAATCATTCATATCATCTTCTCTCAATATCTTATGCAGTTGATGCTTTAGTTTTAACGACTCCAAAGTGTAATTTTCTATGCTATAATGTTTGATTGTGACAATCTGTTTGTGAAATCTGTCTCAAATATTTGTTCACATAACCTCACTTGGTGGTGTGATTGGGGTTTAGAATTCTTAGAGCTGACATGACATTTTGGTTTAGTCTCACATTTTTTTGTTTTTTATTTATCTTGATTTTATTTCTTTCGTCTTTATTTGGCATGTATTTAGATGGTATCTTAGTTAGTGATGGTGATAAGTTTTATTGTTTTGATGATTTGCTCTTTCAATAACCTGACAGAAAACATTTGGGGTGGAATCACTTGAGAAAACGACTCGTGATGATATTAGAAAGCTTGCTTCCGCTATATATCTTCAAGTGAGCACTATCAGTCAGGCCCTTATATTTGTTACACGATCTCGAAGTTGGTCTTTTGTTGAGCGTCCTGGTGTGTTGCTTGTTGTGGCTTTTGCGGTTGCTCAATTGGTGAGACAACTATCCTTAACCATTTCTGTGTACTCCTTCGGAGTGTTGGAGTGAAGTTCATAACTTTTTATTTTTCAATACAAGCAGATTGCTACTTTGATTGCTGTTTATGCAAATTGGAGCTTTGCTGCAATTGAAGGAATTGGATGGGGTTGGGCTGGGGTAATTTGGCTTTACAATATCATCTTCTACATCCCTCTTGATATCATAAAGTTCTTTATCCGATATGCTCTAAGTGGGAGGGCCTGGGATCTTGTTCTAGAGCAAAGGGTATGAATGGCTTTCTAATTTGCTGAAGTAATATAATTTATGTGTTCTCTCGTTAATTACACATCTTTGTCTTCTCTGTGACGGTTGCTTGGCAGATTGCTTTCACTAGGCAGAAAGATTTTGGAAAGGAACAACGTGAGCTTAAGTGGGCACATGCACAACGAACCCTTCATGGGCTTGAAGTACCCGACACCAAAATGTTTAATGACCGAACCAATTTTACGGAGCTCAATCAAATGGCCGAGGAAGCTAAGAAAAGAGCTGAAATTGCCAGGTGAGTGGTTAAAGTTTAATTTAGTGGTTTTAGCTTCATGAATGAATTTGTCATTTCTAGCATGATATTACGGTACCATGACACAAAGTAAAACAAGTCATGTCTTGAATGTTGGGAGATGAGTATTTGATTTTGTTTGGTTAGCTTATGGTACAGGTGTAGTTTTTTGTGAGTCACTTTGTTTCTGTACTTGTTGCAGGTTGAGAGAACTACACACATTGAAAGGTCATGTTGAATCAGTGGTGAGATTGAAGGGTCTTGATATAGATACAATTCAACAAGCCTACACTGTCTGAGAAGATAATACTAGGTTGTGAGTAGTTAAGTTACCTTGAAACAACCATTTGAATTAGTGAGACTCTGCCTCTTATCTTTAGCACTTGGGGCCTCTTTTTATTTTTTAACTTATATAAGTTTTTAGTTTTTATAAAATGTTCTTTCAGTCATGTCTTGGCTCTTTTCCCATGCAATATATATTATTATATGCCTAGACTGGGAAAGATGAGTTATTATGTCAGTATCTAATGTCTATATACATGATTCTTTTGGTAATTTAATTTTTATCCTTTCACACTATTTTTTTGGTAATATTCTTTTTTTTATTTCGCTTCCTTTTGAATATGGTTGTAAATTTTTTTATAGCAAAATGTCTACCAAGCGTTCAAATTCAAATTCATTATGATAACGCAGAGTTTATCAATAAAATTAATTCAAGTGGCCAATTCGTATATATATTTGATAGTATAATAATAAACATATCGATGAATCCAACTATCTTTATAACAAGGAGTCCGGCTATACATTAGTAATTCTTAGTTTGTTAAACTTCTTACCAATTCTATCCTGAATTTAATATGCTTCTAGAATGTTGTTGTTAATTAAACGGATTTAATATATTCAGTGACCAAAATTATTATCTTACCCTTGGGATTATTTTTACCCATTACGCAGTTTGAAAGTTAATGATTACAACTTTTCAAGTATAATGTATTGCTACTGCATACTTTTGTCTCGGGGGAAAGGTCAATGGACTGGAATATTGGGTCGATCAATTTTTTTTTGCTTTTCTAGCAACTCTTAAAAAATATATAGTATTTATTTTAATTAATATTTTTACAGAATACAATATTTTTAAGTATAATTTGATACATATACAAAACAGTGTACAACACTGTTTTGTATATATATATATCTAAATTACACCTAAAAATACTATATTCGTAAAAAAAAAAATTAGAATAAATACTATATATATTTTTAAAATGATGACAAGAAGAACAAAAATAAAAAAAAAAATTGACCGATCTAATAATATTCCGGTTATTTATTTATTAATTATTCTACTTTGTACGTATAATTATTTATTTATTGGTTTAATTTGAATTGAAAATTCAATACTAGTCATCTGCTTAATTAATTGAGTAGTTGTTAGTTTTTTTTATCCTATTCTTTGAGCACTAATTTGTTAGTGAATTTTGTATTAGTCATACCCAGTTGTAACTGCAAGCGACATGGCAAGAGACATCTTCGATATTATTGACAATAAGTTAATTTTGAAACGGTTTCGAAATATGAGACTATGAAGAACATCATTGCAAATCACTTATTTGAAACGTTTGTGTACAAAAATAATAATTGATATTAACATATTTAAAGTTTTAAAATTTTATTATTATTATTATTATTATTATTATTTATTATTCTTACAAATTTTTTTTTTGTATTAATCCCCCACTAAATAGAAATGATCTTGCGTCCGCCACCGACAATTAATGTGAGGTTGTTCCTCCCTTATGCTTCTTTAATACTCCCTCCGTCCCATAAATATAAAATGATTTTCTATTTCGGAGATGTCCCAATATATAAAGCTTTATTATTTATAAAATTTAGTTGGTTCATTATTTTATTTTTATACTTGTTGGGTTAGTGATATTTTATCTATTCTATTTGGTAAGTGTATTGAAGCTTTATTCTTTTTATTCTATTGGGCCTCTATTATTATTGAATTATTAAAATCATTAAGCCCAAATCATCATATCATTTTCATTTCAAACTTATAAACCGGCCCAATCAATGGATCAATCATTTAGACATTTTAAATATCTACAATCTTTGACCAGAATGATGAAAAAGCATGTCGGTTGACTAAAGAACCCGCCATGCATTAATGTGGATGGGATCAGAATCTATTTGGCACAGTAGAAACAAAGGATCAAAAGCGGTGAACAAACTACATGCAATGGCGGAACCCATCGGAGTAAAGGGAATGTCGTGTAGTAGTAGTGGGTGGCACCTGCAATTCGAGCAAGGAGGGTATAACTTGGCGAGAAGTCTCCACCAAGAGGTATGTTCTCATACACTTCTTCCATTATAATCGATATCCACAGAGAATTATTATTATCTCTCGATATCAATACACTAAAGCGATATAGCCTCCGCTTTCGATAAACCTTGTGAATTCACATACCGATTCTCACGCTCGAAGCTATCCCCTCGACGGAACCGCCCGCTGCTTGTGGTGTTTATCAGGTTTACGCTGCAGGATCGTGGACGCTTTTAGGTGATTGGGACGTGACGAAAAGATCTCAAGCGTTAACATCAAGCGCTGTAAGGAGGGCTCTTTTCAATCACAATTGTTTAAATTTGCTTCAAAGATGATGAGGAGTAGAGATGGAACAATCGGAAGGCGAAAGCGATGGTCATTAGTTCATCATCGCCTCGTATCTCGAAGAAAGGATCGGTTGGGTCTTTTAAAAGTGCTCATGAGAGACACGGCTTCTAAGAACAATTCAGAAGAACTTCGTCCAAAATCCACGGTGGAGCCAGACGGAAGTTAGTCTTCAACGATAAGGCGCGATCCCAATCCGAACGGGTAGCGGTTCACCACCGGACTCATCGCCAAGTGGTCAAGAAGACCGAGCTACCAAGTCATGCGAGGACGGCGACGACTGAGCGGATAAGGCTTTGGAGGTTCTGTTAAGACAAAGGAAGATATAAATTTAACAAATGCTTCGGTGAATGAGTTGAGAGACGAAGATCTAGCCATTTTCATTCCGAAGGACGAAGAAGGCATAAGGAGGTACCCCGCCTGGAAGGGTAAGAACCTAACATTCTACGACGTGTCCATGGATCATTCTCGTAGTATGAGGAGATCGAGGAGCAGAACGCCTTCGGCCTCGAAGAAGGCACTGACAGTTGTTAGATCAATTCATCGTGACGATGAAAGACGAAGAAGCAGGTCGAGAGAAATTATGTCAGAAACCCGAAGGGGAGAATACCGTCATCATGAGGATGAGATTTTACGACTTAGTAAATCAAGAAGTCCCGCAAGGGCAGCGAGATCGGCAGGGAAGGGTCGATCCATTCCAAAACCTAGTGTCGCCCAGGAAAAGGAGATCTCATCACAACCCGAAGGTGTTGATTTTCTGGTTAGAGAGTTAAAAGAACTTCGGAAACAATTGGCTGAGGTACAACAGGTGAAAGATACTTCTGGTAAGAAGGCGTCCCCTTTTTCCTCTAATATTCTTCGGGAGAAGGCAGATGCTACCAAAAAGTTACCTCGCATGGAAAGCTATGATGGGTCAGGAGATCCTTATGACCATAGTCGAAAGCGTTTAATTTGATGATGGATTACTACGACTTTTACCGATCTTTGCTAAATGTCACACTTTTGTCACTACTCTCGAGAAAAGACGCCACACATGGGATGGGGACTTTACCATCGGATTCTATCTCCTCGTGGACCGAACTTTGTGATAAGTTCCATGCCTGCTTTGAAGTAACCAAGAAGAAGGGGAAGCTTCACAGTTTCTTTAAGACAAGTCCCAGCTTCACCAATGAATCTTTAGGCCAATATGTAAAGAGGTTTAGGGAAGCGGTCGGACAGGTGTCCGATCTTAATGATCTCCAAGCTGTTGGATTATTCCAGAATGGGCTGGATCTGGTTAAATCGGAGAAATTGGTAAAGAAATTGATGTTTCACCATCCGAAGAGCCTAGCAGAAGCCTTCGATAAGGCAGAGGGCTATATTGTTGTGGAAGAGGCTATGAACAGTCTGAAGAATCCTTCTTTGAGCCAATTAAAGGAGGTAGAAGTTCCCAAGACTGATGTTGATCAGAAAAGAGGGGGAGGTTACAACCAAAGGCCAGAAGGTAATTCGAAGAAGTATAATAACTCGTGGCGACAAGGCAGCAGTCGTGCACCTGTTCCTACCCCGAAGGTTAATAAGGTTTATACCCAGTTGAATACAGAGAGGTCGATAATTTTAGATCGATCCAAACCAAATTTTTCTTTGAACCACCTCGTGATAATTACAAAACGGGACATGGCAACCTCGTAAATATTGTGGTTATCATTAAGTCACCGGGTCACTGACACTAATGAATGTTGTAATTTAAAAGATTTTGTAGAAAACAAGATTAAAAGTGGCTTCTTTGATTCAATATGTGGTACAGAAAGACCGCCAAAATCAAGAGGTTATCAATCGCACTGCTCAAACAGCTTCAAGTACCGCTTTGCTCAAAATGCTCCACCGCCAAGACAAGTCGTTGATGTAATAACCGTGGGTCTGTTGGGAAATTAGTAGGGAAGAAGAGGAGGTCTTATCTTGATTCAGTTATGTCAGTAACAGATGCTACTTTGAAGGTTGACAGGCCATTCCCAGGAACTGTTATTTCGTTTACAGATGCGGATTATCCTTCAGAGCCTATTGAACCGCATGAAGGAGCATTGGTGATCACAGCACAAGTGGGCTCAGTGGATGTAAAACGCATGATGATAGACAACGGATCTTCGGTGGACATTCTTTATGCCCACGCTTATCGTAGAATGCATCTCGATGAAAGCACAAAATGGAGGTCTTGACAAGAGGCTCCTCTGTATGGTTTCTAACGATCCAAATCAAAGTGGCTAAGACTATCGAACTCCCTCGTCATCTTCTAAGACTACTTCCCACAAAGAAGTGGAGATAACTTGTAAATTTTATGTTGTGTATGTGGATTCTACTTACAACGCCATTTTGGGAAGACTTCGTTGACAACTCTTCAGTCAGAATTTCCATCCCACATTTCAAAATCAAGTTCCCACAAAGACACGGAGTAGGAGAGGTGATGGGTGACTTGGATCTCGCCCTAGATGTTATCTAATTACGCTCATTTCATCCGGAATGGGGTTAGTAAACAAAGAAAGACAATGGCAATTGAAATCGAACCTTCACCGAGAGAGCGCTTCGTAATCATTGGTAATCCCACGGGGAGACGGATGAAATTGAATTGGTCGTCGGAAAGCCGGATAAGACGGTGAGGATTGGTTCGGATTTGCCAGAACCTCTTCTGACGAATCTTATGGAACTTTTACGGTGCTATGTTGATATTTTTGCATGGGAACCACAAGATATGCCCGAGTCGTAGGAAGGTTCTTTGAAGCATAAACTAGAGATAGATCCTTCAAGAAGCCGCCTTACGTCGTAAGAAAGCGGATATTTGCTCCGAACGTCAAAAGATCATCGATGAAGAGGTTGCAAAATTGTTGGTCACGACTTCATCTACGAGATTGATTACGGAGTGGATAGCAAATGTAGTATTGGTGCGTAGCATAATGGAAAGTGGCGGGTTTGCATCGACTACACCGACCTCAACAAAGCTGTCCAAAGGACTTTTATCCTCTCATTTCATATCGATCAAATTCATCGATGCCACTTGAGGTATGCATTATTAAGCTTTATGGATGCTTTTTCGGTTATCATCAAATATCCATGTGCAAAGAAGACATTCCAAAAACAAGATTCATTACACAATTGCGCTCGGTGTATGCGTACAAAAAATGACTTTTGGCCTCATTAATCTTTGGAGCTACCTATCGGAGGATGATGAACTTTATATTCATAGGCAAATTTGGGGAAGAACATGGAGGTTTATGTAGATGATATGATTGTGAAGAGTATGCAAATTCGTAAACATTTGACGATCTAGAGGAATGTTTTCAAACTATTCATCATCAACAATCGCGACTCAACCCACCAAATGTACTTTCTACTTTGGTGCCGGAAAATTCTCGGGTTATCCGGTCACCAAAGGGCATCGAAGCCAATCCGGAGAAGATCCGTGCCATCCTCGACATGAAGACTCCTCACCATTCAAAGACGTTCAGTCACCGACCGGTAGGATCAAGGCTTTAAGGAGGTTCGTCGCCAAATCTGCGAGAAGATGTCTTCCTTTCTTTGATACATCAAGGGACCAAAGAATGCGAAGACGTTTGATGGACTTCCAAGTGTGAAGATGCTTTCAAAGTATAAAGACATATCTGCTTTTCTTGGCTCCTTTATTAGTCAAGCTTTGTCCCAAAGAGAGACTTTATATTTGTACCTTGCGGCCAGCCTTAGCAGTTGGAGCGCTTTTGATTCGGAGATCGGTGGAAGCGAAGATCCTGTCTATTACGCCGCCCACGCCCTACGAGATGTCAAACCAGTATCCTAACATTGAGAAATTTGCCTTTGCTTTAATAATTGCCAAGAGAAAGCTTCTAAGAAGATTTTCAAGGTCGACTCTGTCGTCGTCTACGGATCGCCCATTGAAGAAGGTGATGGGCAAGCCGAGGTCTCGGGTAGATTAGCGGCATGGACTATGGAATTGTCCCGCTTTTTATCGAGTATCATCCCGAATCGCCATCAAAGGCCAAGCTCTGGCGACTTTATGGTAGAATGTTCGTTCACCGCGCAGCGTATATGAAGTTATCGAAGTTGAATCTTCCGATCAGCGCGCTGGTCATTATTCAAATAGGTCGGAAAGGCGTGGACGTTGTATGCGATGGATCCTCTACGATGATCAATTAGTGGAGCAGAATTATTCTAATAAGTCCGGAGGATTTAAGGTTCAAGAAGCCATCGATTCGGGTTTAAAGCAACGAATAATGAAATTTGAAATGCGAGTTGTTAAGCGGTGTCCGATTAGCGAAGAGTCTCAAGTCCAACAGTTGATCATTTATAGTGATTCTCAGTTGGTCGTTAAACAGCTGTCGGGAGATTATGAAGCTCGGGGAACACGAATGATCAAATATCTGGCGGAGTTAAGAAACCAACTTCAATTTTTTGCTTCATACGAGTTTCAGGCTATAGAGCGCAACGATAATTCTACTGCTGATGCTTTGTCGAAATTAGCCACTACGGATGCAGATGTCTTTCATGGATCGGTGTATTTGGAAATTTTGCAGCAGCCGAGTGTTCAACATGAAACAGTGATGTGCATCGAGCGAACAAACTGTTGGATGACCCCCTACATCGAGTATTTGGCGATGGCGTCCTTCCTTCTGGATCGATGTCTTTGTAAAGAAGATCAAGTACAAGAGTACTAATTTCACCTTATTGATGGGGATCTTTATCGATTGGCTTTTCCTCACCATTATTGAAATGTTTGGTTCCGTCCGGCCGGCCGGTATGCTCTTCGGGGAAGTTCATGAAGGATTTCATGGTGATCATATGGTCGCCAAGTCTTTGCACATAAAGTATTTCGACAAGGTTACTATCAGTAGACAATTTTCAAAGAAGCTACAGAAGTACGCCAAGAAATGTGAAAATGCCACTCAATAGTCCGGTCCCATCATCGTCGGAAAGAGTTATACTCGATTTTATCTCCTATACCCTTCATTTGTCTGGGGGTGGATATATTGGGACCAAGTACTAAAGCTAAAGGTCAGGTTAGCTTCGTCATAGTTGCTATTGATTATATGACTAAGTGGGTAGAGGCGAAACCACTTCGGTCGATAACAGAACAGGAGTGCTTAAAGTTTGTAAAGGAGTCTGTGGTGTTTCGCTTCGGGATCCCTAAAGTATTGATATCGGACAATGGACGCCAGTTCGTGGGTTCAAAATTTGAAGAATTTTTGAACGATTTGGGGATTCAGCACAAGAAGACTTCTGTGGCTCATCCACAGTCGAATGGGCAAGTTGAGGTGACCAACAGGACGCTGTTGAATGGAATAAAGCGTAGATTGGATGAAGCTAAGGGAAGATGGTCAAGAATTCACGAAGCGTCGTTGTGGGCATACCGACTCACGCCAAGGACTACTACAGGGATTCACCCTTCCGATTGGCCTATGGTAATCGATGCCTTAGTCCCAAATGAGATCGGATCTCCAAGTCTTCGGTGAGTCAATTCAAAGAAATCTACAACGATAAAGGATCAAGGCTAACTTGGACCTACTTGTATTTAAGTCGAGAGGAAGCTTTAATCAAATTGGTCGCTTATCAACGAAGGGTGGCCAAACATTATAACAAGGGTGTCAAACTTCAGAGATTCAAGTAGGAGACTTCGTTCTCGAGAAGCCAAGCTTCTACACCTCGAAATACGGAAAGCTAATCGCCGAATTGGGAAGGGCCATATGAAGTGATCAAGTACCAAAGCCCCAGATTTATCGATTAAAGGCACTTGATGGTTCCGAGATCAAGAATACATGGCACGTTGGCGGACTTGAAGTATTTTCAATAAAGTTCAAGTCGGTTTATCTAAGTCTCAGACACAACCTGTTTGATATCAATAAAAGATCACTTTTCTACAAATTATCACCGGGTCTTATTGGTCCGATGGTGTAAGGAGGTATGGTAGGACTCACCGCCATTCGATGGTAGCCCAGTGTCCTTTTGGTCCTATATTGATCTTATCGGGTGGTAAGTCAATGGTCACTATTGGTCCGATGGTGTAAGGAGGTATGGTAGGACTCACCGCCATTCGATGGTAGCCCCAGTCCTTTTTTGGTCCTATATTGATCTTATTGTGGTGGGTGGTAAGTCAATGGTCACTATTGGTCCGATGGTGTAAGGAGGTATGGTAGGACTCGCTGGCCATTCGATGGTAGCCCCAGGTCCTTTTGGTCCTATATTGATCTTATCAGGGTGGTAAGTCAATGGTCACTATTGGTCCGATGGTGTAAGGAGGTATGGTAGGACTCGCTGGCCATTCGATGGTAGCCCCAGGTCCTTTTGGTCCTATATTGATCTTATCAGGGTGGTAAGTCAATGGTCACTATTGGTCCGATGGTATAAGGAGGTATGGTAGGACTCGCTGGCCATTCGATGGTAGCCCCAAGTCCTTTTGGTCCTATATTGATCTTATCAGGGTGGTAAGTCAATGGTCATTATTAATCCTTATGTCTTGGTTCTTATCTGTTTGTCGTCCAAATTTACTTCACGTATGATTGATCTCACTCTTCGATACCGATGAGTATAAGTTATTTATTTTGTTTAAGTGTTGAGTTCAGCCATTAGTTCAGTTAACTTGAATCCTGTCCGTAAAATTCAACTCACTTCATTGCATGAGTTAACTGTTATATGCCATATCTAATTCAATAGTTCATCTTATTGATACTAAATTATTGACAAGAAACCGACGATGTAAGTTATAATCAAGACAGTTAAAGATTTATCAATAAGCATAAAATGTTCATTTCATTTAAGTCGATTAATTACATGAACATAAAAAGTTAAATATTTACATAGAATCAAAAACATGATATATATTCAGGCACCGCCTTCATCATCGGAATTGAAAGTCAAAGGGTCCAACCGAGCAAATTGATAGCTTCTCTTTCCTCGTTCCCGACAGTCCTCATATCCCTCCGAATAGACCTTCATGATCTCGACATTAATTTCATCCGAGTCCCTATACTCTGCCTGAATCTGTTTTCGAAGCTCTTCAGTCAGAACAGGGCCTCGTCCCTCAAGGTCTTTTATCTTATGGCGAAGCTTGTGACGCTTGGCCTTATGCCTTCGAGCTTCATCCTGAATTTTCGCCTCACTTCACCAAGTCAGTAGGACTAGGCTTTTATTGGTCAAGAGAGAACTCCTCATTTTTCGCCTTCAGAAGTAGGTTCTCTTCAACCAAACCAGCATTCAGATTGGTTAAGGTTTGTTGGTCGGCTTTGGACGCAACCCAACTCATCCTCAGGCCCTCGGTTCATTATCGATGTCTTCAAATCCATCTTGGCCCGATCCAGCTTCTATCTCAAGACCGTTGATGGTATGAAAAGCATCTTCACGACCAGCTCTTTTCTCGGTCCAAGGTCGATTTCAAAGATGTTTATTTCTTGGCGCATGAAATCTTCCTCGCCTTTCCATTTATGTGTCTCGACGCAGCCGTCCAAGACAAAGATTAGCTTCGCACATTTTCAAAGTACTCAAGTCAAATTCTAAAATGCTCAAGGAAAATAGAGATGTAGAGGAAGAAGTCATTATTGTTTACCTCGCCAAATAACTCATACCCTCGTCGAGAAGATTTCCGTCCGTGTGATCACCGAATCGAATCGGTGGTCGTCCAAATTGTCGAACGAAAAGCTCCAAAGAGGTCGAAAGGAAAGTTGGCATTGAACCTAGGCCATGTGGCTCGGAGATCCCACAGCTTTGCATGATGATAACCTTGACCTAAAGGACCGGGCCGTTCAGGAGAAGGTCTCGGCTTTTCAGGGGAAAGAGTGGGCTGTTCGGGGGGTGTAGGGTCAGCATGAACGGTTTCGATTATGGGAGATTTGTTTGAATTAGGTTCTTTGGGTGTTGAAGCGGATGCGGAACTTGGATGGCTCTCTCGGGCACGCTTTCCTTTTTCTGGATAACGTTGGAATCCCTTCGTCCTGGTCACCGTCCTCTTCGATCTGTATTTCTACAGGGGGCACGAAGGGAGGAATGACCGAAGACTGAGGAACCCTGAGTTCTTCGGCAGTTAATGGGGTTATTTTTGTTTTTAGTTTTTTAGTCCTAAGTATACTCCTTGATCGTGACGATCAAGTAAGCCGCCGATCGAGGAATGGTTTTGGGGTTGGTTCTGCTTCGGTATAGGTTCGGAGGATTTACTTGTAGGACCGACCTTGGTTTTCTTCGTAGCCCTCCTCTTTTCGAGGGTGAAGATTCTCTTCGGTATGAAAATCTCTTCTACCTCTGTTTCTTACGTTGAAATTCATCCGTGAATTTCGGCGTTGATCTACTTCGAGGTAGCTTCATTGGTGTAGCCTCAATTGTTTAGAAGACTTACCAGATAAAAAAATCTTCGAGCTCCTTTATTTCTACAGAGCTTCATTCGATCAAAGACACTGCACAAATCAAACAATTCCATGTTATAATTATATTTTATGGAATATTTTCAAAAAATATATATATTTGAAATAAACTTGTACTTACGCTTATGGTCATACAACCATGCTTGCTTCGAGAGGAGTCCGTATTTCCACCCTCCTTCCTGAAGTTGTCAAATAGCTCCATCATCTCCACTTCTCGTTCTTCGTAAACATCTCCGTCAATGAGATATTTTTTCGCCGGGTTGCCCGATTCGGAAGAGAAGAGATTTCAGGGCCTTTGACGAAGAACCATTTTTCATGCCATCCCCTATTGCTTGAAGGGGTATTCACCAGTGAACGTCTGTCAAATTTCTCTCCAGACTTCGGAGAATGTTTGCTGAGGGCCTTGAACCCCTTCTCCCTGGATTGCACTATCTTGTAGACAGTGAAGAAGAAGTCCAATGAGGGCTCGACGCCCAATTCATGACGAAGGCCACGAAGGCCAGAATATGGATGTAGGAGTTGGCACCAGCCAGAAAAATCCTACACCCAAAAACCCCAAAGAGGGTCACTATGAAAACGTGGAGAGGGAAACGAACCCCCTTCTCCAGTAAAGTCACTGGTACGGCCGTCCATCCTTCAGGCCGTTGATACATCTTCTCACCAGATCTGGGTACCCTAACAGCATGGGTATCTGGAATATGAAACCGAGTTCGAACCCTCTTCAGTTCAGCTTCAGTTATGATAGAAGGAGTGTTAGCATGCGAGAATCGCTCCGTACTCCTATAATAGTCAGAGGGGGTTTTCTGGGTTCTCTGTTTGGGATTCGTACCTGAAGTCCCCTCATGAAGATTAGGGTTTGGTGGAACCACAGTGATGGGTGTTACAAGTATGGGAGAACTTTGATCAGGGTTTTGAGAAGCCATTTGTAACGATTTGCAGAGAAAGAGAGATCAGAAATTTTAGAAGGCGCTCAATTTCAAATGAACAGTAAAATCACCAAATTTGGTAAAGTTATCCTTTTATAATTGACTTTACATATTGTTGTTCAAGACGGTGCATTAAATGCTAGTAATAATTTGGAATTTGAATGGGAAGCGTCCGGTTTCGGATCCTGATACTTAATGGATAGAGTCTTTTTGAATTGGGCCCTTAACTTCCTTTCATTTCATTTCATGGACAATAAATGGGTACGTTTTTAATTACACCTTGTCATTTATTGATTCTCAGTAAAATATCATGGATTATTTATAGTTTTCTATTAAACATTCTGTTCAACAAAAAACTAGGGGGCAATGTTGGGTCGTGATATTTTATCTATTTGGGCCGAGTGTATTGGGCTTATTCTTTTTATTCTATTGGGCCTCTATTATTGAATTATTAAAATCATTAAGCCCAATCATCATATCATTTTCATTTCAAACTTATAAAACCGGGTCGGGTCAATGGATCAATCATTTAGACATTTTAAATATCTACAATCTTTGACCTGTAATGATGAAAAAGCATGTCGGTTGACTAAAGAACCTGCCATGCATTAATGTGGATGGGATTATAATCGGTTTACGGTAGAAACAAAGATGATCAAAAGCAATGAACAAACTACATGCAATGGCAGAACCCATCTGTAAAGGGAATGTCGTCGTAGTAGTAGTGGGTGTACGGTAATTCGAGCAAGGAGGGTATAACTTGGCAAGAAGTCTCCACCAAGAGGTATGTTCTCATACTTCTTCCATTATAATCGATATCCACAGAGAATTATTATTATCTCTTGATATCAATACACTTTAAGCGATATAGCCTCGCTTCGATAAACCTTGTGAATTCACATACCGATTCTCACTTTGAAGCTATCCCCGATTTTAACCGCCGGCCAAGCTTGTGGTGTTTATTGTGTTTACGTTGCGAGATCGACGCGTTTTAGGTGATTGGGACGTGACGAAAGATCTTGGCGTTAACAATGCCCTTATAATAAATATTCAACCATTACTCTTTTTTTGAAGAAACAACCTTCAATGTCATTATTTTTATCAACACATTTAATGTTGTTGTATTCTCAATAAAATAATTCAACTTTTTAGGCTTAACATATTTTGTGTATAAAAGACGATTGTACCAGCAATCAATGAAGTTAAGAGTTCCAATGTGATAAATAAGGAGTAATTAATTTATTCATTAATTCCATATTAGGGGTATATGTGAAAATTTTCTGTTAAAAATTATCACTTAAACTGATTTTCTTAAACTATGTGTCAAAAGAAATTAGCCTATAACTATGAGACAGAGGGAGTAATTAATACAGTGCAAATTATGATTATAAAATATTGATTTTTTCAATGTTTTTCTTTTTTTTTAGTTAATTATTTATTAGAGCGGATAAAAACCTTAACCTCAAATCTTACCGGAAAAAGCCCATAAAGGCTATAGGATTGTGCCTCTTACTAAATAAAGATTATAAATTGGCAGTGCCTCTATTGAAGCTAGCACAGAAGGTTTACTATATTTAGGCTTAAATACACTTTAAAACTTCATTTTTTTTTTTTTACTTTTTAGAACTTCAATCTTAGTGCTTTTTAACTTTCGTCGGATTGAGCTTCGGATTCAGAACAAATGAAGGGCTTCCAGATGTTGTGTCCTCTAAAAATAGTATCACGCATGTTTCTTCATCCCAGATCACATGAACCGATAACAACAAAAATATGTTAGAAGAAACAGAAAATTTTTGAGCTTTAGGTCGAACTCTTTGTGCGTATTCAGGATGTCTTCTGTTTGCAGTTCTATCTCGTCTTATATATAGGGGACCTAACGTCCGCAATATTAAAGTGCGGACTAGACCTTTAAGTTCCATTATTGAAAACAACGTCGTCTGACTGTTCAATTATTGTATACGACGTTGACCGACCGTCACTTCATAATTTCAACGTCCACAGTATTAAGCTGCAGAAGGGGAACTGTAACGGATGAGCTAGCATTTTGGTCATCCGTCTCGTCCACAGTTTTAAAGTGCGGAATACTGAAAACTAAACCGCGGATGGGGTCTCTATAAAACTGGTCGATCTTCGGACGGAGGGTCGCGATGTGTTGTGAGGCTAGACTCTTTTTTATAATATTTGTTATGGATCGGCCCTCATATATATATATATATATATATATATATGATAAATAATTCATAGTATGTATATGCTATTAATTATTATATGGTATACATTATCAATAACGTCCAATACACAAACTAATACGTTATTATTAGTAGCGGACATCAGGAGCAAATTCAGGAATTTTTTTCAGCAGGGGTGGATTTTAACTATTTTTTTTGTTGTTGAAGTTGAATAAAGAAAACTTGAATTAATCATAATATTAACTAATCTTACAAATTGCAATAAATATTCATTATTCAAACTAAAAAGAAATTTCAAATAAAAAACATTAAGATATAATTTAGAAACTTATTTCGATTACTTGTCATACATCAATTTGAATGATTCCCCAAATGTTCAAAGCCTCAAACCAAATTTATTTTCTATATTCAAACAAAATCATGAATTAATTTCAAAGTATAAACTAGTTTTGTATGTACTTTTAAGATTTCACCAAACCTAAAAATTGAAAAAATTATACTTGTATTTAGAATTGGTTTATGAAATTTATTTTGCCTCTTCCAAGTTTAACTCTTCCATTAATTTGTCCACTTAAATTTATTAATTTATATATTTGCCCTGTCCTTGTACCTATTAAAAAAAATTTAGCACAACTGTCTATGCTGCCCCGTATATAGATCCGTCATTGGCGGACATGGTTCAAAATTTTAATCCGTCCGCTACTAATAATAGTAAACGCTCATCAGATCTTTCACTCGACTTATTATTTAGGGTTTATGGTTTATGATTTATTAACTAAGATTTATGGTTTAATCATTAGAACTTAGAGTTTATTAACAAGGGTTTATAGTTTATTTACTAGAATTTAGAGTTTATTAATTAGGGTTCATGATTTAGGGTTTATTGACTAAGATAAGTCAAGTGGAAGATCTAATGAGTCAGCTACTATTAATAGCGGACGGGTTAGTATATTAATAATATACATCCGCTATTAATACCAGCAGACTGATTTTTTTTTTCTATTTTTAATCATGGTCGTTTGTTCATTTAATAATTACTTTGGCTGGAAAGTTTAATTATCAGAAGTGGAAGTTAATTATGACCACATAATGATGGCTTAGTTTTCGTCTTAATTAATTTCATCCCGTGGGTGCAACTCTATTATATATGCCACGTTTGGATTGCAAGAAGAATGAATGAAGTTGGGAATGAAAAATTGTGTATAAAACAACAACAAAGTATTGGAGAATTATGAATGATAGAGGTCTCAATAATTATCTCATTAAATTTGGAATTTAATAAACGATGCACTGCGTATAATTATAAAAATAATAAAATGCATGTACTGCTACTAATTAAAGAAAACATATATCATGCACGTAATTTTTTTTTATTAATCTTATTAAGGAATTGTAACATCTTAGCCTTACACAAGAAGCACAAGGCCAATGCAGCATCAGTGAATAAACTGCAAGATTGACCGACTACCTGCAGCAGACGACGTACTTGATGATGAAATTGTGCTTCTCTAGGAACCAGTTTTTAGTTCTTTGGGCAGCACTTTGTTTCTGCTTTGTGAACGTGTAGCTTCTAAGGTATCTCTGCCTGCAATTAGCGTAGTAGTTGTAGTCATGATCATAATTCTCAGAAACTAGTTTTTTTAGTACAGAACTACTTTCTCTCTCTTCTTCCTCCTCCTCCTCCTCCTCCTCATTATTATTATTATTATTATTATTATTATTATTATTAATGATTATCAATCTCAAGAACTCCTTATCTGCTTCGGCCCATCTATGGAGTTTTGTTATACTTTCTGTGACCGCAATTCTGTTGGTGCTGCTCCTGCTGCTGGCTATAGGGTTCATTCTTCTAGCTAACTAGTGAATTCTCAACCCCTTTTTCTGTTTTCTCTTTCTTTAGTGTGTGTATATATATATATATATATAAGGGATCAAAATGGTACGTTTCCGAGTCTTGGTGGGATTTGGGTTTCTAGTCCGTCTTTAATTAGCCTTCGAGATATAAACGGATTCAGTTTTTGGCTGTTAGTATGTGTTACTCGTCCTTAATTATATTTGAACGTACGGAAGACTAAGGAAAAATATTTATTTATATTCGTTTAATTTGGCCGTTAATTAATTAGTTTGTGTTACTCGTCTTTAGTTTTTTAGCTTTGTCGTCTACCCTTCACTTTCCTATCTGCATGCCAAACTAAACAAAATTTGTAAACTTTCACTTTTACTACATCGATCCTCCACAAACAAAATCAAAATCAAAATCTAAGATTAATTGACTATAAATACTGAATAATAATGCTACTGCATGTTTGCTTTAAAATTTCAACAATTCCATTAAAATAGTAGCCAATTAATGCATATTGACAGTTTCTTTTCTTCTTTCCTGATCATAATCAGCATAGAAGTACTAGTAGTGAAACTTAACACTAAATTCAGTCGGAGGATAAAGTATATACAACTTCACCATTAATTATCAATTAGCAGTTTCAGTCCTGTTCTACTAGTACAGAAATCAAGCCGACTTATTCATCATCTTTTCGAACTCCTCAAAGTTAACATTACCGTCACCGTCAACATCAACGGAGCTTATCATCTTCCGGCAATCCTTCAGCGAGCACTTCTCTCCCAAGCTCTTCATCACGGCGTGCAACTCACTCGCCGAGATCAGGCCGTTCTTGTCTCGGTCGAACAAGTCGAACGCATCGCGCACATCCTTGCTGGCGCTGTCGGGACCGCCGCGGTGGAAGTCGGTGAACTCCTTCAGATCAATGACGCCGTCTCCGTCGGTGTCCATTTCGGACATTATGCGGTGGAGCTCGTCGGGAGCCGTATCGGTGCCAAGTGCACGTAGTATCGATCCGAGCTCTGATAAATCGATTTTTCCATCGCCGTTAGCGTCGAACTTGTTGAATACCATTTTAGCTTCTTCCATATCGCCTAATAATGTTGAGTCCTTATTACAGTTGCCTGCGCTCTTCGCCATTATGATACTGAGATAGGATTCTGAAATTTTGGAACTTGGAATGCAGCGTTTATTTACGCTATTTCAACGCGTAGCGTGAGGTTTTAGTTATTCTCTCGCACGCGGATTGGTACAGTGGGGGTGATCAGCTATTTCGTGTCTAGAGTAGCTTCTTACGTGCTTGGAGTCTTGGGAAAAAAGTTTGATCAAAAGTACATCCATACCCTTTTTTTATAAGTATTAAAAAAAAGTAAAAACAATATTTTTTGAAGTTCCAGCAATCCACATAACAAATACTAACTCATGTTTAAGATTTTTAAGACTGGAGTATTCTACACACTATATTTAATTTATATAAAGGAAGTTATCTTAAAATAATTACTCAGATTTCATTATATTTAGATACTCAATTGATTCTCCCTATGTGTATGTTTAAGCCGAACTCACTTATACGTCATTTAAAAAACAAATAAAAGTCTGAATCAAAATTTGTTGGTAAGATTAATTAGTTAAAATTGGTGAAGGCCAAAATAGTTTCATTCACTTGGTTTTGAACACCTCGAATAAAATCTCAGCCACCTACCAAATTTAGCCCGACTTTCACATATTGGTATCCGGTTAACTTGGTTAAGTAAAGATTTGACATGTGTCAAGTATGGTAAGGTTTTTATTTATTTTTGGGTAATAATAAAGAATATGGTAAGGTGTGGACGAATAGGATCTTGTAAGGATTTTGTTATGGGATTGACAACACATTAAAAAGGAGATCCAATGACTCACAACGTTTTGATAAGAATTTTTTTTTATAAGTTGATGTAAAATTTGTGAAATGCACCAAACACGCTTATTTTTTACTATAATTTTTTAAATTTCTTGATAAAATTTGTGAAATCGTTGGATCTCGCTTTTCCTTTTTAATGCTATTGATTCGGTTCATGAACAGAATCGATTCGGTTTGAACACGCCTGATTTGTGTATTAATTACAATATTTCAAATTATAGGAATACAGAAATTCAACAAATAGAAAAAGAAATCTGGATGATAGAGCAGAAGAAAAGAGTATATGGCTTGTGCATGGAATAGATACCCGTCACACACACCCATAACGTGGTTTCAGTTAAAAGCCAGCCCATTCAACGACTGGTCTGTTTATTGTGGTTAGTTGAATGAATTCATAGTAATTTAGTCAATTGATCAATACAGTATTGATATATTTATAAAGAGATAATCATCATCTCTCGATCTGCATGTTAATATTATATTAACATTCAGATCACTTCACATGCTAACTACTCCAGATATTAAGTGGACATGGTTCGGATCCAGATACTACTCATAAACAAAAAAACCCAATACAATGTCAAAGAGACAAAGAGGTTCTCATTCTTTATGTCACTCTTTTTTGACATTACTAAAAATCAGAATGATAAACACAAGTTAATAAATTTGATTATAAGTAGTATAATATTGATGATAGGAATATATTAAATATAAAATTTAAGAGTTGTATGTATATTAAAATTATTATACATATATTTAAATATACATCTTTTGGAATAAAAACAAAGGATGTTAAATCAATGAAACCAATAGTTTAATCAATAAAATTGGTCAAATTGACCAATGTATCGGACATTTTTTAAAGTTTTTGATACATTGTTTTCTTTTTATTAAGATTAAACCATTTGAGTTATATTGGATCTCAATTTCATTACATTTTAGTTTTCCAACAAAGAAATATGTTTTCATAAAGTTTAAGTAATTACTAGCCAATAACGAATGACCCATTCGTCAAATAATCTTTTCATTCAAATAAATATAAAATATAAGGCTTTGGTTATTCCTTTCAGAATGCTTAGTCAAGATTCATCTTGAACATTACTCATTTAGTGTGTTATTCGTTGCTTATCAATTAATTTTGCTTACTTCATAATTTATTTTAAAAATGCTTAAATATCAAAAAAAATAAAATGATTAAAAAACATTATTTTAATTGCAAAAATAATTAGAGACTTAACGTTCCAACCAAATGATTATTATACTTTTTTTAATAAAATAGAAAAAAAATACCATCATTAGAATTACCCAAAATTGTAAAATTAACTTACAATTTTAAATTTAAAAAATTGTATTCGGTAATCTTTGTATAAGTTTAGAATATTAATTAAAATCAATTTAAACTTTTAAGGTTTTTAAATTGATTTGGACACAAAATAAATGAGGTTTTTTTTGTGAAACGGAGGGAGTAAAAAAGTAATTAAATCTCATTTTTTTAATAAAAAATAATTCATAGTTATTTAAATTTAATAAGGAAAATGATATTTTCACAAGCAAAATGATGTTCTACATGTTTCCTATCATATGAATAATAAACGAGTCACACACCTCTTATGAAAAAATAAATTTTTATTTGTAAAAATAATAATTTTTTTAAATAATTATCTTTACACACTAGATGCCACATCATATGCCATGTGAGCATTAGTTTACACATCAACGCACGTCTGATGCCATATCACTCATGATTAATCACAATTGGGACCTTGGTCAAATTTTGAATAATTTTAATGATTGTTTGAAAGTACGTGATTATTTATGTTAAAAGAATAGTTTAAACATGTTTTTTGGAAGTTTGACAAGAGTTTATTTATTTTTTTCGCTAATTAAGTCAATAGTTAATCCACATATAATTTTAACCACACTTGTGACTTAATATTTGAAGTAAACTTATTACTTTATCAATATTGTTTTTTTAGTGATAATACTTCCTCCATTCTAAAATAAGTGACGTTTTAGATTTCATTGTTCTAATTCATTCATTAAGATTGGTATGTATTACCATAATTATTCTTGCATTAATTAAGAAAAAATGTATAAAGTTACCTAGATAAGTGAGATAGAAAGATACTTCAAGACAATAGAGGAAAAATTATAATTAATGATTCTTAAAAATTTATTAACGTCAAACATAATGAAAAATTTTAAACTTCTTAAAACGTCACTTATTTAGGAATAGAGGGAATATTAATCAATAAAAGTAATTAATATTATTTTTTTTTATTTTTAGTGCAGGATACACGTAAGTCGTAACTACGTAAGTTTGTGTGTCCCAGATATATTATCTATATAAGAAATTGATAATTTTATATGTATTTTTTTTATTTTCACATAATTATATTTCACACGAGTATACAGTGGATCCTACTTTCATGCGAGAAAGATCCATATATGAAAATAGTGCCCTCATATATATATATATATATATATATATATATATATATGAAATAATGAAAGTACAAAGCTATGTAAATATCAAATATATAGATTAAGATCGTAAAATTAAGTCACCATACGATGGTAGGGTAGTCACTTACTGATAATAGAATAATCACTCTACTACTTTAGAAATGTTGAGTGATTTATCAAATAGTAGACTGTCTGTGTATATTTGGGAGTTTGCAGAGCTGTATAATTTCATTATCTGTGTAACTTCATTATCTATGAACCGCCTTACGAAATTTGGGGATCTGAAGTAAGTTGATCAATTGATCGATATAATATTGACATGCATAGAGAGAAATAATCTTTCGATATGTGTCGACACTGTATTGATCAACTGAGCAACGTTAACTTCATATTAACCGGTCTCCCGTTGGCGCTAAGATCGAGGTAGCTGGGTTTCCAAAGTTCGCCAAACTGTGGTCTATCAGGACAAAACAACAATCTTCTATTTCCTTGCTTTCTCCGCTTATCCCAATCAATCCCTCACATTTACATTACACAAAACTGCTACTCAACAGCTAGCTCGTTCCCACCCAATTGAGGTCTTTTTTTCCATTTTAATTTTTTATTTTTAAAATTCAACGACCATTCCGATGCTAATCAGATTTCGCACCCGATCCCCATTCGTATCCTCCACTTCAAACTCTCGTTAATGCCCGCAATCATCAGCAGTTCAATTTAGGCGGTGAAGAATAGATCAGTACTATCCGTTGTGCCGGGTCAAATTTCTTGTGCTTATATAAATAGATGGCTCTAAACTTCACTTCTGTTTGCTTTGGTGGCGTGTCTTGTAACTCTCCTCGAACTTCTTCTTGGTCATCGAAGCAGTTTTCAGGCCCGTTTAGCTCTATTCGACGGTGTTCACTCAAGGCCAAGCCTCAAATTTCACTTCCACCATGTAAACTTCAAGGTAACTAGATTTTCTTTACAGTTAATTAAAGTCAATAAATTTTGAGCTATGAGTTTGTAACTTTATGAAACATTCAAATTTAGGCTACTCAACTTCTTGATGCATGTAGATTTATTTGCAATATGAAATTTAACCTATTTCACTTTGATTTAATTAATTTTAAATTTCTAAAATTCAAATTTTAACTTGAATTTATATAAATTTCTGATGGAACAATTTTTGTGCTTTATTTTAGAACATATACTATTTCAATTCAATTTTAGGGCTGAGGGGGCAGACTTGTGACCATGCACAGGGAGAGAGGCCTCACCCAGGACGAAGCCAGATTTTTTTTTTCGGGGGGTCAAAATATAATACTTTAAAGTCATGAATAATTTAGTGAGGTCCAAGACAGCACGACGAGTCCAAATTCTTTAAACAATTTTATACTTTCTAATTAAAATAAGATTTCTTTGGATAGTAGTAAATATGAGCGCTTTATAACACAAAGTGGAGTAATGAGAGATCATAAAATTTAATATTTGTGTAAATGATACTCAAAAAAAGAAAAGAGTGATATATATTAGTTTACCCATATTTCAAATTGACTTAATTTTATTTAAAAGTAACTCTTACTTTTGGAACAGAAAAAGTGTCTTCTCATATTTTTTTCAAAGAATTTTACATGTACTTTTCATAAATCTTGGGGTGCCTAAAGTAAAAATATAAAAATTTTATAGGCTTAAATAAAATTTCAAAAAAACTGAGGGTAGCTCGGGACCCCGGGCCCTAAGGTACTCCATCCGTGGCCTTACCACCAGGTTATCACCCAATTTTGTACTTAATATCTAGTTTACAATATGCATTAAACTTGCTATTAAAAAATCCACACTAATTTTGAATTTTAGAATTTTGTTAATTGACTAGGAAAAATATTAAATGAAACCCTTTTTGTAGAAAGGGGGGAGTATATAATAAAATGACAACAATTTGTTTGTTTTGAAGATTTGGGGAATGGAAATAGAAATTTGAAGAAATCAATGGTGTTAACGTTTGATTTCGTCCAAGACTTGTCTCCGAATTCGAAAGTGGAATAAACTAACAAAAAGGAACACAGTGGTGACCGGACAGTGGTAACCGTTGGGGAGAACTCTCCTATGTGAAAATCAATACAAGGTTTGGGAGAAAAAAGCATTAATCATGGAGACATTAGAGTTTAGAGCCAATATAATAATATTGTGTATGTATACCTTTACCAGTATGTGGCTGTATTTATAGTCTCCCACACCTCATTGCCATAACTCGTTTGAGACCGATTATGAATAGGAGTCCTGATTGAGTTTTCATAGGAATTAGATCACCATAATCAATTAGGATCTTCATTCCTTAAAAATAGAAAACAAATAGAATAAGGAATCATAAGTCGATTAGGAATTTGACCCTTCTAGAACATCAAGCTGCCAAATAATTAATATGCCAAGTGGCATAGGCCCAGATTTGAGTATCGATTATTGGACCAAAAAATCTTATCCCAACATTGCCCCACTCTTCTATCCCTATTATAAGAAATATGATAGGGGAGTAGATAATAAGAGGTGAAATAAGAACATTGAAGACAGCCCGTTAAGCACAATGACTTATAAAATGAATGGCAAGAACAATGACTTATAAAACGGACAATGCATCATAACGACTCATCACACCATACACTAGATGGGTTGTCACACTAAATGCACAGCTCGTCAAACCAAACGCCAGACGGCTCGTCACACCAAACGCTAGAGAGCTCGTCATGCACACAACACACCAAACACCAGAGTTCGTCGCACCGAACACCATAGAGTTCGTCACGCCATACACCAAAGAGCTCGTCATGCCAAACACCAGAGAGCTCGTCGCACCAAACACAAACGAGTTTGTCATAATGAAAACCAAAGAGCTCGTCACACCGAACACGACTTGTCACACCGAACACCAGATAGCTCGTCACAACAAACGGTAGACGCGTGCGCTGGAGGCAGGCGTTGGACACGCATGGCGCATTGGGGCACGGGAGGGCGCTGCGCGAGCGGGCCACGCAAGGGCGTGTTAGGGTGAAAACAGCAGGTGCACAAGGGCACAGGAAGCAGGCATGTAAAGGCACAAGCTGCAGGCGTTTGGCGCGAAGGTGCGGGAGGCAGCAGGCTTTGGACGCAGGCAGCAGGCGCTGGGCGCAGGAGACAACAAACACTGGGTGCGCGTGGGCGCAGGTGCCCCCGTGCGCTGGGTTGCACAAGGAAAAACGCGGGTGTGGGAGGTTGACGTTGGGCGCATGGTGGCGCGCGAGGCAACAGGTTGCATGAGTTGGGTTGCCAGTGTAGGTGGTAGGTGTTGGGTGCGTGAGAGACAAAAGTCGCTGAGCGCACGAAGGTGCAATCGGCAGGCGCTGTGCGCAAGGGTGTGCAAGGGCACCCACGGGCGCGGGAGGCAAATGCTAGTGCGCGGCTGGGGGTTGTGGGGCGTGGTTGGGTGCAGCTGGGCTGGGCTAGGCGCGTGCGAACGCGGCTAGGCGCAGTTGGGCGTGCTGGGGAGCTGTTGGGCGCGTTGATCTTGATGGATTTTTCAGCCAAATCAAATAATTCTGGCGATATAAAATTTTTTTCTTAACCACTAGAACCCTCCTTCTAGCGCCAATATTAACGTTTGATTTCGTCCAAGGCTTGTCGCCGAATCCGAAAGTTGAATAAACCTGCAAAAAGGAACTTACCGGTGACCTGACGACGATAGTCGCTGGGGAGAACCTTCCGGTGTGAGAATCAATACAAGGTTTGGGAGAAAAAAGCTATTAACCGTGGAGGCATTAGGCTTTAAAGCCAATGTAATAATATTGTGTATGTACGATACCTTTACTTAGTATGTGGCTGTATTTATAGTCTCCCACGCCGCCTTGTCATAACTCGTCCAAGACCGATTAGGAATAGGAGTAGAGTTTCCTTAGGAATTAGATCACCATAATCAATTAGGCTATTACTTCCTTGAAAATAGGAAACCAAATAGGATAAGGAATCATAAGACTTTGACCCTTCTAGAACACCAAGTTGCTAAATAATTGATCTGGCAAGTGGCATAGCCCGGATTCGAGCATCAATTATGGGCCCGAAAAATCTCATCCCAACAAATGGTTAACAGGATATAAAGGCATAAAAATATAGGCGTCATAGCAAGAAAAGTTAATTAAATCTAAATGTCAACTCCCTTTTCTTTTTTGAAATGGGTTGCAGTTTGAGAAAAAAATTTAGCTATATATGTTTCACGAGTAGAATGTATGTGGGAAGTATTTCGTCTTTTGTTGTGTTTTCATTTTCTTCACATCACCTTATCTACTTTCTACTTTTAAAGCATGAGTTAACAGAATCATTGGAAATAAAAGTAGATGTGTACAAATGAGTGAAAGATAATTGTAGATACAGCGGATTGAATGTGTCTTGCATTTCTTAGCAAGGGGAAGTTTTGTTAAGGTAACATGTGAGTTAACATAGGTCCCACATTAGTGTTAGAGTGTGAAGTTGATGACTTTATATACAAGGTTGGGTCCAAGAGCTATCAGCTTAAGCTTTTGAGTTAAGTTTTGCCCCAGCAGGTGTATTGAGTCCTTCAGTGGTATCCCCAGCTTCCATGACAGAATGCAGTACTATGAAGCCAATAACTTAACTGTGATCCATAAGAAAAAATACAGATTTTTCCTTTTTGTCGTTTCTTATGATATTTCTTGTCAAATGTTGTTCCTGTAGGTAAAGCATTGGCAAGCAGTAATAGTTCCCCCGAAATTGATGATTCCTCCCTTGTGGTTTGCTTTGGGGAAATGCTGATTGATTTTGTCCCAACCACAAATGGGCTCTCATTGGCTGAAGCCCCTGCATTTAAAAAAGCTCCTGGTGGTGCACCTGCTAATGTTGCTGTTGGCATATCTCGCCTTGGTGGTTCATCAGCTTTCATAGGGAAGGTATTATATTATGTATATTCATTTATTTTCTTTGAGTAACTTGTTTGTAAAGAAAACTTGATAACTACTACTTACATTTCTGATTTCATAGATGGTGGGATAAGTTTCATATTCAGTGAGAAGGTAATTAACTGATCAAGGATGTCATGCTGTTTAACTAATATTCACATATCATCCCTATAATGATTAGGGTAATGTTAACATACCCTTTTTCTTAGTTTTCTTATGTGGTAATGCCATATCAATTATCACACTTCATCTCATCCATTCAATTATCCATATCATTCTTCTCATTTCTCTGCACAATGTAAGATTTCTTAGCTTCACCAACCATGCAATTACTACTTATACCAATTTAATTTAAAAAGAAAAAAAACTATGACAGTCTCAATGAAAAATGAACATGTAACACCCCCCTCTCAAAGGGAAAGGGATGTCACATACAAACATAATAAATACAAACCTCTAATAAACCTCAAAATGTTTCCAATTAAATTAAACACCAACTGTCACATACCACAATTTAAATAGAAGGAATTCTACATTAACATAGTCTCTACTTTTAAGAATAAAATTCAAAATGGCCCAAACATCCATCTACAAAATATTTGAAAAATCCAAGTCTAAAAATAATCTCAAACCAATCTACTTATTTGGATCAAAGGTAGCTCTCATCCCACAAATCTTGATCAGTTCTGATTACCTGTCGGAGAAAGAACACAGCGTGAGCCAATTGCCCAGTACGAATATAAAGATGCACATATATAACAATATATATTTGTACCAAAAGAGTTGAATGAAGGAATAAATACAACTTACAAACCAATTCTGAATATATTGAAATTAATGAGAAGGTACAAATGATTAACATAGTCAAACTGACAACTACAGTAAAAGGAATTCCAAACAAAATAAGGTTGAATCAATTGATTATAAGGTAAAAATTTCATACTGAGTTCAAATACAAATAGCCAAAGGCTAACAAAATACATCGATACCATGATGCATATAAATAAATAGTGATAGTACGCATGACACATACGTCATTAATCCGGCAAACAAATCAAATACTAGGTCGATCCATACGTATCCTGAAAAAATATATCAAATGGTCAAAGCTCATACTCAAAGCATACAAAAGGATACGCCGTGGACTGATCTCACCGCCATGGAAGGTGTCATGCCTTTGTGTCAAGAGGACATGCTTGTGGTACCCCCACAGGTGGTTAGAGTATACCCTAAGGATAAAACTACAAAATGTAAGCCAAAAGGGGTTCAAATCACAAGGCTTACGTGACCATCTACAAATGACATCGTATTATCAAATCTATTTAATTATCACAATATTTCAATGATCATCGTAATGTGATCAAATATCTGAAGAATGATTCAAGCGAATGAAGTCTCAAAACACAATTTTCCAAATGATGAAATATTACATAACCGATATAGGAAATAGAAGCACAATCAAGAAACGAAGTACAAAATCCGTACATAAATATAATATCGAAATAATTGACTTCGAATATCACACCGCTAGACCTCCTCGATCCGATTTATATAATTAACAAAATAATACAAGACTATTAATTAAATTATTAACTTATAAAATTTATGTATTTTGTTTTTATAACTTAACTACTTTAATATTAGTTCATATATCCTCTAGAGTTAAAAATATGTACAATACATTATGTAATACAACATATCATTTTAATTTAATATAATTAATGTTATAGTAATATATATGAAATTTCATCCCCCAGGTAATACAACTATTAAGAACAGTAGTTAAAGTAATTTCACCATATCCAGAACAGTGTTCATATTCAATCATTAGTAATATCCCAGGTGCTTAAAACGGTAGTTGCGGCAGCGACCTTTTATATATATATATATATATATATATATATATATATTTATGTATCACACCAACGTTAACCATTAATTTCCCTATTTCATATACCATATATCCCATTTACAAATCAAGATTGCATTAACAATTTTGATTAATCAAGTGGCAAAATAAATTATTAAAACAAATTGTAATCATATTAATGAAATTAACTATTTTATATTCAAAAATAAATCCAGTGAATACCTTTTGAAGATACGATTATGTTGATTATTTTCTCACAATTTTGTTCCCAAATTTTTTTTTCCCACAACCTCTCTTCTTCCTCCTCTTCTTTGTTTCTCGTTGCGTCAAAACTCTCTCTAGTCGATTATGCCAGTACATGAATTAGGAAGGGCCTTAACCTAATATATTAATATTTCTCCTATTCTAATTTGGTCTTTAAACTCAACACTTTAATTTGGGCTCAAATAGTTTTACAAGCCCAAACTTAAATTCTTTGACCCAATTCATTTGATTATTATTATTATTATTATTATTATTATTATTATTATTATTATTATTATTATTATTATTATTATTTTCGGGTATTACAGAACAAGTATTTGTAGCAGAAGCTAAAATGTAAAAAATCTTCAAACTGATAACTGACCAGAAATCCTGTGCCATAGAATAAAAACTAAACTACACTAATTTTGAAACAGTTTCTTGTAGTATATCATTCAGCTCTTTAATTTGTAAATCTCGCCTAGCATTCCATGCGTAATATATTTGTTGGCCAAGTAAAACTAAATCATGATGTTTATTGTGCGGTTACTAAAGGAGGTACTTGAGAAAAATTACTTTTGTAGTGCTCTAATTGGTCATCTTTTGTTTGATGTCAACAGGTTGGTGAAGATGAGTTTGGATACATGCTTGCTGACATATTAAAGGAGAATAATGTAAACAGCGAAGCAATGCGATTTGATACTGGTGCCCGAACTGCTTTAGCGTTTGTAACACTAAGAAAAGACGGGGAACGTGAATTCACGTTTTACGTAACCCTAGTGCCGATATGCTGCTTCAAGAATCTGAACTGGATTTAGACTTGATACAAAAGGTGTGTTAGGATGGTTATTCTTGATTGTTACTTAGATCATAACCGATGATTTTAATGAAAACTGGTATTGTAACATGAAAGATGAGATTAGCAAAGAAGTAAATTTTCAAATGATAGCACGAGGACCAAGGGTTGCTTTGTTTAGCTGAATTTACTTCATTTAAAATAATGTTTTACAGTGCTTAATACACAAGTTCTATTATGAATTTTCAGTATTTAGTTGTCTGTCAATTTTATGAATGATGTCATTATTATTAGAAACTAGATCATGGAAAATCACAATAATGGCTCCCAATTTGTTTGGCTATCAAATTGTTTACAGAGTATATACTTACACTATAAATCAGTTTTTCTTGCTGACGTGAATAATAGTTTTCTATAGATATTAGAAGTACTGAACTTCCTATTGTTATCTCAATTTTGTAAGAACAATTGGTAATCAAGTTTTCACTTGCTATTCACCCAAAGAACGTGCAGTTTGTTTCGATATTATATTTCATTGTCATTTATGATTGTTTTTTGTTCGCTCTGATATCTAGTAATTATACCTTGTGGCAGGCAAAAAATTTTCATTATGGTTCTATAAGTTTAATTACAGAACCATGCAAATCAGCACATATTGCAGCTGCAAAAGCTGCGAAGGATGCTGGTGTGATTTTGTCTTATGACCCTAATCTAAGACTTCCACTGTGGCCATCTTCAGAGAGTGCCAGAGAAGGAATCCTAAGCATATGGGAAACGGCGGATATAATTAAGGTAGCGTCCTTTTATATGTTAAATAATCAGATATCTAGCATTTTCTTGAAAGAAGATGAGCCATGCAATGGAAGATACAATTGTAATACAACTTTTTGATGATATAATTAATATTGATCATGTCAGGTAAGTGAAGAGGAGATATCTTTTTTGACGAATGGAGAAGATCCATATGATGACGCTGTTGTCCGTAAGTTGTACCATCCAAATCTTAGGTTGCTCCTTGTCACTGAAGGTCCAGATGGTTGTAGATATTACACAAAGGTAAGGCCCAATTTGTATTGTCTTGATATTATGATCAACATATGGTTAATATTATTTCATTCATCTCTCTGCATGTGCTTGTGTACCCATCTTGAGATGTGTGCATATTTGTTTGGAAAAGGATTGAGATTTTATTATTAACAGTTAATTGATATGCGCTACTTCCCTCTGATGAATAATTACTTAATTAAAAAAGCAAGAAGATGGGTTGCATACTCTTTTTACTGTCCTCAATTTTTTAACCCAAGATATAACATCGGTTTCATGTTGCAGTTTCACTGGGTTAGTAACTCTAGAGGTATAAATTGATATAAAAATAATTATAATAATTGAATTTTATTTAGAAAAGTATTTATCAACATAATGCTTAGAATGTTGATGGCAATATAACATAACACATTTTATCTTGACTTCAAATCATCCAGCACTTTGTCTTACATGGCCCTAGGTCTGTCGATGAACAACTTTAGTTTCAAACGTTTACTCTGTCCATGGCAGAAAATTAATGTACTCCCTTACCACGCATGATATGTTTGGTCCTATTTTTGAAAAGTTGTTCTAAAAAATAAAAAAAAATATCTGCCGATGCCATCTCTCTCCTCTTACAAACAATGAACAAGTTGCATTTCTGAAGATTCCCTCTTAATTCTAGTTGAATAGATATGCATGTTGATAATCTAAAACACTATAGAAGTTGGCATGGCTGAGTAAGACTAAGGGATGCCTCTTTTTTGGTCATTTATAGAATTTGAGCTGATTTGAGAGAAGAAGACTCATAGGTGTTGTAGTGTGTTGAACCTTTTCGATATGATAGGCCGACATTTGCTTATCATGGTAATTATAATTTTCCTTCTAGTAATTGTGTTTTAACTCGATTCTTGTTGATTTTACAGGAGTTTAGTGGGAGAGTTAAAGGTTTAAAGGTAGATCCTGTGGATACCACAGGTGCTGGAGATGCTTTTGTAGCTGGAATATTATCACAACTAGCCGCTGATGATTCATTGTTTCAGGTATCAGTTTCAGCTATATACTTGGTCCTGCTTATGCAGTGTTTATACTTTATTATTGTCTCCTTCATTTTCCTAGTGAGCAAGTTATGCCGTAGAATATCTGCTTATTATGTGCTGAATAACTCACAATTGCTTATGTCATTAACTACTCCTTGCATAATTTGTGAGAACTCTGTGCTCGGATGAGTTCTGTTGGGTTGCCCATGCATGTGCATGCTAGATTTGTAGTCTAATAGTCTTGTTACACGCTCATGACAAATGAATGGTTTGCCTCTTATCATAACAGAATTTCATAATATGACGGCTCGTGTTTGCTTATACATACGGTCACCCCTTCAAGATTCTAATGTAAATACTTTCGCTCGTCGTAAAAGAATAATATATGACAGTTTGTCTCATCATGAACCTTCATATGCCTTTGAGATAGTAGATACATCTTTTGAAGCCGAGTATATGAAAGTTATCATCATTTGGTGCATGGGAATCAGACTTGGTGTTCAAATGAGCATATTCCTATCACATGAAGATCACTTCCTTGAACTGGAATATCTCACGTACTCGCTTGAGTTCCATTCAATGAAGTAAACAGCATAATAAATTTGGTAGAAACTTTTATATTGAGAAAACCATTAGGATGTCCCTATATTTTGAGTTGGTCATCTAAATATGGTTCTAGACATTTGGACAATTCTATGAATAGATTAAGAGGCATAAAGATAGAACCTGGTCTCTTTCAGTAAGCATTCTGAACTAATGGAATTCTTGGTAATGCAGGAAATGATGGAAATTAATTAATTACTGAAACTAAATATATTTATAAATATAACCCATGTTGAAACAAAAGAATAAGAAAGAACATAACGGAAGCGTACCAGGTTCCATGATATTGTTTGATCAAACGGGTTGAGATCTTCCAATTGATGCATATTTAAGAAGTGAATTCCTATGTTGATGGGGATACAGAGAAAACAATGAAGAGAAAAAACATGTACGCTCAATTGGGGACCATGACCCCTTATAAAGAAAATTGCCGTGTGAAGAAACTGCTAAATGGCAGTTACTATCTTTTAGTATTTTTAAATTGGCCCCTCGTCAATTTAAAAATACAAATCCGATCTCTACACATTAATACCATGACAAACATACCCTTAAGCCTACTTAAAACTTAATTAAATCACTTAAATTTAGACTTATACATGATAATACACATTAATAATATACATATGTGGTCCCAATTAAGATTAATAAAATTAATCCAACAATCTCCCACTGTACCACATATGTATTCTAAGAAATGTGTTTAACTTTAGTGAGCTCTAAATTTGTTTTCATGTTCTAAAGGGTATCCAAACAATCTCGTCCATTAGCTACATTAATATAGGATCAAAGCAGTCTTCATTACAATAGCCGTAATTGGACCTATCAATGGTCTCGTATGCCAACATAGCTAAATAACATAGATCAATCATGGATGCATAGCATGGAAATTACATGTAATGTGATTCACACATGCCTATTTCCAACTGGTCCTACTTAATTAACTTTAGTGAGATCAATACTTCAATATACTTAATAGAGTGTAGTAAACTGAATATTTTAATTCTGCAGAAAATATATAAATAAAATATGTAGTTTTAACAGAGTAATAATCCAAATACAAACTCCCACTAAACTAAAGTATCCTCAAATAGAATAACACCCATATGAGCTATGAACAGTGTGCTCGTGAAAGACATTTGGTGATAATCCTTTTGTGAGTGGATCCGCTATCATGAAATTTGTCCCAATGTGCTCTATAGAAATTTGTCCATTCTGCACTCTTTCTTGTACAACGAGAAACTTGATTTCAATGTGCTTTGACTTTTTCGAGCTTCTGTTGTTGTTGGAATATAATACCGCTGTTTGTCAACACCCTCCAAAATTCGCAGCCCAGTGACAAAATTTCGCAACCATATTCCATGATTTGAAGCAACGAGCGTCTGTTTTGCAGACCTCTATGAAATCGCTCCACCAGCCAAGAAGTAAACATAGCCTGAAGTGGATCTCCAGCTATCTTGGCACCCAGCAAAATCAGAATCGGAATACCCAATGATCTCTAACCGATCCGATCTCTTATATGTGAGCATATAATCCTTTGTTCTCTGTAAATACCTCATAACCCGTTTGACTGCCTTCCAATGATCCATGCCAGGATTACTTAAATATCTGCCTAACATGCCAACTATGAACGCAATATCCGGACGCGTACATACTTGAGCATACATTAGACTCCCTACAGCCGATGCATAGGGAATCTTTTGCATTTCTTTAATTTCAAGGCTATTCTTTGGGCATTGACTGAGACTAAACTTGTCTCCTTTAGCGACCGGGGTTTTACCTGATTTGCAATTTTCCATGTTAAACCTATTGAGAACTTTCTCAATATAGTTCCTTTGTGATAATCCCAATATACGTCGAGAACGTTCTCGGTGTATCTCAATTCCTAACACAAAAGAAGCATTACCAAGATCTTTCATTTCAAAGTTCTTTGATAGAAATCTCTTGGTGTCAAGCAACATGTCTATGTCATTTGTGGCAAGTAATATGATTTTTGAGAGTTAGAACTTTGCATGGCTTGCCAGAAATTAATTGGATCATCTTCCGACATTCCATTTTCTACCTCCTGTTCTTGAAGATATACGATATAATCATTTGAAATTGCAAATTTTATTTCTCTCGTGGATCGCCTTAATTGCTCAGATTCTTGAGGTTGTTGAGTTATAGGTATAGAAATTTGCACATTGTCAAAAATAGTAGTAGGAATTGAGTTTTCTCCTTCTTCCTCCTGAAAGACAATGTTCCTGATTTGATTTCTTCCCCCAAACTCAACATCCTCAAAAAATGTTGCAGTTCCCGTCTCAAAAATTGACTTACTAGTGGGATCATAAAACTTGTAACCCCGTGATCGTTCTGCATAGCTAATAAAGTAGCTGCTAACAGTTTTGGAGTCCAATTTCCTTTCATGAGGCTTATAAGGCCTCGCTTCAGCAGGACATCCCCAAACACGTAAGTGCTTTAGACTAGGCTTTCGCCCAACCCAAAGTTTATACGGTGTTTTTGCAGTTGCTTTTGTTGGCACCCGATTAAAGATATAAGTTGCTGTCTTTAGAGCCTCACGCCAGAGTGACTCTGGTAAAGTAGATTGACTAATCATACTTCTTACCATATCCTTAAGAGTCCGGTTTTGTCTCTCAGATACACCATTCATACTAGGCGACCCTGGCATAGTGTACTGTGGGACGATTCCACATTCCTCTAGGTATTTAGCAAACAGTCATATCTGCCGTAATATTCACCACCACGATCAGATCTGACCTTTTTAATCCGTTTATTGAGTTGTAACTCAACTTCGGCCTTAAATGTTTTGAACATCCAAAGACTGCGATTTTTCATGTATAAGAAATAGGTAACCATATCTAGAATAGTCGTCTATGAATGTTATAAAGTATTGTTGACCATTCCAAGAAGCTGTAGGGAATGGACCACAAATATCTGTATGTATTAATTCTAAGACGTCTGTAGTTCGATTGACACCTATTTTCTTTGTTTTAGTCTGTTTTCTTTTGTTTCGGTTATTATTGTTCTTTAGGAAATAAGAATTTCAATTTGTCTATTAATTCGAATATAGTTGGTACCGGTTTACTTAATTTTTTTGATAATCTATATTTGCTGGAAACTATTTCATCTTACAATTAAACCTTGCATGTGGAAACGCGTGGTACTAAAAGAAAATTAATTAATTACTGAAACTAAATATGTTTATAAATATAACCCATGTTGAAACAAAAGAATAAGAAAGAACATAACGGAAGCGTACCAGATTCCATGATATTGTTTGATCAAACGGGTTGAGATCTTCCAATTGATGCGTATTTAAGTGAATTTCTCTCGTTGATGGGGATATAGAGAAAACAATGAAGAGAAAAAACATGTGTACGCTCAATTGGGGACCATGACCCTTATAAAGAAAATCGCCCGTGTGAAGAAACGCTAAATGACAAGCACTATCTTTTAGTATTTTTAAATTGGCCCTCATCAATTTAAAAATACAATTCCGATCTCTACACATTAATACCATGACAAACATACCCTTAAGCCTACTTAAAACTTAATTAAATCACTTAAATTTATACTTATACATGATAATACACATTAATAATATACATGCGTGGTCCCAATTAAGATTAATAAAAATTAATCCAACAGGAAACTCCTACAATAATTTATTTAATTGTTTTGAATTGAACTGAAATAACATGCAGTTTCTTTTTTATTTTTTGAAGTGAAAATAACCCGAATTCCGGATAAATCGGTTTTTATTTTTTCATGAGCTTTTCAGTTTCATTCTTTTTAATCCCTTTGTGCCTTTTCGAAGTTTCTGCACAAATTTTCATTTATTCTTGCACTATTGACTGATTTGTTTACAGATTGTCACAAAGTATGCTAAAGAACTTCTATTCCATTATTTCGATCTCTCGTCATTTTAGATAACTAGTTCAATTTGTAATAAAGTCTTCAATATCCATATCTTTGTCTAAATGGTGATATATACGATATTTACAGGAAGAGGGCCGATTAAGGGATGCTCTCAGATTTGCCAATGCCTGTGGAGCGCTGACTGTGATGGAGAGAGGTGCAATTCCAGCTTTGCCAACTAGAGAAGCTGTGCTGAGTGCCTTGCTGGAGTCAGTAGTATAGGTTTTCACTCTTTAACCATACTACTACCTTCCTAATCCCTCTCAATTGCTGAAGACATTAGTGATTAGAGCATTCATGTGCAATAATATCTAAAAAATAATGAGTAAAATTTTCCGCCTTTATTCTCTTCATTTGTCTCATACTTTTTTCATTTATCAGCTGTTCTTGGCTAAATCAACAATCCTCGACTTTATTAGGTCAATGCCGTAACCAAGCTTAACTCTCAATTTAGTTTGTGATGCTAACTGCTAAAGCAGAAATTTGACTTCTGGAAGGAGGTTAATTTAAAGATTTGCTTAATCTTATTATTATTTAGTTTTCCGTAAAAGAGTTTGAGATTTAATGTCTTCCAGGTGTTTCAATCAGCTGAAAAACCTGAGGTGACCTTATTCTTGGTTTGGATACGCAGCAATAGCGAAGAATTATTTATTTGGAGTTAGTTTAACAAAAAATTATAGATCCTTGGTTCCACAATTTTATAAGGTGGCAAATTTCTCCGTTTCCGGCAGTTAAGGAAGGTGCAGTAGTTAAATTTTTTTTATTTAGGTGGATCAATTATTTACCTCAAAAAAGTGATTTATCCCGAATCAGATGGATGACCATGCATTTTCAAGTAACTCGTCTTTATAAGCCATTCCTATATCTCGAACTTAAAACTCAAAAATCATAAAAAAAAAATAAAAAATAAAAAATAAAAAATAAAAAATAAAAATGGCTGATGATGCAGCAGACGTGGCCGAGCGCGACAGAATCTTCAAGAAGTTTGACGCCAATGGGGATGGGAAAATATCAGCAGCAGAGCTGGGAGATTCGTTGAAAGCACTCGGTTCCGTTACGGCCGAAGAAGTGAAGCGCATGATGGACGAAATGGACACCGATGGCGACGGGTACATTTCATACGAGGAATTCACGGATTTTGCCCGTGCCAACAAGGGTTTAGTGAAGGATGTTGCCAAGATATTCTGGTCTCTCTTTATATCATCTCTACACCATGTCATTTTGAATCTGTTTTTGTTTGTTCAATCCAACAACTGTTTTTTTTTCCATAAATATTTGCTAAACAAGAAGGTTGGTTCATTTGCCCAACTATTTTGTTTAGTCTTCCAGAATCAATTCTTTTCTTGTGAGCCTAAACTGAAAAGGATGTTTCAACTCTTTCTTTTTCTTTATGAGGAGAGACAGGGTGAAGCATCTTTATCAATGAATACTGAATAATAAAGAAAGAAATCGCCATAAAAAAAAAAAAACAGAATCAAAATGTGCTACCGCCTACCAGCACGCAAACTATTATCTATATATCCAATTTTTACAAATTACTTACCATAAATAATAGAGTAATGCTACAGACAAATTATTTTACAAACATTTTATAAATTGTTGATGTGGCATACTCCACCTCAACATATTGATGAACAAATTGTTTCAATGTAGTCTTTCTACGCACAATATGTTGAGGTGGGAATCACATCAACAATTTAGAAATGTTTGTAAAATAATTATCTCTAAAGATTATTCTAAATACTCTCCATAGGTCGTTTTAGAGTTGTGCACGAGTATTAAAGAAATAATTGCAAAACATTAACCAAAGTTATATTTATTATTGGGGTAATATTGGATGCTTACTTGAAATTCTCAAACGACTTCTATTTAGGAACAAAAATATTTCTCTAAAACGACCTATATTAAGGAACGGAGGTAGTAATACTCTTTGAAAAATATACTTCTATATTTTCTGATTAATGGGAAGAAATCTGGAATACAATTAGAAGAAAAAAAATACAAAAACTAGTGCTACTTGCCAAAGAAAAGTAAACTGAAATCCTCAACCACCCTCTACTGTTATCTTTCTCTTTGTAGAGGAGATAAAAACAAGTGTGTACAGATGTAATTGCTCATCACAATACCAGATCACTATATACAATTCCAAAACTTGCAAATTCTATACCCAAATTTACCTCTTCAAGCAGAACGCTAAAGAAAATGGTTGGAGTCAATCTCAAGTATCCTATCATCTCAACGACAGCTTAAGTGATCATCATCTTCAAATTCTGAAACTCCTAGCATCGCCAAAGCTAAATGATTCTTCATTTCACTTTTTGTTTGCTGTATCTGAGAGTAACTATCAATGACAGAACCGTTACCGGGGAAATTAGATTTCTTCTTATTAAAAAAGTTAGGTTCTATTTCTGTTAGTATGGAAATAATTTCATTGATGTTTGGCCTCCGGGATTCTTCACCGACTATACAAGCATCTGCAGCTTGAACCATCCGACCTATTTGTTTTAGATTTTTCTGAGTGAACTTGATGTGCGGGTCGATCAATTCTTCAATTGCTCCTTGCTGCAAAAGTGGCTTTGCCTGCAACAAAAGGAATTATTTGTCTTTAATATAGTACCTCCATATATTTACTAAACAGAAACTTTAAATTAATGAGACAGAATCGCCATCTCCCTGCTCCTCAAGAAGGATTATGCCTGCATCACATTGGTATGATGTAGCAGGAACTAGACATTTGGCAATATATTGATTCATCAGTTTGAAATTAAGGTGCATTCATTGTGATGCAAAAGTGAATTTCACCCGAGAAATGATTTATTGCAGCAAATATAAATAGTGCTGGACAAACTGAAGGATCACTCCCATACACCACCAATCCACAAATGCTCAAAACCTAATAACAGGTTCAGATCTTCTGTTCTTTGAATCAAACACAAACGATTCCAATGTCCTCCGTTAGTATTCTAAGACAAATATGAAATAACTATCGATGGATTCGTTAAGGATAAAAGACTACATAGGGAAGAAGACAAGGATGTCATGTTGTCGCATTAAAGTGAATGAATGAGTGATGTCATTGAGAAATATGTCAATTAGATTACATCTGTTTATTTATATCGAAAGGGTAAATCCTATTTGAAACTAGATATTTGAGCATTTTAGTTTTTAAGAACCATTTAGATTTATGGGGTGCCAACTTCTTTAAAGGAAGTCATGCACCATTAGATTTTTAACCACAATTAGAAATCCATGGGGAATTAATTAAGAAGCAAGTAAATTAATGCCCTACCCATGAAATCAAGTTCTCTTCCCCTGGTCCTCTTCTTCCTTCAATTGGCTTCCTCCCAGTTATTAGTTCCAAGAGAACCACCCCAAAGGCATAAACATCGGTTTTATCAGATATTTTTCCATGCTGGAAATATTCAGGAGCCAAATACCTGCACATTAGATTTATAGATTCCTTAAATGAAAATCTCCAAAAATTTCAACAAAGATTCTTTTTCCAAATGTTTTGGAGAATTGAGATCATACCCAAAAGTTCCTTTGACAGTTTTGCAAAGAAAAGGTACTGAAGGTGCTTGAGTCCATGTAGCTAATCCAAAGTCACATAACTGCAGATATCATTTCAAGTATTGAGATAACAGATAATAACTGATCAGAATATCTATTACTGATCAACGGCTGGATCTATGTGTTAACACAATCAAATTCAACTTCAATGATAAAAATTTACTATAACAAATTTATCTCACCTTTGGTATTTTTTTGGAAGAGAGAAGAATGTTCGAGGGCTTAATGTCTCTATGGACTACACATCTTTCAGTTCCATTGTGTAAATACCCAACTGCCTCTGCAATTCCTACAGCAACCTTATACCTCACAGACCATGGAAGTGATTTCCCACCCTTCACCGCCCTCTTCTTCTCTGCAAAATGACTAAAATTTATAAATAACTCAAATTCCATTAAGAATTGAAAGAAAAATCCATGTTTTGGAAGAATTAAGAAACCATACCATGCAAATATCTCTCTAAGCTTCCACCAGATACATATTTGTATACCAAAAACAAGCCCTCCTCTTGATCAATACAAAAACCAACAAGAGGAACAATATAGGGGTTGTGGAGAGAACTAGCAATCATCAATTCCCTACAAAATGCTTTTGAAGACTCTTTGTCTTCTTTATCCAGCCGCTTAATCGCCACTGTAGTCCTCAAGAACCCAACTTTTCCTCTAAAAACACAGCTCAATGCACCTCTGCCCAAAACTCTGCCTACCCATTTCAAAGAAACTCATTAAAATCACATATAAATAAGAAAAACAAAATAAGGTATAATAGAATTAGAACTAAATCCAAGTGAGTACCTTTTGAAAAATGGCGAGTTGCATAAAGAATTTCAGAATAACTGAATCTAACCAGGGTATGGACCACAGGAGATATACTCCTCTCCAATGATTCAATTCTGCTCCATTTTAGCTCTCGAGATCGAGATTCAATCAACCCATTGTCCAAATTCACCATTAAAACGGTGGCCGAACAAGGATTATTCACATTCATTGATTCAATTTCAACCTGAGAGCAAAAACTGAACCTGAATGAGGAATGAACTGATTGAGGGTCAGAATTTGTGAGTTCTGCACCGCACCCACCGGTCTCTGCAAGCAACCAAGCTTTGTTGTGCTCAGAATTCTTGCTATCCTTCTCTCTATCCCTCTCATCTTTACCAGAACTCAACCGTTTGGAAGGTGGAAGAAGACAAGAGAGCCCAAATTCCCAAATCATTTTGTGGAGCAGTCTCTTGAATTTTAGCTTGTCATAGTTAGCCGAGGATTGCTGATTAACTAGAACAAGTATTTGAAGAAAGAGGCTCTAGAGAGAGTACAACTATTACATTGGGAAACCCCCATTTTAAGTGGATCTCTATAGACACAGAAACCCAAAACAGAGAAAGTATAAACGAGAGGCAGAGAGAGAAAAAGTTGAGAACTTTGCTTGAATGGGAGGAGAGAATTTCTTAATAGAGAAAGGGAAGACCTTTATATTAATGCTTAAATAAATGTTTTATATATATATATATATATATATATATATATATATGTATGTATTGTGGGAGATCAGATTAATGTATTAGTAATGGAGGATGGTGAGAATTAATACTAGTGATAGAGATATGGTCCCAACTCTCAAATCCAAAAGGAGAGCAAGACGAACATAATGGTGGATAGCTGATGGGTGGCATTATACTGTGGTGAGGAAAAGCGTGAATGGAAGAGGAGAGAGAAGAATGAAACACAGAGATAATGGCAGGGGATTAAAGTTAACTGATAGGAGGCTTGTTGACATGTTAGAAGATGATTTTTATTTATTAATTGGTCAATTGACTAACTTAACTACATTACAACTTATAGTAGTAGTAGTATAATCTAATTTGTTTATATTTTAATCGAGTGAGTACGAATTGAGACAAATCCTTACCGACAAGTGGTATATAATTCAACAGCTACACCAAAAGTGTCCAGGATGATGCTTGTTAGTACCGTCGTCTCCTTGGCAACCCAAATTTCGGGTCTAACGGGAATGGAAATAGAAAATTGCAGAGTGGAATTATAATGGCACTGTGGAATAAGATCATTTTGAAACGCTAATGAGCTAACTAGGTATATTTATAAATTTACAAAATTATGAATTTAATATTTCACTACATAATGATTTTTTCCAACACTTTGTGTGAAAGTATTAGATTGCACATAATTATGGGATTGCACCCGAAATCTTCTCAGGGCACTCGCTCATAATTTGAAATTTAATATAATTTATTTAAATTTTAAAAATAATAATTTTTTTAATTATTAATATTTTTTAAAATATTTCTAATATTCATAGCTATATTAGGCAAAATTAAATAAATTTATACCAATTTAAAATATAAAAACACCGACTTTTAAAAAATCAATATTAATTTTATTTTTCTTAACAGAAAGAATAGCAACTTACGTCTACTTTTACATTTTTTTAATAAATAACTGAAAGGCAACTACTCGTCATTAGAGGTGGCAAACGGGCGGTGTGGCTAACCATGTCATGCCAAAAGTTCCGAGGTTTTAGCGGGCTAAAAATGTTAGGCTCACAGTGGTCAGGTTGGTTGGTAGGCAGGCCGCATGATGTAGGCAAAATTTTATAAAATAAAAGTATTAATTTTTCTATTTAGTAAATGGTTAAATTGATAAAAAGTTAAAGTTAAGGGTGATATATATAAAATTTTTTAAAATAAGCAAGTTGTAAGACCTCAACTTATTATTAATGAAATTTAATTTTCTATTTATTATTTTGAAATAAGAAGGGTTGATGTGATTAATGTGGATAGTTAGGGGTAAAATACGCAAATATTTCAAAATAAGCAAGTGGTTATAAAATATTCATCATTGTTTTAATATTCGTTTGGTAGTGGAATATTCGATCGTCAGGGAATATTCATACGACTACAAGCCCCGTATGTGGCCCCATAACTGAAAGCGATTGGATGAAGAAAACGACAAATATAAGTTGGTTAAAAATAACTTGCCAGTAGTTATTCACAAGTTATCATTGTTAAAATACTTCGGTTAAAACACAAGAAGACACCATTATTGCACCAATTATTGATTCTTACGTGAAAAAGCACTACTTAATAATGGTTACGATAATTCATTATTGATATTTTATCGAGTTAATAATTCTTTGCGTTGATATTTTATATTCATTGTTTCATAATTGTCATTACACAATATTTTTCATTATCGAAGCGATAATTCATATTATCTCGAATAATATTATTAGATAACATTATTGGCAATGCCTAGAAAGTTACATCTTCAAGGAGAGGTTTGTCACCTAATCATGCCGCCAAGTAGTGAGAAATTCTTATTGGAAGCCCCTCTTCCTGGAACCTGCTTCATTTGTCAATATTGTGATTCTGTAATATTATTTGTGAATAATTAATTATTGATTCATATGATGAGGAAAATATTAATTTTATGTGGATATAGATGGAGAAAATTTTTAATGTGACAATTGTTGAAAATTGAAATTTTATCTTTTTCTGATAAAATAATTCATTTAAATATATTATTATATTTTAATAATATAATAATGGTGATATTTTTACAACGAATGTGGGATATATGAAAGATACGAGGAGGAAGATTTTTGTTGCAATAAATGTTTAAAACATGTTAAACATGCTCAATGGGACCCCATTTATCGATCGAAATTTGATTATAAACGTAGTAAAATTGCCCGCTTGTGGATTTACGCTTGGAATTGGAAAACTTTCTTCCGCAAAGTTGTAGAGAATTGAATTTCCTATAAAAACTCATGAGATTGAATTTTCTCGATAAAAGGGCTATTTATTGTGAATTATTGAAGTTCAAGTTCAAAATAATTGATTTTTGGAAGTTTTAATTATTATTTTAAAGAAAAACGTTTTTTGCATTTAAGTGGGCTAACATGTGATATTAATTGCTGAAATCAGATCTTCAAAGATGGGCTAAGGAAATTTATAATATATATTAATATTTTATTAAATTTTCTGCTTTGAGTTTTCTAAGCGTTTTCCTATAAATAGGGTGCTTAGGTTAGAATTGAAAATCACACCAAAATCAAGTTTTCTCTCTATATTATCGAGCGTATTCTTGTGAGTATTTTGAGTATACTTTGAGTATTGTTAGGCGGTGCAAGTTCCTTCAAAGACTATACCCCTTGATTCCAAATTTAGAATTACTAATCTTTCGAGGTAAGGGATGTTATTTTCTTCTCAAATGATATTATTTCTTCAATATCATTATCTTTGAAATATTAGTTGGAACTTTTTATCAAATTTGGAACTTTTTCATGTCGGGTTACTATTCATGAGTTCTTATTCACAAGTTACTATTCACGAAAGTACTATTCATGAAGCTTGAAGATGTTTTTGTGGAATTTCTATCTTTTGGTGTCTGAGTTACTATTCACGATACTGACACTATTCACGATATCTGACTATTCAATCTAAAAAATAAAATTTCTTCTTTTTGTCCAAAATATCTATTCGGATACTAGCTTTGATTGTATCCATGTTTTGATCATACTTGAATTTTACACCACTATGATTATTTTTGAGGTATTTTTGAACATGGATAAAACAAAGTACTAATCCTTAATCCTTAATCCTTGTCATTTTGTTTCAATTTGGATTCGCTTTTAAAAAAAAATATTTTCATCATCCTCAGTCTTAAATGATGATATTATTGAATATCTTTGGCCTGTAGTGCAAAGATGAATGATTTCTGAAGAATATCTTTGGCTCAGTAGTGCAAAGATGAACAGTGTTTAGATGAACATGACCAACTAATGAATATCTTTGGCACGTAGTGCAAAAGATGAATATTTGATTCCGATGTATATTGATTGATGTTACGAGGATAAAAGATAGACGATGAACTTTTAAATTCATACATAGAAGATAGTAGTTTGCATTCTCTACTTAACTCTTCTAATGAATTATTATTTCATTGCGAATATTGATTTAAAATTTGTTGTCTATTGTATTCTATTAGATTTTTCCCTGTTGAAGACTAACGATAATTTGTTGTATATTATCTTAGTCATAATATTCTTTATTGGGCTAGTTGAGCTCACCCTTTTCCTTTTTGTTCCATTTTTCTTCTCAAGAGGCGAGAATATAAATGTATGCAGCCTGGGTATGGAATGAAGGTTTTAGAAAGGATTGTTTAGTAGTCCTCACCATTTTGTAAAATAATGTATCAATAAATGTGATGAGGATTTATTTGAGTATAGATATTGTGCTGAAAGATAATATTTGTATTCAAACTCACAGCTTTCTTGTTGTAATAATAAAGTTGTAGTTGTTTCGCACCATGTATTGACAACTCAAAATAGGTGATGTATACCTATTTTTTGGGGGCGCTATGATTAATATCGAGCTTTAGGATATGATCTCCAGCGGAGATCGGGAATAGAACTAGGAGGGAGAGACGAGTAAATCCTTTCTAAGGTGTCCTACCTAAGCTTATTTTTTAGTTGGTCAAGATATAGGGGATATTATGTGATATATTGATTTCCTTAATTAACCCTTGTTTTATGACGATGTTGAGAATGTCGAATGAGAATATTAACAATGGAAATGAGGCCGTGGATACGCTGTGTATCACCAACGAGGAGAACGTCAACAATGTGGCAATGTTCTCTTATGAACAACACCAAACGGCGGATGATGAACGAGGGGATGTTTAGAAGCTTTTTGCGGTTCATGCAAAATCGATTTAGGAGACTCGTGTTCAAAATACAGAGGAAATGATAGCAGATTCACGGGTTGTCACAAACCCAAGCGCTTCAAAGAGTCAGGGACCACCGAATTTTAAGGGAAAGCCAGATCCGATCACCAAGCGAAACATGGGTTAAACAAATTACCAAGATATTCGATGTCTTGGGATGCACGGAGGAACAGAAGGTTCCATTCGCCACCTTTATTAAAGTGGCGAAGCGCATCATCAGTGGGAGTCATGAAGCGTACCCATCCAAATTTCACTCAAGATGTCTTGGGAAACGTTTGAAACTATTTAATGACAAATACTTTCCCGAAAGTGTTCGTTATACGGAAGGAAGTGAAGTTCATCGATTAGAGCAAAAAACAACATGACGGTGTCTCAAAGACGAGGCAAAGTTTGCGAGTTATCCGTGTTTGCACCTCATTTGGTGGAGAATGAGGAACGTATGACGCGGATGTTTCTTTGAGGTTTGAAACCCGGCATACGTCGAGATCTCATTTCTCATAAACTTTCTCTATTTAGATGTTGTAAATGGGCTTAATTATTAGGCGAGATAACGAAATGCAGTCGGCAACCGAGGGACCACAACCAGGATAGTACCGAGATAGCGAACAATGTAATAATGATAACCAAATGGAGAAAGAAACAGACGGACAAAAATGGTAACCACTCTGGTGGTAATCATGGCCATGAAAATAGAAGAAGCGAGAGTCAGAGGAGATTTTAAAAGAGGAGATTTAACAACGACCATGTGAAGAATCGGAATCGGTTCTAAGGAGGAGAACGACGACCCCAATATATCTACAAATGCGAAAAGAGGACATATCGATCAAAACCGCCTAGCAATTCAAGGTATGCTATAATTGTGGAAAAGGAAGGACATATCGCTCGAGATCAGATTATGAAATGGCGAAACTAGTTCAATGAGGGATGGTGACTCAAAAGATCGAGAAAAGTCAAAGTCAACGATTCCGGGAAGAAGCGTTGTTGTCAGGATCGGTCATAATGCGAGGACCCCAAACGAGGTGATCACGGTAAGCTATTTATAAATTCTTCTGCAAGTTTATACCTTACTTGATACCGGGTACCCATTCATTTATCTCTCCGCATGTGCTTCAACGCTTAAACTTGACTCGGAAATTATGTGACGCCCCAAAATTAGGTATACATCACCCATCTTGGGTCGCCACTTACATGATACGTGAAATTTAAATACAACTATTAACATAACGTGCTGTAATACAATACGACATAAACCGATTTAAATACAAATATCGCTTCTACTAGATATTATACAAACTCAAACAAAAGTCCTCATTACAATTATTATCACACTATTTCACCGTTAGAGGACTACTAATCTTATCTTCAGACCATCACTCGTTTCTCCGACTCGTCCCGCTTATATTCTCATTTCAAGAAGAAACAAGGAAAGAAAGGGTGAGCTCAACTAGCCCAAGAAGAAATATTACTGACTAAGATAATGCAAAAATAAATTATCAATAGTCTTCAACAATGTTAAACCGATAAAATACAATAGACAACCGGTTTTAATCATAATGAATATGCAATCCATTAAAAGAGTCAAGTAGAAAATAAAATCTACTATCTTTTATGATTTTAAAAGGTTTTTCATCACTGTTATAGCTGAGACTCAGCTTTAATAAATAATCCACATCATCGAATCACCCCTGCACTACGGCCAAGGATATTCTTAAGTATCACGATCACAATTATTCCTGCACTACGGGCCAAGAATAGTTGTGTATTCATTAATGGTCATGATCATGCCAACAATCGTCCCATCAATGCACTACTACCAATCGAGGATTTTAATCACATCATTTGTAATGCATTACGGTCATGATTCTGTAGAATAATCCCTGGTCATAATCATACCAAGTCCATCCATGCTCTACAAGCCCACAGATGACTTTAAAAAAAAAATATAAACATGAGGATGATGACAATGATATAAGAATTCAATAAAACAAGTTCAAGAATTATTTTATCCAGAATTATTAACGTCCAAATTGTCAACATGAATCTTTTAGTAGAGTAAAATTCAAGAATGATCGTAAGAATATTTCCGAAAAGATCTCGGATGAAACGCAAATATCAAGGATATTCTACTAATTTCATGGAGTATAGAAGTCAAAGTTTTAACTAACCGGGTATAATAAAGAATGGAATAACAAAAGAAATCACCACGCATGCGGTGCTTCAGACATGACAGAAGTTATTCCAAAAATAATAATAATTTAACCGGTCGTGAAATTCACAATCGGCGGTGATGTTCCAACGAAATAATAAAGATGGAACCCGGATCCTGTGTAAAACACACGAGATAGGATATTCCAACAGAATGATAAAGATTTTAACCGTGTCCTGTAAAACACATGCGATGTGATGTTCCAACGGAATAATAAAAATCGAACCGTCCCAGTGTAAAACACATGCATGTGATGTTCCAATGAATAATAAAGAATGTCACCAAGTATAGGTAAATCACAGCATACTGAAGTTATTCCAATGAATAAATAAGCAATGGAATAACATAAGATTTCACCAAGTATAGGTACGCCGCGATACAAAGTTATGATAGGGTACGCCACTTTTACGAAGTTATTCCAATGTAATAATAGTGAATGGAATAACGTAAGTTCTCTTCAAGAAGAAAGAATAACACCCTTTACCGTAAAAAGAACCTAATATAAGAATGTAATGAAGTAGCGAATACTCTTCTTCTTTCTATAACTTTCTCTATAAATTTCTCATAATTTTCTCTCTGAGTTTCAATGAATTGTAAGAAAATAATGAAGGAATGAGCTTATTTATAGGAAAATGGAATGCATAAGAATTAATCCATGAACGGTCCAGATTGATTTACTTTAATCTGACGGTCTACAAGTTTAAAGAAAAATCTTTTAAATAAAATATAATATATTCTATTTATATAAAACATTTTTACTATGCAAACACTATGCAAAACACTACGCAAAAACATTATGCATAATAAATATAATATATTTTATTTATAAAATAACTTTAATAAAGTATTACATTTTATATAAAGATGTTTCATTTTATTACGTTAATAATACTAATAAAACAAAACGTCATTATCGCTATAATAATTCATATTATTAATCGACAATAATGGAATCAAACTAAGTGACTTCTCACATAAAGCATCAATAATCAATACCGTAGTGCTACTACTATGCAACCACACGACATCGTACTTTTACTACCGAGGTAGTTCAACAAGATCAACGAGTAAAACTTCCGCCGTTATTTCAATAAAATATTTTGTCTTTTTCAATCCGATAATAATTACATTGTGGGGTCCACCAATGATTGAGTTATTGCATTTAATATTCCTCGCTAAACCGAATATATCCCCCAATTAATCGAATATAATATAACCACTTGATACTTTGCAAAATTTATAAATATTACCCACAACTATAACATTATATCAAATTATTCCATAATATTCAAAAATAATATTATAGAAAATTCATCTTTATTTATAAAAAGCCTGGGGTCTTACAAATTAGACTTTGACCTATCTGTGGAAACTCAGTTAGAGAAACTTTCATCACATTCACCGCTTATAAATCTTGTTTGATTCAAGTTGGCACCATCACCTTACCTCGTCAATTTTATCTCTTTAAAGATACTTGCTTTTGATGTGATTTTAGGGATTGATTGGTTAACTACTCATCATGCCAAAATTGATTGTTTTCGTAAGGTTGTTAGTTTTCATATTCCTAACCAACCCGTTATGCAATTCAAGCAACTAAACCATTAAAATCAATCATCGCTATATCTAATCATAAAGCTATTCGCTTATTAAAAAAGCGGATGTCAAGCTTTCTTAGCCCATGTTATGGATTTGAATAAAGACACGCCAAATTTGAATAATATTCTGTTGTTATTGACTTTCCGACGATTTCAAGAACTTCCCGGCCTACCCCGTAACGTGAAGTTGAATTTTTATTGATCTTGAACCCGCACAAAGCCCATTTCTAAAACCCCATATCGAATGGCTCTATTGAACTTCAGAGTTAAAGGTCCAACTACGAATTGTTGGACATCGGTTTCATCTGGCCCCAAGACATCTCCTTGGGGTGCTCCCTGCTTTTATTTGTAAAGAAGAAAGACGGGGAGTATGCGACTTTGTATTGACTATCGAATTGAACCATGTCACCATCAAGAATAAGTATCCTCTACCTCGTATTGATGACTTGTTTGACCAACAGTTGCAAGGGCACAATTCTTTTCAAAATCGATCTTCGCTTACGGATATCATCACCAAGATTAGGCGAGGATATTCCAAAGATCGCCTTTAGAACTCCAGATGCGAGCATTATGAACTCTTAGTCATGTCTTTCGGACTAACTAATGCTCCTGCGGCTTTTATGGATATGATGAACCGAGTATTCAAGGAATATTTGGATCGGTTCGTTGTTGTCTTTATTGATGACATCCTTATATATTCCAAAAGTCGTGAAGATCATGAGCACCATTTGAAGTCGGGTACTCCAAAGGCTTCGTGAAAACAAACTATATGCCAAATTGAAGAAATGCGAGTTCGGGCTTGAGAAAGTAGCATTCCTTGGGCACGTGGTGTCGAAACACGGAGTATCTGTTGATCCGGCCAAGATCAAGCAATACAAAGTTGAAGCAACCGGTCGGTGATCAAGACGTAGCTTTTGGGCTTAATTTGGTTATTATCGGAGATTCGTGGAAGGGTTTTCTCGAATCACTACTCCATTAACTCGCCTAACTTCGGAAGGATACAAAATTCGTTTGGAGTGAAGAATGCGAGAAGAGTTTCCAAGAGCTTAAGAGGAGACTTATTTCTAAGACTGTTTCTAACAATACCATCCGGTTCGGATGGATTTGTTATCTCAAGATGATTCGTGCAAAGGGTTAGGATGTGTTCTCATGCAACGTGGGAAAGTCATAGCCTATGCTTATGCCTCTTAAAGAGTATGAGAAATTATCCTACTCATGATCTAGAGTTGGCGTGCAGTCATTTTCGCACTAAAAATATGGAGGCACTATCTATATGGGAGAAAGTGGAGATATATTCGCACCATAAAAGCCTTAAATATTTCTTCACTAAAAAGAACTCAACATACCGGCAATGACGCTGGCTCGAGCTATTGAAAGACTATGACCACACTATTCAATACCATCCTCGAAAGGCGAACGGTAGTTTAATGCGTTGAGTAGAAGATCATATGCAGGAACGAGTGCGATGATGTCAAGTATATCGACAGAGCCAACTTTAATAGAAAAGTTAAGGTTGCTCAAGCCACCGAATCTTGAGGCGATGCGTATGAAGAAGAAAGTACAAGAAGGAGCTATTCCTAAGCGAGAATTGATGAAGAAGGAATACTTGAGTCCACTCTGACTTTGTGTTCTAACGAATCTGATTTGAAGTACAAGATTTTGATGGAGGCACACAATACATCATTTGCAATCCATCTCGAAGTACTAAAATGTATTGTGATCTTCGACATACATTTTGGTGGAACAATATGAAGAGAGAGATTGCAAAGTTTATCTCAATGTGTTTAACTTGTCAACGTGTAAAGCTAGAGCATCCGGTACCTAAGGGTCCGTTCAACCACTTGAGATTCCGAAATGGAAGTAGGAACACATTACCATGGATTTTGTTACGGGTCTTCCTACGGTTTCTCAAGGCATCAATGCTATTTGGGTTATTGTTGATAGATTAACCAAGTCTCGCTCATTTCTTGCCGATCGGAGACTTATTCCCTTGAACGCCTTCTTTAGTATGTACGTGAATGAGATTGTGAGGTCAGATGGCATGCCAAGATCCATAGTTTTGGATCGTGACCCAAGATTCACTTCAAGATTTTGGGTTAGCTTGCAAAAAGCTATGGGCACGGATTTGCGATTTAGTTCGGCATACCATCCCCAAACCAGACGGACAATCGAGAGATTATTCAAACTCTTGAAGATCTATTAAGACTCTCGTGTCCTAGACTTCAAGAGCGAGTTGGGATAAGTATTTACCATTGGTGGAATTCTCCTACAACAACAGCTTATCGTGCAAGTATAGGTGTGGCTCCATTCAAGCATTATATGGACGAAAAATGTCGCTCTCCAATATGTTGGGATGAGGTGGGTGAAGCAACATTGTTGGGACCCGAAATTAGTGCATTATGACTACCAAAAAGATTCAAATGATTCGACAACATATACAAACGACACAAGATCGACAAAAGAGTTATGCGGATCTTCATCGAAAGGACGTGGAATTTAGTGTAGGGGATCATGTATTGTTGCGAGTTGCTCCAAATGGAAGGGAGTTACAAGATTTGGGAAGAGAGGAAAGCTCAATCCACGATTTATCGGTCCATTTCAAATTCTTGACCGAGTAGAAATGTAGCCTATAGACTTGCGTTACCTCAAGTATGTCTCGTGTTCTTAATGTGTTTCACATATCCGTATTTCAGAAATATGTGAAAGACCCGAACCACGTTATAAATTAGAACCCATCTAAATAATAAGTAGAAGACTTAATGTATGAGGAGGTACTGTCAAGATCTTGGATAGGAAGGAGCATGTCCCACGCTGAAAGGTCATACCACAAGTTAAAGTTTTGTGGAGGAATCATGCTATTGAGGAAATGACCAGGAATTGGAAACGGAAATGAAAGCGAGGTATCCTCACCTTTTGAAACACTGCATGCGACGTCAATTTCGAGGACGAAATTTCATAAGGAGGGAGGTTGTAAGACCCCAACTTATTATTAATGAAATTTAATTTTCTCTATTTATTATTTTGAAATAGTAAGGGTTGATGTGATTAATGTGGATAGTTAGGGGGGTAAAATACGCAAATATTTCAAAATAAGCAAAGTGGTTATAAAATATTCATTGTTGTCGGGGAATATTCGTTTCAGTCGTGGAATATTCGTCTTCGTCTTGGGAAATATTCATGACGACGCAAGCGACCGTGTGTGGGCCCCATAACTTGAAAGCGATTGGATGAAGAAAACGATAAATATAAGTTGGTTAAAAATAACTACGGCGTAGTTATTCAGATTATCTTTAAAAAAATACTCGGTGGTTAAAACACAAGAAGCACGGTATTGCACTAATTATTGATTCTTACGTAAGAAGGCACTTTACTTAATAATGGTTACGATAATTCTTTATTCGATTATTTTATTGAGTTAATAATTCTTTGCGTTGATATTTTATATTCTTTGTTGTTTCAATAATTGTCATTACACAATATTTTTCATTATCGAAGCAATAATTCATATTATCTGAATAATATTATTAGATAACATTATTGGCAATGTCTAGAAAGTTCTGCATCAAGGAGAGGTTTGGTCACCTAATCATGCTGCCAAGAAGTGAGAAATTCTTATTGAAAGCCCTCTTTCCTGGAGAATCACTGGTTGTCGATATTCGATTCTAATATTATTTGTGAATAATTAATTATTGATTCATATGATGAGGAAAATATTAATTTTATGTGGATATAGATGGAGAAAATTTTTAATGTGACAATTGTTGAAAATTGAAATTTTATCTTTTCCGATAAAATAATTCATTTAAATATATTATTATATTTTAATAATATAATAATGGTGATATTTTTACAACGAATGTGGGATATATGAGTATCTGAGGAGGAAGAGTATTTTTGTTGCAATAAATGTTTAAAACATGTTAAACATGCTCGGTGGACCCCATTTATTGATCGAAATTTGATTATAGCACAGTAAAATTGCCCGTTTGTGGATTTCATTTGGAATTCGAAAAACTTTCTTCAGTAAAGTTGTAGAGAATTGAATTTCCTATAAAAACTCATGATTCGAATTTTCTGATAAAAGGGCTATTTATTGTGAATTATTGAAGTTTCAAGTTCAAATAATTGATTTTGGAAGTTTTAATTATTATTTTAAAGAAAAACGTTTTTTGCATTTAAGTGGGCTAACATGTGATATTAATTGCTGAAATCAGATCTTCAAAGATGGGCTAAGGAAATTTATAATATATATTAATATTTTATTAAATTTTCTGCTTTGGGTGTTCTAAGATTTTCCTATAAATAGGTGTTTAGGTTAGAATTGAAAATCACACCGTAAACTCAAGTTTTCTCTCTATATTATCGAAAGTTCTTCTTGTGAGTATTTTGAGTATACTTTGAGTATTGTTAGATTTGTCTGAAGTTCCTTCAAAGACTATACCCTAGATTCCAAATAGAATTACTAATCTTTCGAGGTAAGGGATGTTATTTTCTTCTCAAATGATATTATTTCTTCAATATCATTATCTTTGAAATATTGGTTGGAACTTTTATCAAATTTGGAACTTTTTCATGTCGGGTTACTATTCATGAGTTACCATTCACGAAGTTACTATTCACGAGTACTATTCATGAAGCTTGAAGATGTTTTTTGTGGAATTTCTATCTTTTGGTGTTTGAGTTACTATTCACGATATCTTCACTATTCACGATATCTGACACTATTCAATAGAAAAATAAAATTTCTTCTTTTTGTCCAAAATATCTATTCGGATACTAGCTTTGATTGTATCCATGTTTTGATCATACTTGAATTTTACACCACTATGATTATTTTTGAGGTATTTTTGAACATGGATAAAACAAAGTACGAATCCTTAATCCTTAATCCTTGTCATTTTGTTTCACCGGGATTCGTTTCTTTAAAAAATATTTTCATCATCCTCGGTCTTAAATGATGATATTATTGAATATCTTTGGCACAGTAGTAAAAGATGAATGATTTCTGAAGAATATCTTTGGGTAGAGTGCAAAGATGAACAAGTGTTTAGATGAACATGACCAATCGATGAATATCTTTGGCACAGTAGTGCAAAGATGAATATTTAATTCCGATGTATATTGATTGATGTTACAGGATAAAAGATAGACGATGAACTTTAAATTCATACATGTAAGATAGTAGTTTGCATTCTCTACTTAACTCTTCTAATGAATTATTATTTCAACTGCGAATATTGATTTAAAATTTGTTGTCTATTGTATTCTATTAGATTTTTCCTGTTGAAGACTAACGATAATTTGTTGTATATTATCTTAGTCATAATATTCTTTATCGGGCTAGTTGAGCTCACCCTTTTCCTTTTTGTTCCATTTTTCTTCTCGGGAGGCGAGAATATAAGCGATGCAGTTTAGCCTGGGTATGGAATGAAGGTTTTAGAAAGGATTGTTTAGTAGTCCTCACCATTTTTGTAAAATAATGTATCAATAAATGTGATGAGGATTTATTTGAGTATAGATATTGTCTAGAAGATAATATTTGTATTCAAACTCACGCTTTCTTGTTGTAATAATAAAGTTGTAGTTGTTTACGTATGCATGTATTGACAACTCGTAATAGGTAATGTATACCTATTTTGGGGGCGTCACACAAGTGGTTATAAAATACTTATTGTTATCGGGGAATATTCGTTTGGTCGTGGAATATTCTTGTTGTTTGGGGAATATTCGTAATGCGACGACGACGCAGACCATTTTTGGGCCCATATAATGTAATAAGCGTTGGATGAAGAAAACGACAAGTTTGAGTTTTTATAAATAACGGCGTAGTAGTTACCATTAACACTGTTGGAATACCTGGTGGTTAAAATACAGTAATATGCGTGGTTGCTCAGTAGCACACGGTATTGCACAGTATTTTTAAATTATTAATTCTTACGTAAGAAGACACTACTCGATAATTATTACAGTAATTACTGTTCAATATTTTATTTTATTGATTCAATAATTGATGCGTTGATATTTTATATTATTGTTGTTTCAATAATTGTCACCGCATGCATATTTCCCATTATCGGATCAATAATTCATATTATTTGAATAATATTATTAGATATTATTATCGGCAATGTCTAAAAGTTCTGCATCGAGGAGAGGTTTGGTCACCTAATTGCTTGCGCTAGTAAGGAGAAATCCTTATCAAAAGCCCCTCTTTCTTGGGAACCGCCTGGTTGTCATTATTGTGATTCTCAGAATATTATTTGTGAATAATTAATTATTGATAAGGAAATATTTATTTGATGCAGATATAAATGATGGATTTATTTATTTATGTGGTTATAAATAAAGAAATTAATGTTGAGGTGTTTTATTAGTATTTTTGTCGGAAATGAGGTATTAAAAATCAAACCAGTGTTCTTGTGATATATTGCGTGAGTTATAATTTTTAATCCGACTATTGAATCATTGCGATTTTTAGATATGTTATACATATATAAGTTGAGTATATGCCCACAAATTTTGAACCGTTAAAAATGAACGTATAAATTGTTATGAATTTTAAGAGGTGACAGGTTCAGAAATTATTGAAGTTTTGGAAATTAGGTTTATAAATGATTGTGGTGGAAAATTTTAGAATTTAGTGGGCCCCACTTGTGGTTGGTGAAGAAATGTGCTGAAATTCTAATTCAAATGTGGTGGGTGGCAATAGTAGCAAGTAAAGCCATCAAGTAGCAGGTCAAGTCTGCTTCGGCGTGCTAACATTTTCCTATAAATAGAGGGCTAAGTTAGAATTGAAAATCACACCAGAAACATAAGCTTTCTCTCTTTCTCTCTCTATATTATCAGACGTATTTTGTGAGTATTTAGATATTTTGAGAGTTGTTATTCAGTGCAAGCTTCCTTCGGCTTTATATTTTTGTCAGAAATACTGCTCTTTTGAAGTAAGGGATTTTAAGGGTTGTTATGTTTCTTCAGTTTCGTAATTTTTTCGACCTTAAAAAATTCTGAAAAAATTTGAAATGATAATTTGATGAGTTTTCTAGATTATGTCCAAAAATAGCGATTTTTGGATGTATAGATTAGGAGTTATGAATTTTATGAGAAAAAACTATTTTAAAAGTAAACCCTTATAACTCCTTGTAGTTAACTCCAAAATTGATGAAATTTTTATTGGGAGTACATCTATATAATATCAATATACTCTGTAAATTTTGGAATTTTTGGATAAAAGTATAATTTATGATAAATGTCTAAATATTCGGTAGTTTTGGCCATATGAAAAATAGTAAATGAATTTTAAAAATTTTGAGAAAAATATATGTTCAATATGGGACTATATTCTGCTAAAACCCAGAAAAGAAAATTTGTTTGTACTGATTTGGTATTTTTCATGAAAATGGACTAGTTATGAGTAAATGAATTAAATATGTTATGTGAAGTAAGAAAATTGGAAAATATGATTTTATGGCTTGAGAATCATATATGAGGTATATGTAGATTTTTGATGAGGGTTTTGATTATTGGTGATAAAATCTTATGAGTTTGGCATTTTAGGATGATTAAATGCATTAATTAATAAATTGTAAACAATTAAAATAAATTATTTATAAGTTTAAGAAATGATTAAAATATTGTTATAATATTAATAATATTAGATTTTGATATTATTAATTGATTTATAACATTATAAATATTGATGTGGATTTTATTGTGAAACTTTATCTTTTATGTAAAGGTTACTTATTCATGCGAGTTCTTATTCACGAGTCTTATTCATGACAAAATTAGTTTTTTTTTTCTGACCAAATTATCGTTGATTTATGAATCTTACTTTTGAAATTAAATCCATGTTTTGATCATATTATTTTTATTATCATATATAACATTTTTATAATCCTGGTGAAAAAATTTCTCTTTGACTTGAGTGTAAAGATGGGTAGATTATTGGTATGATCGTGACTATGGGTTCTCTTTGGCCAGTAGTGCAAAGTTGAATCGTTGACTGGTATGATCATTGTGAGACCCCAGATTTTATAAATAAAGATTTAAATTTCTCGAAATATTTTTTTATATTATGGTGTGGATTTGAGATAGTGTTATAGTTATGGGTAGTATTTGAAAATTTTTGCAAAGTATGCAAGTTGTTATAAATATTCGTTTGGTTTGGGGAATATTCTTTTTTTCGGGAATATCCATACGACGGCACAATCATTAGTGGACCCCTGATAATGTAAGTCATCGTCAGTTAGTTAAAAGCGACAAAAAATATTTTATGAAAATAACGACGAGGTTTTACCATTAATCTTGTTGAACTACTCGGTAGTAAAAAAGTGCGATGTCTGGCGTGGTTGCAAGAGTAGCTACGGTATTGATTATTGATGCTTACGTGAAGAAGTCACTCGATTATCTTGCATTATTGCTACGATAATTCTTTGCATCATATCTCTCATTGATCGATCCAATTATCGTAAGATCGTATGTATAATATGTTATATTATTAAATTAATAATTGAGACGACAAAGTTATTCATATTATTAAATTGTAATATTTACAATGTCTAGAAGTTCATCGAGGAGAGGTTTGGTCACCTAATTAATTAGCGTAATAGGAGAGAAATCCTTATTGAAAGCCCCCTTTCCTGTGAACGACACAGTTGTTAAATATTGTGAGTTATGATATTAATGATGGATAAGTTCGTGTTGATTAAAGATGAATTTGATAGTTCCATTGTGTTAAAATTATTTGTGTTAGTGAAAATTGACATTTATTTCGATAATAATTGATGTCTGAAGGTTATATTGTTCAATCGAATATTTGGAGAACTTTTCGTGTGTCTGAGTTACTTATTCACGAAGTTATATTCATGAGTTCTTATTCACGAGTTTTAATAGTAACTTGACCCTTCACTTTCCAAGAGTTATTTGCCTCTTCTGTTCCAAGAGTTAATTACCCCTTCGCAAATAAGAGTTGCCTCTTGATATTACCAAAAGTCATTTTGACCCTTCGTTAAGACCAAGAGCCACTCTCGCTTTTATATAAATAAAGCTCATTCCTTCATTATTTCTTACGAATTCATTGAAACTCTAGAGAGAAATTATAGAGAGAAGCTATAGAGAGAAAATTATAGAGAGAAAGAAGAAAGAGTATTCTGCTACTTCACTACTTCTATATCCAGTTTTTTTTACGGTAAGGGGTGTTATTCTTTCTTATTCATGAAGAGAACATCTGTTATTCCATTCTTTATTATTCAGTTGGAATAACCTGTAAAAGTGGCATACCCTATACATAACTTTGTATCTGTGGCGATACCTATATACTTGGTGAAATCCTTATGTTATTCCATTCTTATTTATTCTGTCGGAATAACCTGTATACGCGACATACCTTATACTTGGTGAAATTCTTATGTTATTCCATTCTTTATTATTCTCATTGGAATAACTTTGTATCTTGTGATTTACCTATACTTGGTGGAATGACCAGATATGCGGTTTACCCAATACTTGGTGATCTTCTTCTCATTATTCCATTCTTTATTATTATGTTGGAATAACTTTGTTTATCTAATACCGCATACTTGGTGAAATTCTTTTATTATTCCGTTTTTATTCTTACGTTTAATATCCTCGCTTGCATGAATTTCACCGACTTCGGTTCCATATTTATTATTCTGTTCTTTATTATTACATTGGAATATCCCGCTTGGTGAATTTTACGACTGGTTCCATATTTATTATTCCGTATATTTATTATTCTATTGGGAATAACTTGTGCGTATGCGGTCTCTATCGCATGCGTGGTGAATCCTTCATTATTCCATTCTTTATTATTACATTGGAATAACTCATGCTACATGTGGATTGCCACACGACGGTGAATGATCCTTTGTATTCATTTCTTATTAAATTGTGGAAATGATCTCAGATACGTGGATTACTGCATGGCGGGTGAAAATCCATTCGCGGCTTCATATATTCTTTATTATACTCAAATTGTTAAAGTTTTGACTTATACTCCATGAAATTAGTGGAATATCCTCGATATTTGCGCTTCATCCAAAGATCTTTTCATGAAAATATTCTTCGAGCTTTCTTGACTTTTACTTTACAAAGAAGTATCGTGTTGGCGATTTTGGATATTATTAGTTCTGGATAAATTAATTCTTGAACTTGTTTAATTGAATTCCAATAACATTGTCATCATCCTCACGTTTATGTTATGTTGGAAGTCATCTTTAGCTTACGATGCATAGATGGACTTAGTATGATTATGACTAGGGATCATTCTTATAATCATGAACCTGTGATGTTATAAGTGATATGGTAAAAGTCCTCGGTGGCTTCAGAATGCATTGATGAACAGTATTTGGTATGATTATGATCAGGGATTATTCGGTATAGTCATGACCATTGATGATTTAATGAATATTCTTGGCTCATAAAGACAAGGGATGATTAGAAGATGTGGGTTATTTATTAAACCGAGTCTCAAATGATAAACATTGATGAAAACATTTTTAAATCATAGAAGATAGTAGGTTTTATTCTCTACTTGACTCTTCTAATGGATTGCTTATTCCATTGCAGCTTAAACTTGATGTCTATTGTATTTTATCGGTTTAACATTGTTGAAGACTATTGATAATTTATTCTCGCATTATCTTAGTCATAATATTTCTTCTTGGGCTAGTTGAGCTCACCCTTTTCTTTCACCGTTTCTTCTCTTGAAATGATAATATAGGCGGACGAGTCGAAAAAAAGGAGTGATGGTCTAGAAGATAACATTAGTAGTCCTCACTATTCATTAAATAGTGTGACAATAAATGTAATGATGACACCTTTAAGAATGGATATTGTCTAGATAACAATATTCCTATTAGAACTCTCAGTTTATGTATTGCCGTATGTTACACGACAGTTGTATAATTAAGTTGTATCTGTATTTTGTATCATGTATTTGGCGACTCAAGATGAGTGATGTATACCTAATTTTGTGGGCGTCACAATCATGACCATTGAATTTACAATTGAATATTTTTAGCTTAAGTGCAAAGGTGAATTGATCAACATGATTATAATTATGGTTTATATAAATTCTGAAATGATTATGTATTTTTTTGAGATATTAATATCTTTGGCATGTAGTGCAAAGATGAATTGTTGTTGAATATCTTTGGCTCGTAGTGCAAAGATGACCCGTTGTTGAATATCTTTGGACTGTAGTGCAAAGATGACTTGTTGTTGAATATCTTTGGCATGTAGTGCAAAGATGAACTGTTAATAAATATCTTTGACCCGTAGTGTAAAGATGAACTTATTAGTATGATTATGAACATGAAATGTGATTTGGTATAATCATGATCTTTGATGTTTTAGGTAAAGACAGGTGATGTAAATTATCTTCGTCCTGGATGAGAAGAGGAATTTAGAATCACAATTATGATTATGAGTTATTCATATAATTATGAAAAGGAACTGTTGATTGATGTTACAGGGATAAAACATTGTTGGTGGACTTTTAATGAGGAGAAGATAATAGACTTTATAGTCTATTTAACTCTTCTAATGGATTGTTCGTTCCACTGCAACTATGGTTGAAAAGCTTTATCATCTACCCTATGTTCTAAATCTCTGATTTATTACTGATGAAGGCTATTGATAATTTAATTATCTTTAGTTATAATATTCTTTACTGAGCTAGTTGTGCTCATCCTTTTGCTTCACAATTCTTTTCAGGTAATAAGAGTGTTATCGGGTCGAGCGGGGATAACATGGGAATAGATCGATGGTCTGTAGCTGTTGAGGTTCTCCCTAAATAGTATGAAAATAATTTTGTTGAGAACTTTAAATAAGTGTAAGACCCCAACTTATTATTAATGAAATTTAATTTTCTCTATTTATTATTTTGAAATAGTAAGGGTTGATGTGATTAATGTGGATAGTTAGGGGTAAAATCATGAAATATTTCAAAATAAGCAAGTGGTTATAAAATATTCATTGTTGTTTGGGAAATATTCGTTTGGTGGTGGAATATTAAATCTTTGTCGAGAATATTAAATGCGATTTACCTGCCCAATGTGTGGGCCCATAACGGAAACTTTGATTGGATGAAAAACGACAAATATAAGTTGGTTAAAAATAACTACGTAGTTATTCATCAGTTATCATTGTTAAAATACTAAATTGGTTAAAACACATATTTAATCTTTCAACAATTATTAATCATTTATAACTTGTCGTCTCAATTATTGATTTAATACTATAACATATTATACGATGATAATCTTGTGACAATAATTGAATCAATAATATAAGAGATATGATGCAAAGAATTCTCGTGCGATAATAATCGAGCGTAAATGAGTGACTTCTCACGTAAGCATCAATAATCAATACCGTGTCTTCTTACGCAACCACGCCAGACATCTTTGTACTTTTACCACCGGGTAGTTCAACAGCTTTTAACGGTAACACCTCCTCCGTAGTTATTTTTATAAAATATTTTTGTCGTTTTCAATCCGATGATAATTCTATTATGGGGTCCACCAATGATTGAGTAGTTTGCATGCGAATATTCCTAAAAAGAATATTCCCCGACCAAACGAATATTTTATAACAACTTGCATACTTTGCAAAATTTATAAATATTACCCACAACTATAACATTATATCAAATTTATTCCATAATATTCAAAAATAATATTTATAGAAAAATTCATCTTTATTTATAAAAGTTGGGGTCTTACAACCTCCCCTTCTTATGAAATTTCGCCCTCGAAATTAGGGTACGTACTTGGTATGTCGAAGAGGTAAGGATACCTTGATTTCATTTCAGATTCTAACTCCCAAGTCATTTCCTCAACATCGTGGTTCCTCCACAAAACTTTGACTTGAGGTATAACCTTGGAGCATAGAATATGTTCCTTCTTATTCAAAATTTGAACAGAACCTCTTCATACGTCAAATCTTCCGCTATTTCGTCCGGTTCTAACTTCAATAATGTGGTTCGGTCTTTCACATATTTACGTAACATGGATATGTGAAAACGTTATGAACACGAGTCATATTTAGCGAAAAAGCGAGTCTATAGGCCACAGTTCCTACTCGATCGAGGATTAAAATGGACCGATGAATCGAGGATTAAGTTTTCCTCTCTTTCCAATCTCTTGTAACTCCTTTCCATGGAGCAACTTTTAACAACACACGATCTCCTATATCGAATTCCACGTCCTTTCGATGAAGATCAGCATAACTCTTTTGTCGATTTTGTGAGGTTTTTATACGTTGTCGGATCGTTTGAATCTTTTCCGTAGTCATACGTACCAACTCCGGTCCCAACAACGTTGCTTCACCCACCTCATCCCAGCGATACTGGAGAACGACACTTTCTTCCATACAACGCTTGAATGGAGCCATGCCAATACTTGCTTGATAAGCTGTTGTTGTAGGAAAACTCCACCAATGGTAAGAACTTGTCCCAACTCCCTTGAAATCAAGGACACAGAGTCTTAATAGATCTTCAAGAGTTTGAATAGTCCTCTCCGACCGTCCGTCTGTCCGAGGATGATATCTTTGAAGCTAAACCGTAAGTCTGTGCCCATAGCTTTTTGAAACTAACCCAAAATCGTGAAGTGAATCTTGGGTCTCGATCGAAACTATGGATACTGCAGCATACCATGCGCCTTACAATCTCGTTTATGTACATACGAGTAAGACGTTCAAGTGTATAAGTTTCTCGATCGGTAGAAATGAAGCGGACTTGGTCAATCTATCAACAATGACCCAAATCGCATCAATGCCTTGAGAAACCTTAGGAAGGCCGTGAATTGAAATCCATGGTAATGTGCTCCCACTTCCATTCTCGGAATTTCAAGTGGTTGCAATGGACCTTTTGGTACTTGATGCTCGCTTTAACTCGTTGACAAGTTAGACACCTTGAGATAAACAAATACTATCTCTCTCTTCATATTGCTCCCACCAAAATGTATGGCCGAATATCATGATACATTTTGGTACTCCCAGATGGATTGCAAATGGTGTGTTGTGCGCCTCCATCATGATATTATACTTTAAATCGTGGTCGTTAGGAACACAAAGTCCGGAGTTGACTCAAGTATTCCTTCTTCATCGATTCTTGCTTCCGGCAGATAGCACCTTCTTGCACTTTTTCCTCATACGCATCGACTCCAGTGTCCGTAGCTTGGCGACTTTAACTTTATCGATTAAAGTCGGTTCTACTCGTATACTCGCTATCATCACACGCGTCCCTCGAGTCTTTAACTCTATCTCCATCCTTTGCAAGTCACACAAATGGGCCTTTATACGACAATATCGCACTTTTCGTGCTTGCATATGATTTTCTACTCAATGCGTCGCCTACCACGTTCGCTTTTCGTGGATGGTATTGATGGTATGATCATAATCTTTCAACGATTCAAAGCCAACGTCGTTGTCGCATGTTGAGTTCCTTTTGAGTGAAGAAATATTTGAGGCTTTTATGATCCGTAAAGATCTCCACTTTCTCCCCATACAAGTAATGCCTCCAAATTTTAAGTCAAAAGATAACAAATGCCAACTCTAGATCATGAGTAGGATAATTCCTCTCATATTCTTTGAGTTGTCATGAGGCATAAAGCTATAACTTTTCCATGTTGCATAAGAACACATCCCAACCCTTTGCTCGAAGCATCACCGCAGAGATGACAAATCCTCCGGCAGGATGGTATTGTCGAGCAGTCTTTGAAATAAGTCTCCTCTTGAGTTCTTGAAAACTCTTCTCACATTCTTCGCTCCAACCGAACTTTGTATCTTTCGAGTCACCGAGAGTCAATGGAGTAGCGATTCGAGAAAATCCTTCCACGAATCTCCGATAATAACCAAATTAAACCGAGAAAGCTATGTACTTGATCATTTGATCGATTTAGGTTGTTCCCGACTTTGAATAAATTTTCAATCTCTTTCTTTGGTCAATGGATATTCCATGACTTGATACCACGTGCCCAAGGAATGCTACTTCTTCAAGCCGAACTCACATTTCTTCAACTTGGCATAAAGCTTATATTCACGAAGCTTTTGGAGTGTCGACCTCAAGTGTTGCTTTCATGATCTTCACGACTTTTGGAATAAATAAGGATGTCATCAATAAAGACGACCACAAAGTGATCTAAATATTCCTTGAATACTCGGTTCATCATATCCATGAAGGCGGCGGGAGCATTAGTCAATCCAAAAGACATGACTAGAATTCATAATGCATGCATCGAGTTCTCGAAAGTCGTCTTTGGAATGTCACGTGATTCTAATCTTCAATTGGTGATATTCTAACGAAGATCAATCTTTGAAAAGAATTTGGCTCCTTGCAATTTGGTCAAACAGTCATCAATACGTGGCAATGGATACCTATTTTTGATGGTGACATGATTCAACTCCCGATAATCAATACAAAGTCGCATACTCCCATCTTTCTTCTTCACGAATAGAACAGGAGCACCCCAAGGAGAAGTACTTAGGACGAATAAAGCCAATGTCTAACAATTCACAGTAGTTGGGTCTTTAACTCCTGAAGTTCAATAGAGCCATTCGATATGGGGCTTTGGAAATAGGTTTTGTCTGCCGGTTCAAGGTCGATACAAAATTTAATTTCACGCTCTGGGGGGTGGCCAGAAGTTCTTCTGGGGAATACGTCGGAAATTTATTAACAATAGAAATATCGTTCAAAAGCGACGTATTTTGTTTAAATCATGACATGAGCTAAGAAAGCTTGACATCCGTTTTTAATAAACGAATAGCTTTATGGCTTGAGATGACCGTGATTGATTTTAATGGTTTGGTCGTTTGAATTCGCATAATAGGTTGATTAGGAATATGAAAGCTAACAACCTTACGAAAACAATCAATTTTGCATGATAAGTAGTTAACCAATCAATCCACAGAATCACGCCAAATCTGAAGTATTTTTAATGAAATAAGATCGACGGTGTAATGTGAGAAAATACCGATTTGAACCAAACAAGACTTATAAACGATGGATGTAATGAAGGTTTCTCCCAACGGAGTTTCCACAGATAAGTCAAAGTCTAATTTCTCCTGAGTCAAATTTAATCGATGAGCGCAAGTAGGAGAAATAAAAGAATGGGTAGAAACGGTATCAAATAAAGTATAGACTTCATTAGAGTTTATGATAAGCTTACCCGTGATGACCTCATTCGGTTCCTTGCTTTTTGGGAGGTCACAACAAACGCCTCCTCAGACTACTTTCTGGGTTTTGAATTTTCCGGGATGGCCTTTGGGGCCTCCATCCTAGCTTGAATTTGTCTTGATGGCGACAAAATCGAGCTAAGTGACCTTCTTCTTCCACAATTATAACATGCTTTGACTGCATTTACGTAGCAGCTTTGATCGATGTGTCCTCTCCTCTCGCATTTGAAGCATATGATAGGTGGTCTTTCTCCTTCCTTAACAATGGGTCTTTGGTCTTGACGTCTTTCCATCATTGTTGAATCTCCTTTTCTTGAAATGTCCATTCTTATTGTTTTGGCCCGATTTACCACCGAAGTGGTTACCATATCCGCCCGTTGATTCCCTCCACGCTTGTTGTCACCGCTTGATGACTACTCTCATTTGTATTATAATTTTGCTTACCGCTTCTTTTTAGTTGCGTTGACTCATTATCGCTCTCCACTAATCGAGCCCTATTTACAACATCCGAATACAAACACGGTTTATGAGAAATAAGATGTTGACGTATCTCGACTTCAAACCTCTTAAAAACATTCGCGTCATTCTCTTCATTATCCACCAAGTGGGACGAAAACCGTGATAACTCCGCAAATTTTGCCTCGTATTGCGACACGGTCATATTGTTTTGTTCCAACTTGATAAACTCCACCTCCTTCATGTATGGCGAATACTTTCGGAAAAAGTATTTGTCGTTGAATGACCTCTGGAACTTCTCCCAAGATATCTTCAAGATGCAAAGAAAGTTGAGTACGTTTCTGATTCCCACCAAGAATCGCCTCTCCGCGCAACATAAAGGCGCAAAAGGGAACCTTTTGCTCTCGGAGCATCCCAAGACATCAAATATCTTGGTAATCTGCTTTATCCATGCTTCCGCCAAAAGTGGTTTTGGCTCACCCCTTAAACTCCGGTGGTCCCAGCTCCTTGAATTGTTTAGCGGTGACCGCCGAGAGTTTTTCGTGTTTTCACCTACGTTTTGGGCAGAGTCGCTCGCTCTTTCTTTGTTGCATAAATTACATAAAGCCTCTCAACATTTGATCATTCATCATTTGGTCGGTGTTGTTGTTCGCATGAGGATTATCGCCTTCTGATGCACATTATCCTCGATTATTGATATGTGGTGAATCAACGATCGCTCAAGGCTCCATTTCTATTCTCAACATTCTCGGATGTCATTTTCGAGATCTCGCCACAAAACAAAAGGTTAATTGACATGTAACAAATTATCCCTATCTTCCTCACCAACCAATAAAATAAAGACATAAACTTTGGTAGGTCATACTAAGCGAAGGTATTCCCGCTCTCCCCTCTAAGTACTATTCTCACATCTTAGCCGGGATCATATCCCTAAGCTCGATACTAACCGTGACGCCCCCAAAATTAGGTATACATCACCCATCTTGGGTCGCCACTTACATGGTATGTAATTTAAATACAACTTACTTAACATAACTGTAAGTACACAATACGACATAAACTGTGAGTTTAAATACAAATATCGCCTACTAGATATTATACAAACTCAAAAAGGAGTCCTCATTACAATTATTATCACACTATTTTCATAGAATAGTGAAGACTACTAATGCTTATCTTCGTGGCCATCACTGCTTTCCCGACTCGTCCCAAATATATTCTCATTTCACGAAGAAAATAAAAGTGAAAGAAAGGGTGAGCTCAACTAGCCCAAAGAAGAAATATTATAACTAAGATAATGCGTAATAAATTATCAATAGTCTTCAACAATGTTAAACCGATAAAATACAATAGACAACCGGTTTAAATCATGCAATGAATATCTGAATCCATTAAAAGAGTCAAGTAGAAAATAAAGTCTACTATCTTTTAGGTTTTAAAAGGTTTTTCATCAACTGTTATACGAGACTCAACTTTTAATAAATATTCCACATCATCGAATCACCCTTCGCACTACTACTACCAAGGATATTCTTTAGTATCACGACCACAATTATTCATGCACTACGGGCCAAGAATATTTGTGTATTCATTAATGGTCATGATCATGCCAACAACTGTCCCACCAATGCACTACTTCTGACCATCGAGGATTTTTATCACATCATTTGTAACATTACGATCATGATTACAATCGAATAGTCTCTCATCATAATCATACCAAGTCCATCTATGCACTTCACGTGCCACGATGACTTTCAACATAATATAAACATGAGGATGATGACAATGATATAAGAATTCAATAAAACAAGTTCAAGAATTATTTTATCCAGAATTATTAACGTCCAAATTAGTAAAATTCAAGAATGATCGAAGAATATTTCCATGAAAAGATCTTCGGATGAAACGCAAATATCAAGGATATTCTACTAATTTCATGGAGTATAGAAGTCAAAGTTTTAACCAACCGGGTATAATAAAGAATGGAATAACAAAAGAAATCACCATGCACGCGATATTGCGATGTATGCAAGTTATTCAACAAAATAATAATAATAACGAAACCAGTCGGTGAAAATTCACAATCGAAGCGTGATGTTCCAACAGAATAATAAAGATGGAACCGGATCCGTGTAAAACACACGATAGGATATTCCAACGTAATGATAATAAAGATTTTAACCAGTCCTGTAAAACACACACGCATGTGATGTTCCAACAGAATAATAATAAAGATTTTAACCAGTCCTGTAAAACACACGACATGATGTTCCAAATAATAATAATAAAGATTTTAACCAGTGTCCTGTAAAAACACACAGCATGTGATGTTCCAATGAATAATAGAAGAATGTCACCAAGTATAGGGTAAACCACGTGATACAAAAGTTATTCCAATGTAATAATAAGCAATGGAATAACAACAGTTCTCTTCATGAATAAGAAAGAATAACACCCCTTACATTTGGTAGGAGATTGAATACTGCAGCGATTAGTAGTAAAAAATACTCTTCTTTTCTTTCTCTTATTCTCTCTATACTTTCTCTCTATAGCTTGAATGAATTCGTGAAAAATAATGAAGCCCCCAGCCTCTATTTATAGAAGATTTCTAGCATAGCACCGCCGTGTGAAAAGGCAAGTGGCTCAACGACTAATGATGTGAAAAGAAAAGTGGTTTGACGCTCAGTAATGTGAAACGACAAGTGGTTCGACGCCTGTAATGTGAAACGACAAGTGGTTCGACGCCTGTAATGTGAAACGACAAGTGGTTCGACGTCTGGTAAAGGTAATTACTATTTACGAAGGTAAATACCATTGACAAAGGTAAATACTATTCACAAGGGTAATTACTATTGACGAAGGTAATTACTTATCGATGAAGGTAAATACTATTCACAAGGGTAATTACTATTGACGAAGGTAAATACTATTGACGAAGGTAATTACTATTCACAAAGGTAATTACTATTGACGAAGAGACTCTTAGATGATGACATATGAGCCCCCCCCATAAAATAATCAAACTTACCACAAATCATAACACATATTTAATCTTTCAACAATTATTAATCATTTATAACTTGTCGTCTCAATTATTGATTTAATACTATAACATATTATACGATGATGATCTTTGTGACAATAATTGAATCAATAATATAAGAGATATGATGCAAAGAATTATCATAGTGATAATTGAGCGTAGGTGAGTGACTTCTCACGTAAGCATCAATAATCAATACTGCAGTGTCTTCTTACGCAACCACGCCATTCATCGTACTTTTACCAAGGTAGTTCAACAGCTTTTAATTCGGTAACACCTCCGCCGTTATTTTTATAAAATATTTTTGTCGTTTTCTCAATCCGACAATAATTCTGTTGTGGGGTCCACCAATGATTGAGCCGTTGTACGAATATTCCCTAAAAAGAATATTCCCCGACCAAACGAATATTTTATAACAACTTGCATACTTTGCAAAATTTATAAATATTACCCACAACTATAACATTATATCAAATTTATTCCATAATATTCAAAAATAATATTTATAGAAAAATTCATCTTTATTTATAAAAGTGGAGGGTCTTACAAGAGCATTCCTTGGGCACGTGGTGTCGAAACATGGAGTATCTGTTGATCCGTGAAGATTGAAGCAATACAAAGTTGGAGCAACCAAGCTCTGAAATCAAGGTATTTGAAGCTTTTTGGGCTTAAATTTGTTATTATCGGAGATTCGTGGAAGGGTTTTCTCGAATCGCTACTCCATTAACTCATTAACTTTCGGAAGGATACAAAATTCGTTTGGAGTGAAGAATGTGAGAAGAGTTTCCAAGAGCTTAAGAGGAGACTTATTTCTAAGACTGTTCTAACAATACCATCCGGTTCGGATGGATTTGTTATCTACAAATGATGCTTGAGCAAAGGGTTAGAATGTGTTCTCATGCAACGTGGGAAAGTCATAGCTTTATGCCTCATGACAACTTAAAGAGTATGAGAGGAATTATCCTACTCATGATCTAGAGTTAGCGGCCCGATAATGCTTAATTAAAGATATGGAGGCACTATCTATATGGGGAGAAAATGGAGATATATTCGAAACAAAAAGCCTTAAATATTTCTTCACTCAAAAGAACTCAACATGCTGCGGCGACGTTAGCTCGAGCTATTGAAAGACTACGACCACACTATTCAATACCATCCCGAAAAGCGAACGTGGTAGTGGACGCGTTGAGTAGAAGATCATATTCGAGAACGAGTGCGATGATGTCAAGTATACGCCAGAGCCAACTTTAATAGAAAAAGTTAAGGTTGCTCAAGCCACCGAATCTTGAGCCCGATGCGTATGAAGAAGAAAGTACAAGAAGGAGCTATTCCTGAAGCGAGAATTGATAAAGAAGGAATACTTCGAGTCCACTCTAGACTTTGTGTTCCTAACGACTTTGATTTGAAGTACAAGATTATGATGGAGGCACACAATACACCATTTGCAATCCATCCTGGAAGTACTAAAATGTATCGTGATCTTCGACATACATTTTGGTGGAACAATATGAAGAGAGAGATTGCAAAGTTTATCTCAATGTGTTTAACTTGTCAACGTGTAAAGGCGAAGCATCCGGTACCTAAGGGTCCGTCAGTGCAACCACTTGAGATTCCGAAATGGAAGTGGGAACACATTACCATGGATTTCAATTCTGGTCTTCCTACGGTTTCTCAAGGCATCAATGTTATTTGGGTTATTGTTGATAGATTAACCAAGTCTCCGCTTTCATTTCTTGCCGACACGGAGACTTATTCCTCGAACGCCTTGCTAGTATGTACGTGAATGAGATTGTGAGGTTGCATGGCATGCCAAGATCCATAGTTTCGGATCGTGACCCAAGATTCACTTCAAGATTTTGGGTTAGCTTGCAAAAAGCTATGGGCACGGATTTGCAATTTAGTTCGCATACCATCCCCAAACGAGACGGACAATCGAGAGGACTATTCAAACTCTTGAAGATCTATTAAGACTCGTGTCCTGTACTTCAAGGGCAGTTGGGATAAGTATTTACCATTGGTGGAATTCTCCTACAACAACAAAGCTTATCGTGCAAGTATAGGTGTGGCTCCATTCAAGCATTATATGGACGAAAATGTCGTTTCTCAATATATGTTGGGATGAGGTGGGTGAAGCAACATTGTTGGGACCCGAGTTAAGACGTATGACTACCGAAAAGATTCAAATGATTCGACAACGTATACAAACGGCACAAGATCGACAAAAGAGTTATGCGGATCTTCATCCAAAGGATGTGGAATTTAGTGTAGGGGATCATGTATTGTTTCGAGTTGCTCCATGGAAGGGAGTTACAAGATTTGGGAAGAGAGGAAAGCTCAATCCACGATTTATTGGTCCATTTCAAATTCTTGACCGAGTAGGAAATGTAGCCTATAGACTTGCATTACCTCCAAGTATGTCTCGTGTTCATAATGTGTTTAACATATCCGTATTTCAGTAAATATGTGAAAGACTCAACCACGTTATAAATTAGAACCCCATTTAAATAGCCAAGACTTAACGTATATGAGGAGGTACCACAAAGATCTTGGATAGGAAGGAGCATGTCTTACGCGCAAGAAGGTCATACCACAAGTTAAAGTTTTGTGGAGGTATCATGCTATAGAGGAAATGACCCAGGAATTGAAAGCGGAAATGAAAGCGAGGTATCCTCACCTTTTCGAAACACCAAGATCGTCGTCAATTTCGAGGACGAAATTTCATAAGGAGGGAGGTTGTAAGACCCCAACTTATTATTAATGAAATTTAATTTTCTCTATTTATTATTTTGAAATAGTAAGGGTTGATGTGATTAATGTGGATAGTTAGGGGTAAAATACTAAATATTTCAAAATAAGCAAAGTGGTTATAAAATATTCATTATTGTTTGGGAATATTTGTTTGGTCGTGGAATATTCGCATCTTTGTCGGGAATATTCGTGCGACCACAATGCAGCGACCATGTGTGTGGGCCCCATAACGAAAGCGATTGGATGAAGAAAACGACAAATATAAGTTGGTTAAAAATAATCTTGGCGTAGTTATTCACCATTAATCTTTGTTAAAATACTCTCGGTGGTTAAAACACAAGAAGACACCAGTATTGCACCAATTATTGATTCTTACGTAAGAAGGCACTACTCAATAATGGTTACGATAATTACTGCTCAAAGATTTTATTGAGTTAATAATTCTTTGCGTTGATATTTTATATATCATTTGTTGTTTCAATAATCACATTACACAATATTTTTCATTATCGGCAATAATTCATATTATCTCGAATAATATTATTAGATAACATTATTGGCAATGTCTAGAAAGTTACGCTCTAAGGAGAGGTTTGGTCACCTAATTGCGCCCGCCAAGAAGGAGAAATTCTTATTGAAAGCCCCCTCTTCCTGAACCGCGCACATTTATCGATATTGTGATTACAGTAATATTATTTGTGAATAATTAATTATTGATTCATATGATGAGGAAAATATTAATTTTATGTGGATATAGATGGAGAAAATTTTTAATGTGACAATTGTTGAAAATTGAAATTTTATCTTTTCTCATAAAATAATTCATTTAAATATATTATTATATTTTAATAATATAATAATGGTGATATTTTACACAACGAATGTGGGATATATGAGTATACAAGGAGGAAGAGTATTTTTGTTGCAATAAACGTTTAAAACATGTTAAACATGCTCGGTGGACCCCATTTATTGATTGAAATTTGATTATAGCCCAATAAATTGCCCGTTTGTGGATTTCGGTCAATTTCTGTTTGGAATTCGGAAAAACTTTCTTCTGTAAAGTTGTAGAGAATTGAATTTCCTATAAAAACTCGTGAGATTCGAATTTTCTGATAAAAGAGCTATTTATTGTGAATTATTGAAGTTCCGAAGCTCCGAAATAATTGATTTTTGGAAGTTTTAATTATTATTTTAAAGAAAAACGTTTTTTTGCATTTAAGTGGGCTAACATGTGATATTAATTGCTGAAATCAGATCTTCAAAGATGGGCTAAGGAAATTTATAATATATATTAATATTTTATTAAATTTTCTGCTTTGGTGTTCTAAGCATTTTCCTATAAATAGGGTCTTAGGTTAGAATTGAAAATCACACCGTAAATCAAGTTTTCTCTCTCTATATTATCGAGCGTATTCTTGTGAGTATTTTGAGTATACTTTGAGTATTGTTAGACGGTCAGAAGTTCCTTCAAAGACTATATCCCAGATTCCAAATAGAAGTACTAATCTTTCGAGGTAAGGGATATTATTTTTTTCAGTAATGATATTATTTCTTCAATATCATTATGTTGAAATATTGATCTGAAGTTTTTTTTTTATCAAATTTGGAACTTTTGGTGTCTGAGTTACTATTCACGATACTGTTACTATTCACGATATCTGATCTTATTCACTTAATCTGACCTTATTCATCGAAAAATGAAAATTTTTCTTTTTCGTCCAAAATATCTATTCTCGATACTAGCTTTGATTGTATCCATGTTTTGATCATTCTTGAATTTTACGCCACTATGATTATTTTTGAGGTATTTTTGAATATGGATAAAACAAAGTACGAATCCTTAATCCTTAATCCTCACATTTTGTTTCACCGGATTCGTTTCTTTAAAAATATTTTTCATCATCCTCGGTCTTAAATGATGATATTATTGAATATCTTTGGCACAGTAGTGCAAAGATGAATGATTTCAAAGAATATCTTTGGTAGTAGTCAAAGATGAACAGTGTTTAGATGAACACTGACTTAATCGATGAATATCTTTGGCTGTTAGTGCAAAGATGAATATTTGATTCCGGATGTATATTGATTGATGTTACAGGATAAAAGATGAGACGATGAACTTTTAAATTAATACATAGAAGATAGTAGTTTGCATTCTCTACTTAACTCTTCTAATGAATTATTATTTCATTGCGAATATTGATTTAAAATTTGTTATCTATTGTATTCTATTAGATTTTTCTATGTTGAAGACTAACGGTAATTTGTTGTATATTATCTTAGTCATAATATTCTTTATCGGGCTAGTTGAGCTCACCCCTTTCCTTTTTGTTCCATTTTTCTTCTCGTGAGGCGAGAATATAAAAAGTACTGAGTCTGGGGTATGGAATGAAGGTTTTAGAAAAGAATTGTTTAGTAGTCCTCACCATTTTTGTAAAATAATGTATCAATAAATGTGATGAGAATTTATTTGAGTATAGATATTGTCTAGAAGATAATATTTGTATTCAAACTCACAGTTTTACGGTTGTAATAATAAAGTTGTAGTTGTTTCTGTACCATGTATTGACAACTCAGAATAGGTGATGTATACCTATTTTGTGGGCGTCACAATAAGTGTGTCGTATTGTATACGTCATTTGATATTTAATTTTGGTGAACCGAATAGGGTGAGGTGAAACCAACTTTAGAAGGGTGTTTTGCCACTATCATACAAGATGTCTAATGACATACAACCTCGTGTTATCATAAGACAGGGTTGTACACATCCACTTGCTGAGTATATCTACGAGCACTACCTATATGATCTTGGAGTTTGGTTGAAACATAATGTTTAATCGCAGATGGTGGAGATAGTTATATGTCAAGAGAAGACTCACCATTGGAAGGAACATGATAGTAATCTTCTCGTTTTTCTTTGGGGTCTATTGGATCAACCAAGGATAATTCTCTAGACATATGATATCTATCATAACCTAGACGCATGGTCTCCTATGTACGAAGGTTTCCTTGAGCACTTTTCAAAGATTTTAATTTTTAAAACAGTTATTGACTGTGCCTTTATGTAATATATCAATGTGATGTGATGTGATGTCCATGGTTGGGACATGAGTCACATTTGGTTTTAAAACTCATAGTATATGTGTTGTTGTATTTTGCACGACAATTGTAGTAATAAAGTTGTAGTTATTTTCTGTACCATGTATTTGGCGACTCAGAATAAGTTGGATGGATTGGACCTATTTTGGGGGCGTCACACGCGGGCTTCTTCCCCTATTTTTTTTTGCAAAATTTTGCTACACCAAAAATACTAATAATAATAAATATTAAAAATAATAAAATAATTTATAATAAACAATAATTCTAATTACCTACATTAACTACATATCTCAATCAATTAAAATTTTAATCACTTTTTAACAAGAGTTTTGTTATACTATATATGCGACAAAATATTGCGACTTTTGTTATAGTCTTATTACTTTCAAAGGGTTTGAACTCTTATTTATTTATTTACAAGTCTTATGTTTAAGCCTCATAACCCACAAGTATCAAAATTTTGTAAAATAATAATAATTATAATAATTCGCGGGCCGGGCCAAAAATGCCCGCATTTTTATGGGCTAAACAATTGAATTCCAACGCCTGGCCCGTGGAGGGCCTGGGCCTCTTTTTCCAGGTCTACTCGTCACCATCAACATTATTTTTTTTAATTTTTAATTTTTTAAGTTAAATTCAATCCAAAGTACAAAGCCCTGATCAATTGATTATGTTTGTCAAATTCTAGTTAGTATAATCAGCATGGCTCTTCCACATTTAGTATGTTGATGAGTTTGTTTCCACCCACTCACCCACCTCACTTCAATACACTCCAATTGTATGTTGAAACTTCTTAATGGATGTTTTCATATAGGATTAGGATTAGGATTAGGATTAGGATTTGGATTTGGATTTGGATTTGGATTAGGATTACTCTCTTCCTCTGTTGTGGTCTGTCTTAATTAATTCGAAGTATATGTAGTACTAGTAGTAGTTGGGAAGTTGAGACTCTCAAGAACATTAAAATCAAAACATAAAATTGAGTACTCCAACAATTACTAGGAGTAGGAGAGAGATTGAGAAAGAAGTCTAAATTAAACAACAATTTAATCGTTAGCATCGAACTTTACGGTTCGAATAACCACTTTCTATTAAAGTTGTGTCGCAATTTTTTTTGTCTCTTTTATCCCTACAAATTTGATTTTATTGCACTTTCATCTTTTTATTATTTTTTATTCTATCCCTCCCAAAATTTGATAAAACTCTTATTATATAACTATTTATCAATTTGTACAGTTAAATAAATCATCATATTTTTAAAACTCGGATTGGACCGCCGTTTCAACTAGTTAAAACTAGAACCGATCGGCACTCGTTGGGATTTAGGGAGGAATAGGATGGATGCAGGGGGGGGCTCTCTCTTTTGATATGTCAAATTTTGTTTTGATTTATTTATTCATTTTCTTTTGTATTTGAACATTGATTTAGTTGTTTGAAAATGATTTTTTCTGTTTACAGTACAATGCTAAATAAAATTTTATTTTTAGTTGAATCTTCGATTTATATATAATGGATCTTTTGATGGGTTCCAAGATCTACTACTCCTGTTTATTTGCTTTGTTTTTTTACTTGCTTACATACTGTTGGGTCGTGATATTTCTCCTATTGGACCGAATGGATTGGGCCTACATATTCAGTTAGTCCATTGGGTCTTCATTATTGGGTGTTGACATTATTGGATCTAGTCACTTTATTATCTTTATTAAGTCCTTCTAAGATTCGGACCCAATCAAAGGGTCGACCCATCATATATTTAAATATCTACATCTTTGATTTGTAATGATGAAAAAGCATGACGGCCGACTAGAGAACCCGCCATGCATTAATGTGGATGGGATCATAACCGCCGACCAGAGTAATAAAGGACCAAAAGCAAAGGATAAATTACATGCAATCAAGCAGAACCCATCGATCAAAGGGGTGTCGTCGTAGTAGTGGGTGTACACAAAGAATCCGCAAAGAGAGTATAACTTAGCAAGTCTCTTCACAAAAGAGGTACGCTCTCATACACTTCTTCATTCATAATCACATATACACAGAGAATTATTATTTCTCTCAAGACACTGTACATTATATTCCTCCATTGTTTAACCTTGTGAACACGTATATCGACTCTCACGCCGAAGCTATCCTCGACGGAACCCACCACAAGCTTGTGGTGTTTATCGTGTTTATCGCGCAGATCGTATGCCTTACGTGATCGGGACGTGGCGTAAGATCCCGGCGTTAACATCAAGCGCTGTAAGGAGGGCTTTTTCTAGTGTTCTCGAGCTATCAATCACAATATTTCCATTGTTCTACATCGGAAGTTTTGACACCAATCGTGGGGTTCTCGCTCGAGATCCCACTAAGAAAGCCCAAGATGGTTGGTCTTTGTTCGCGATAAAGAGCAGATCACGATCGAAGGCAAGTAAAGGCACCCCACCCATAATTCGGCAGACCGAAGTGGTCAGCCGATAAAGATGATGGTCGAGCAGAGTAGATGAAGACCCAACAAACCATTTCCTCGCTTCGATCAAGAGGTAATCCGCCTCTATCGGTCTTCGGATGATGGTCAAGCAGAGTAGATGAAGACCCAACACCATTTCGCTTCACCAAGAGAGGTAATCATTTACTATCGGTCTTCGGATGATGGTCGGCAGAGTAGATGACGCCCCAATGTACCATTTTCTCGATTGATCAAGAGGGTATCCCGCCTTATCGGCCGGATTATGGTCGCAGCAGACGAAGAGATCGATCCAGGGAGCATGCACCTCGTATCACAAATAAGGCATACCGCCTCGAGTATCCTCATCACCGCGATGAGAGTTTCACCAAGTATATCCAAAATCACACTCCCGAGAATCCACTCTGGGGCATACTTTTCTTCTGGAGATGCCCGCCTAAGGTCACAAGTTCGAGATTCAAAGACACAAAATGCACCCATATTCCTAAGCATCCGAAGAGGATACCTCATCCTAGGGGTTCTCTGGACTATGGCACAAACGGATGAGGGAGCAATTCAAGAATATATTCACCCGAGAATGCAAAAAGGTACTCGCTTTAGTGTTCTCGCCAAGCAACGAAGGACTCATCACCAAAGCAGATCGATAAGCCGCACTCTTGGAAATTCAACACTTCGGTAAATATTTCCAAAGTCGGTTGACATTATGGTCTGACAATTCTTTTCCGTCGAAATAATAATAGTTAAAGAGATGCCGAGGAATCGACAAAGCCATTCATAGCTTCTTCGCAGAAGGTAGCTCGTGGACATTGTATGCAGATGGATATTCTATTTTGACATCAAGATGCAAGAAAGCTATCAAGGGGTCGATCACAATAACAATTCCGCTGTCGATGCATTATCGGTCAGCCACTATAGATGCTTATAACTTTGATGGCAGATGGCGCCTTTCCTTCGGATCGTGTCTCGCAAAGAAAACCAATTACAAGAGTGTCAACTTTGTTCTCATCGATGAGAATCTTTATCGAAGGACCTTTTTCATCATCATTACTCAAACATTTGGTTCCATCCGGCAGAGTATGTTCTTCGAAATTCACAAAGACATCTCGTGGCGATCATTCGACCCAAAGTTGTTGGCCTATAAAGCACTTCTACAGGATATTCATGAAAGAACCAGGAGTCAAAGACAGATGATTTCTGGCTCATCCACATTCACTTTTGCACTATTGATCCCGGTCCTATTTGTCCTAAGGTCACTATGGTGTAAGGAGGTATGGTAGGACTCACCGCCATTCGATGGTAGCCCAAGGTCCTTATGATCCTATATTGATCTTATCGTGGTGGTAAGTCAATGGTCACTATCGATCCTGGTCCTATTTGTCCTAAGGTCACTATGGTGTAAGGAGGTATGGTAGGACTCGCTGGCCATTCGATGGTAGCCCAAGGTCCTTATGATCCTATATTGATCTTATCAGGGTGGTAAGTCAATGGTCACTATTGATCCTTATATCTTGATCCTTATATCTTGGTCCTTATATACTTGTTCTACCCCGAGTGGTAAGCAAGATTTCGATGGTGCAAGGAGGATCATCCAAATTCACCTCATACATGACCGATCTCACACTTCGGAAACGATAAGTATACATTACTTTATTTTGTTCAAGTGTTGAGTTCAGTTCATTCAATACTGTTCATTAAATTCTATCCATTAAATTCAGTTCACTTCATTTCATAAATTAACTGTTATACGCCTTATCTAGTTCATGTCCTAAGTTAAGTTCATACAGATTAATTGATACTGAATTATTGACAAGAAATGTTCATTCAGAAGTAATAAGGCATGAAGTTGATATTTTAAATATTAACTGTTCACAACAAGTTAGAATTTTTACAGAAAGTTCTACAGCTAAAGATAAGGAGAGGTCATCTTCAGTTTCTTCCTCATCATCGCCACCATCTAAAGAGTCTGTAAGAGATGGATCTACCTCTTGGCGAGCTTTTTCTTGCCTTTACTTCTAAGCAGATTTCATATCCTTTGGCATACATATGGATGATCTTATTGTTCAAATTTCTGGATTTTCTCAGATTCTCGCTCAGATCTCCTTACGAAAGTCTTCTCGGCTGGCGGACCCAAATCTCTAAGGGTCAAGCTCTTTGAGCTCTTCTTCGAGCTTCCGACGATGTACCGATGCTTTGATCCTTTAGCTCGACAGATCGGCATTTATATCGCTGATGACCCGATGAGTGGCCTCGTCAAGCTTTCAGCTTCTTCTTTGACCTTGTCGATATCCTTCCGAAGGCATTCATTGTTGAGAAGAACAATGTCAAGGTTGCTTCTTTCCTTTTGCCAAACATAGACTTCAGAATGGCTTTTTCCCTTCTAGGTATTCCCTTCTCATTCTCTTCTCTTCATTATCTTCTAGATTCCTTCAGCATTCTCTTCTAGATTATCTTCTAGATTATCTTCTAGATTTTTTTCCTTTTCATTTTCAGATTTGGGGCTAAACACACGAAGACAAAGTTTACTCATAGATGACCAATATTAATCGATCGCCTCAGATTGATGGTCAAATCTCAACTTCCTTTAGTCCGGTATATCACTCCTTCACCCATCGGCCCATGATGGAATTATTGCCAACCGATGATCATCGATGTCGCCACGCCTTTCTGCCTAGATTCGTAAGAGAATGGTTTTTGTGGCGAAAGTTTCGAGTTGTTCGAGAGGCGGTGAAATATTTGTTTTTGTATGTTCTACAAGCGGCTCTTTAAATGGACTTCCAATCTTAATTGATGTTGCCATTTGATATTCACCATACGGGCTTCTGTGTGGCCGTATTTTGGGCCTTCATCGGTCTTATATTAGTTCCTTTTGTCCCTAACCGATGCCATTTATAGTTTCCTATTAAACCTCCCCTTTAATAAAAAACTAGGGGCAATGTCGGTCGTGATATTTCTCCTATCGGACCGAATGGATTGGGCCTACATATTCGCTTAGTCCATCGGGTCTTCATTATCGGGTGTCGATTTATCGATCTAGTCACTTTATTATCTTTATTAAGTCCTTCTAAGATTTGACCCAATCAAAGGTCGACCCATCATATATTTAAATATCTACATCTTTGATTTGTAATGATGAAAAGCACGACGGTTGACTGAGAACTCGCCACGCATTAATGTGGATGGGATCATAACCTACCGGACTAGCCAGAGTAATAAAGGACCAAAAGCAAAGGATAAACTACATGCGATCGGCAGAACCCATCGATCAAAGGGGTGTGTCGTAGTAGTGGGTGGCACAAAGAATCCGTGCAAAGAGAGTATAACTTAGCAAGAAGTCTTCACAAAGAGGTACGCCTCATACACTTCTTCATTCATAATCACATATACACAGAGAATTATTATTTCTCTCAAGACACTGTAGACATTATATTCCTCCATTGTTTAACCTCAGAACACGATATCGACTCTCACGCTCGAAGCTATCCCCGACGGAACCGCCGTCAAGCTTGTGGTGTTTATCGTGTTTACTGTGCAAGATCAGGGCGTCTTACGTGATTGGGACGTGGCAGAAGATCCTGACGTTAACATATACAACTGATACAAGAATAGACAAAAATGAGTACTGAACCGACTAACCGATACTGATATCGGTACGTAAATTTAGATACTTTCACTACGGTTCTGACCGATTAGTTACGGATCCTACAGTTGCATACTTGCATTGACTTCTTAACATGTGTATCCATTAGGTCTAATTACTATCTCTGTCCACAAAAAATATAATTTATACATATTTAAAAAAAAAAGGTAAAAATATTTCAAATTTAGTGACTCTACAAAATTATATAAAGTAATAAGTATTTTTTATACTAATAGACCTAAATGAAATATTTACCCTTCACTTTATGTGTTTTATCTCATTTTTTTTAGGATAAAAAATTGTACTTTATTTTTTGTTAATTAAAAAAAAGTGTATTTTTAATCATCTTTTGGGATAGAGAGAGTAATTATTATAATTAGGGGTTAATGGAGCTGCACAGCTGTGCAGACTCCTAAATGTACACTGTCTATGATCGTAGAGTTAAGTCATTATCAGAGCCGGTCCTGAGTTTTTTAAGGCACAGGGCAAAATTTTCTAAGTTTGCCCCTTTATACAAACTAAATAAAAAAATAAATAAATTATTAACTAATTAATTTTATTAAAATTATAAGAATTTACAAAAGATAAGGAAGAACACTTTAAAATGTCATCGAAGCAAAGACTTATCACATGTACCTACAAAATAAAAATATCGATAAAATCGGTAAAACTAATAAAATACACACTGTAGTTGACAAGTTTTACTGATTACACAATTGAACTTTTAATTTTTCAAATTACCCCACTAAATTAATTATTATTTTGAAATTGGGTTATTCCGTTAAAAAAATAAACGGACGTTAATTTTTTATCAACAAAACTAATGAATTACTCACTGTAGTTGACACGTTTTACTGATTACATCATTGAACTTTTAATTTTTCAGATTACCTTATTAAATTAATTTAAAAAATGATTATTTTAAATATTTTTAAAAATAGTTATTATTTTCAGTAAAAAAATATTAGAAACTTTAATTTTTTTTCCATAAAATGAGTAAAATTTCATAAAATATAGATTTAAAAAAATTAAAGTTTTATGAAACCTTACTAATTTTAAAAAAATCTTTTTTTCTTTTGAAAATAAAGTTTATTTTGTTTGAATCTATATTTTATAAAATTTTACTCATTTTTTTTTAAAATATGAAGAATTTTCCAATTTTTTCTTGAAAATAATATTTATTTATAAAATTATTAATTTCTTTTTGAAAAAATTGAATCAGTTTTTTTATTTATCTTTTACTATTTTTTATTTAATTTATATTTTAGTTTTTTAAAAAAAAATTATAATATTAAGAATGGGTCATTCTTTTAAAAAATTAAGTAGACATTAATTTAATTTAAAATCACTTTAATTTTTTTTGAATCTATATTTTATGAAACTCTACTAATTTTATGAAGTAAAAAGTTTCTAATATTTTTACTTAAAATAATAATTATTTTTAAAAATATTTAAAAAATTATTTTTAATTAGTTTGATGGGGTAATTTAAAAAATTAAAAGTTCAATGATATAATCAATAAAATGTGTCAACTACAGTAGATAATTCATTAGTTTTGTAGATAAAAAATTAACGTTCGTTTATTTTTTTAAACGGAATGACCCAATTTTAAAATAATAATTAGTTTAGTGGTGTAATTTAAAAAATTAAAAGTTCAATGGTTTTAATCAGTAAAACCTACCAACTACAGTGGGTATTTCTTTAGTTTTGCCCAATGAAATCTAAACCACAAAACATCATTTAAAATGTCTTCTTGTTACACTTTTAAATGCAAAATCATAAATTATACTATCATATTTATTGTTTTCTAACATATCATTTTCAATGCATAATATCGCAAATATATTTTTTTTATACACATAAATACATAAATTTATAAAAAAATTTGGCCCCCTTTTAACTTTGGGCCTCTGGCGGTTTATTTCTGTTGGCCTGTAGTAAACTCTCAATCATTATCGATCTTAAATTACCACTCTATAATCCGATAATTTACTTTCTACGTTTACTAAGGTAGTAGGTATTCTACTATACTATCATCGAAAATGATTACTTTTAGGGTGACTTAACTCAACGATTATAAACTGTGTAAATTTGAAATTTGCACAGTTATACACCTCTATTTTTTTTTCTTATAATTAATAATTGTGGATAATTAATAATTATATGTCCACAAGTACGTATAATATATATGGTTCACTTTAATCTATAAATTAACTAAACTAGGTAGCACCTGCGGACAACAGGTTACGCTAATAAACTTATGACTGGATATTTAACAAATTTTGGTTTTAGATTGTTTTTTTAGGCGCATAATAGCATTCCACGTAGCACATTTCTTCTATTTAAATTGTGCAAGATATATATATATATATATATATATATATATATATATATACGTAAAATACATGCATGCATGCATCTCTCTAAAAGTTCATGCAGTATTTATTAGGCAAGCTTTAATTAGACCGATGTCCGATAATAATTTGATGGGGATATATACCAGAAACTCACCTAAATATATTATCAATCACTGGTATATATAATTAGCTAGCGTACTAATTTGATAATTAACTCTTTAACAAGAGTTAATTGATCAATCACGTTAAACATACAGTGACATATCACTAAAGTTTATACTCTGTTACACAAATTTAAAATAGGCGAAAAAGAAAAAAAATAAATGAATAACTTAAGTTTGTTGTCAATTTTTTTTTTACTTGTTAGTCTCGATGAACGAAAAAAATAAAGAAATAGACAAAAAATTTAATCACTTTTTAAATGTGAAGTTTATTTTTTTTTAATAAACACGAAATAAAATATGCGAATTTTCTATTATAAATTAGGTTTACGCTTAATTGGGCATTACATATTATAGAAATCTACCAATTTATAGTCAAGCAAGCAATTAATACAAATTATTGAGGAAATGTGAACATTGGAGTAATTAATAAAGGCTCTTTTGTTAAACGTGGCATTGAAGTTATGTTGCCATTTGCCAATTGATCTTAGCTTAGCTTCAATTAATTAATTTGCCAATCAATTTGTGGGACCATTGCATGCCATGCCCCCATTATGTTAATTAATTAGTTCGTGAAAATTTTGAAAGATGTTTAAGCTCTCATAGAGGAGGCAACTGGCAAGGCAATATTACCACACTACTACCTTCTCTGACTAGAGGACTCTCTCTTGAGTCTTGATCTTGACATTTATAATTAGTAGTATGATGTTGTGTAATTTTAGTCAATATTTTAAAACTAATACTATTAAATTAAAAATAATTATTATTTTTAAAACTCAAACGAACCGTGTTAATTTTAAATTAAAAATGTTATAAATTGACTTTGAAAAGTCAATATTAATTTTGTATGTCGAAATACAAAGAGTTAAAAAAAATGAATGGATAAAAAGAAAATCGAAGTAATTAAATAAAACATAATTTCGCTAGAAGGAGGGCTTGAACCTCCGACCTTGTGGTTAACAGCCACACGCTCTAACCAACTGAGCTATTCCAGCTTATGAAACTAATTTATATTTAACTATTTATTAGAAAAACCGAGTTTCATCTAAGCAACATAGCCTAAATGTTTACAAGTATTGTAGTACTTTCCTACACTAATGTTCTGAAAAAAACAAACAAACTTTAATGTCCAAATAATCAGGAACAAAAATTCATGCAGAAAGTAGTCATTTATGATACTACTATAATACTAGTAGTATAAAATATAGTATTTATTTAACACCATATTTCACTTTCTTTTTCAGAATTTCAAGTTCTAAACAAACATAATATTCAACATTTTTAAAATCCCTGAATAAGAAGAGTTTACAATGTGCTTGTATTGCAAAAAAGGACAAAAATAAATAATGATTGAAAAAATAAACAAATTAAGGTGGACTTGGCTATAATAAATATTTTAATTTTAAATTTATTTACTTGATTTTAAAAATTATAATTGAGATTTTAATGTGTATTAAAACATGATTTAATTTATATATTTTATTTTGAACATAATAATATACTATAAGTTTGTATTCTCAAAACACGAGTTCGTTATTACAAATTTTCTTTTTACATAATCAGGGAAAGGGTTATAACAAAATATATCATAACTATTATATAGTATATACTATACCTACTACGTAAAAAAGAGTAGCTAGTAGTGACTAATTTATTCTTAATAAATATTTATCTAGCATCTTTCAATTTTATCTTTTATACTATTATAAATAGTGAGTACAAAACAAAAATAACTTGAACAAGTATACAAGATGGTTAAACATTACATAATTCTTATCAAAAAAAAAAAGACAAACTTAAGGGGAAATATAAAACTTTCATGTCTTAAAAGAAAATTAGCAAAAAACAGAAGTCATTATTTTCGATATTAATATTGAATAAACTATTATTCATGCACCCCTACATTCATTCATCAGTTCAATTATTTATCTATCAAAATGTGACTTTATTTAGTATTATTATCGAAAAATAAGATGACTTTTTTTAAGACATGAATGTTTTATATTTTGTTTGGAGCGCAAATAAACTTGTCTTTTTTTTTTTTTAATAAAGATTATGTAGTATTTAATCATCTTACATAATGATAAATAAGCCAATTGAAATCTCATTTATTAAGGGAAAATTACTTAGTTATAGTTAGATGTGCAATTAGTAATCTAATTAAAAAAATAAAATCGGCATTGGAAAGAATTGGGTGAAAGATAGAGTGGTGCTTCTAGTTGGGCTCAAACTCGATCAACAATCTTCACGCTGCTTTCGCTGTCCATTATTTGATTTGATTTGCTTCAAAGAAAACCAGAGCAATAGTATTAGAAGCCCTTTATGACTTGAAACATTGGAATTTCTGGTTTACATGACTGAAAAGAGGCCTATACTAATTTTCCAGAGGCCCAACTCCAACTGCTGGTTTGTGTCCAAATTACTTAAAAAAATGTACAAATTATTTCTCCATTACTTCAACAGTTCAACTGTAAGCCGGTAACCCAAAAGTTTCACTTCCACACCAAATCCATGGCGCATGGGCCCATACGTCTTTATTGCTTCATACTAGATTGGAGTTAGCACTTGGCCGTGACAGAGTAATCTTTTCAACTGCTACAAGTGAAAAAAATAAGCACAAATTAAAACCCTAATTTAATTTCCCACTCCCTGATTCTTCTCTTCAGCCATGTCTGGTCTAATTGCCCAGTTGCAAAACATGCCGCAGCCCCTGCTCCAGCCCCAGCCCCAACTCCAGTCCCAGCCACAGCTCCAGCCAGTGCAGCCGGAGACTCCAATTCAGTCCACCCCCAGTAAGCGTCTTTCTGCATTTTCGATCTAATTTTCTTTGTATCTGTTTGGTTTATGAGAAAATGCACGTAATAATAATTATGGATCTCACTTTTATGCTGTTTTGGTGTAGATATCAACTAAACTAGATGAATTAGTTTTTCTCAATTGCTTGTTTTAGCTCTTCTAGGTCACAAAATTTCTCACCTTTCCATTTTATGTCATTAATTTTTGAAATTGATATTTTCAAATGGAAAATTGTTATTTTCGAAGCGGGATGAATAGTAAATGTTACTCGCATTATAACAGTTAGTACCTTATTGTACTGATTTGTTAGATTTTCTCTTTCCATTATATTTTAATCGGTTGGTGGAGTAACTGGAGTTAGTGTATGGCTGACTATTGTTCTCTTTAAAAAATAATAAAATTATGCTCCCTCAGTTCCTAATATAAGATATATTGGCTTAAATGAAATATTCAGGTGATTTTAAATTGAAAAAAAAAAGAATTCAAGCTAAATACAATTTGTTAAAAATTTTGTACTTTGATGAAAATAAAATTAAAACATAAAGATTTTAAAAACTCTCACCAGAACTTCAGCCTCAAAGAATGTTATTGTAAAATTACTCTTTTTTTTTCAAAAAAAAAGCTCTTTTGAATTTAATGTTATTTTAATAGTCGTATATATATATATATATATATATATATATATATATATATATATATATATATATATATATGGAAGTGTTTTACCAAGCACCTCTTAGATAGTGTATAATAAGATAATGATGTCTTGACTCATATTTTAATGGTTTGCATACATATTTATGTAATTTGTATTGTTTTTTTGCTTGCTTAGGTATTCCTGAACAATTCTTGTACAAAAACCGTCTACAAGAATACACCCAAAAAGCCACCATCCCCCTCCCAATGTATCAGACAGACAATGAAGGATCACAACATTCCCCAATGTTTCGATCTACAGTTGTTGTAGATGGAGCATCCTATACTTCTCCCAACATTTTCTCACATCGAAAGACATCAGAGCAAGATGTTGCCAGAATAGCATTGCTTAGTATGCCACAAAAAATCAAGGATGAAGAATATCCTCTTATTCAAGAGGTAGTTGTATTTATATTAATAGTTTTCAACTTCACTTTGTTTTGACTTTGTCTTCTTTTAACCATATCATGCTACTATTGAGGTGCTTGATATAGTGTGTTTGCTAGCTTTCTTTTTTTTTTTTAGAGAAAAATTATATGTTGCAAAATGTTTATTATTGAAACTTATCAAGAGAGATAAAGTTTAAGCCATACAGTAAACTAAGTTGATGTTTCGCTCTAAATTGAATTTAGAGCTTTTGTTTTAGGTGTAGAAAGAGAAATGTTTGATGTTTGATGGAGGAGTTGTCATTATTCACAAACCATAATTCTTTAAGTGAGTTTATATGTTGGGGACGGAGGTTTTTGGATGTAGGATAAATATCACAAAGATAATTCTCACACAAAACTTACCATTAAATTTCAAACATACTAGGAGGAACATCTTGCAAAGCACGGACTCCCTCTTTTATTGTTTTTATTTTACTTTATTTTCTCTTTTTAAGGTGAAACTTACCATTAATCATTTTTTTATTTTAAATTTTACTTTTATTAATTAAGAGGTAAATTACGTTCTCAGGTGTTAATATTTAAAAATATTAATAAAAATTATAAGACTTTTAAGTCTTCTCCCATTATATTCACACCTATCTCTTATTATATTTTTTAAGTGGGACCACTATTGTTGAAGTTGCGTTGGAAAATGAGATGAGAAAGTCCATTAGACTTTAGTTATGTCAAATGGAATGTTGCATCTGCGAGTATTAATTGTTGATATTACAATTATTTGTGTGCGCAGTTACTGATTATTGTTAAGCATTTTTACTTTGGATTTTTGAAAATCCTTGTAATTTTGCTCAATACGAGGATTGGTTTCACTTTTATTTTTGTTTATGTTCCTCATCCTCTTAATTTACCAGGATTCCGTCTTTTGCAAGTCTATACTCAATGAGTATGCAGCCAAGTTACATGTAGAGAAACCCATTTATAAAACAGAGGAATTAGAGGGGTTGCTACCAGTTTTTGTTTCATCTGTAGTCTTTAATGGGAAACATTATGTTGGAAAAAAAGGCAGGAACAAGAAAGAGTCTCAACAATTGGCAGCACGTGCTGTTATCCTATCAAGTTTAGGTATTTCTCTCCATTTCAAATTGCTCGCATTTTGTTTAAGCTGTCTGTAATATCTCCTGCAAATTGTTATATTTACAAAGCTGTATGGCTTCATCCGTGTGGGTAGGTGTGGTTGAATTGTTTCATATATTTTTCAGATTCTGAATCAGGAACTGTTATTGCTGAGATTATTAAATCGAAGAGTAAGCTTTATGTTGCACTGGATAAACTTAAAAATTCATGTAACACTCAGAACAGCGGTGTGCCTGTGGGGATACAAGCAGGATCTAATCTTGGCATTACTGAGAGTAAAGGGAATGAGTTTGAAGTTGTCGCAGTGAACAATAACATGCCTAGAACTGCACTTCCGGAGCCTTGCACGGGAAATTCCACTAATATTTCAGCAACACATACGCCTCTGCATGAATTCAGACCACCTAAAGCAGAAACATCATCTGCATTTGAGGCCATCGCGACTCCAATTATATTTGTGCCTCCAACTTCAGAACAACTGGTTGTTGGTTCAACATCTGGGAAAAAGAGGAAACGTAAGAATAATAAAGCTAATAAGAAAGTGGGAGTTGATGCTCAGTAAGTTTTACTTTCTTGTTACAAGTAATAAATAGCTCGTCTTACATGTAGTTCTCGGTGGTTCCATTAGAATTGAATCTTCTGAACGTGCAGATTACAGGTTACTGTGGTGTCGTCGGGTCAGCCTTCTCCATGTTCAGTGGCTCGGTGAATGCCAAGTAGCTAGAAGCTTGTCTAAGGTAAACTAACTTCTCGGTTTCTGAAAATATGAAAACTCTGACATTTGAAGTTTTAATCCCTTTGTTGTATTATATTTCGCTGGCATTCCTATCTTTTCCCTTTGTTTTTCTACTACTAGATGTATACGAATGCATGTTCTCCTTTGCAAGTCCCTGGGCTAAGATTCACTTTTGGAAAAATGCAGGATTTTGCATTGTGGTATTGTCTGGAACCTTGGCCTGTCTGTTTTAGTAATCCAAAGGGGTGGCACATGTAGGAGGTGATATTTATTTGTGGATGTGGTTAGACCATGTTAAGCAATGATCTTTTTGGTAGGTTATAACTTGTAAGATTTGCAGGTTGCTGGATTAGTTTAGCTTAATACTAAGTGATGTTTTGTTGTTCTTTTTAAGTATGGTAAATTTTACGTGATTTTAAGGTCAGGTATCCATCAGGTCTTTTGGCGGGAGGACTTGAATTTTGGTAATGTTGAAATCATGATCATCTTGCTCAAAGCTTAAAATCCATGAAAATTAATGTTGAATTCTGTGCATGTGTTTCTGGGGTTAGGACTTGGGTGTTTATATTCATTTGTCTTGGCTTTCAAGGCACTTATACGGTTATACCATATGGGCAACCTACTATTTAAACTATCCCTGGTACTTGGACATGATTCATCCCCAATGCAGGAGAATAAGAAAGATGACCCATCCTCGTCTTTGAATTCGCAGTAGCAGGCAATTCATTTCTTCATTCTCTACTTTACTTTGTCATACAACTAGAGTTGGCAATATTAATTTTAGACTAACCCATTAACCTTTCCATAAATCATGATATAATGGGTTAAGTTATCCATTTATCTTAGGGTATTATAATTATTAATTGGGTTGGAATATATATATATATATATATATATATATTTATCTTAGGGTATTATAATTATTAAAAATAAAAAATTCCTGAGAACAGAAGTTTCATTAATAGTGAATTGAATCTAAGTTCAAATTTAAAAATAAATAAACGAAATTGTTATATATTTAGATTAAAAACAATTGGTTTTTTCCGTTGCAAGTTTGGTCTTGACTTTCATTATATAGCATAGAAAAATTTTGTAAAAAATAGAATTTTCAAAAATAGAAAATATCAAAGCAAAAGTTTTTTAAAACAGAATTTTAAAAATTTGTAAAAAAATTTTTTTTATGTTTTAAAAAGAATTTTGTTAAAACAATTTTTTAAAAAACAAATTTTCAAAAAACATCAAAGCAAAAGTGGAAATAAAATTTTGTTAAAACAGATTTTTTTTTAACTTGTAAAAAAATTTCTGTTTTAAATTATCGTTATACTAAAAAATTATGTTTTTCTCTTTTGTTTTTAAATAGAATTTTTTTAAAAACAGAATTTTTTTAAACAGAATTCATAATGGAAAAGCTGAGCATGGGTTATATATATAATTTAAAATAAACAAATACACATATAATTTAGTTAATCTTTATCACATTAAACAGGTGTGAAATGATTATCACCACTTATAAAACAAGGGCTGCTGGAATTCTTCAATTGGTCCACGCATGCAAACGATGCTTAGTTTTTTTATTTACGGTACAATTTACTTTTTACCGGCACAACCATAAATAAAGTACAAGAAAGTAGGTAAATATTTTATATAATAATCCTCCAGAGAATAATTTTGAAACATACTATGTGGAAGTGTTAAAACTTTTATTGTGTCGATTATAAAATTGTTACTACTCAAGAAGCAATCAAAATGGTTTTTTATAAATGTTTAAAATAATTTCAATTGTATGATTGAAAACAATTATTAATATAAATACAAAAAACATTACATATATTATATAATTATTTGAATATGTGAAAATAAAAAACCCGAATATGAATCGAATCATATAAAAAACTTAAGTTTTATCGATGTAATTGTTTCAAAAATAACCAAAATTATTATATGATGTTTTAAGAGATTTTTTATTCATTGATAACGGTTTTTTCAAATAATCAAGTGGTGACACCCTTACCACTAGGTTATCATCTATAAAACATTATGAAAATAAACATTCTATTCATCTAAAAATATAATTTTATGTTTTTGTCACATTAATAATTTTCACAAGCGCTTAAAAAATTAATGAAAACATTTTATATATTTCTAAACTATAGCTATAAAATGTGAGGCTTCAATATATATGGATGATTAAGTTGGATTGTGATTAATATGATGTAAAATTCTCTTAATTCTCACTTATTAATTATTCATAAATTTTATTATCGATATGAATTTATTATCACAAGTCATCACATTGTCTTAAAACTAATTAGTCATAGATAGGAGCAAAAGTTAGCGTGTATATAACTTATGATATAATTTAAAAAATTGTTTCTTTATCACAATATCAAACACCATGCTGGCTTCAACATTTAAAGCCAAATTTTACAAATAAAACACATGTCTTCATAACTATACCTCCCCTGTTCCAAAAAAAAAAACAAACAAACTATATTAAATGTCATTACATTACCATCCCCTAAACTAAGACCTTATTATAAGAATTGTAAGAATAAAATATGAAATTAAATTACATTCTTAATTTTTTGACAAATGTGACTCTTTTTTGTTTGTTGTATGTAAAAAGAAGGTAGTAATAAAATCTAAATTTTTTAATGGAACCCATAAATGCCAATTGAAAATTTTAAACATGATAACCAATCATAATTGGAATTAGTATATAGTATTACAATATGTAGTCTAGTTCTCTCTTAAGAATCGGAGGGAACTACCAATTAATTAAGAACTAATTAACTATAACGATTATTTTTTTTGTTTATAATATAAAAAATCAATTTGTTAAAAAAATAATGATATAATGGATTAATGCTGTTGTTTCTTTTTTCACCTTTTAATGTATTAGTATTACTACTATAAAATAAGATGAAAAAAAAGATATTTCTCACCCTGTCCGTCCTAGTTCCACATATGGAGGGAAAATGGAGTCCTTTAGCTCAGAGACACGCCTGACCTCCACCGCTGATGATAGCCCTCAAGCTCTCTCTGCCATCCATCAAACTATCCACCTCATCCAATCCGACGACCCCTCTTCAAAAATCGAAGCCGCCAAAGAGATCCGACGTCTCGCTAAAACCTCCCAACGGAATCGCCGACACTTCACCCCCGCCGTCCACCCACTCGTCGACATGCTCCGTTCCGACTCGGTTGACTCCAACCGCTCCGCACTTCTCGCCCTCCTCAACCTCGCCGTCAAAGATGAAATGTATTATCTCTCTCTCTCTCTAGCAACGTATTAACTTGTATCTGCATCTCTGTCTGCGCAAAATTGGAATATCTGAACTGGGATTAGCTCAATTATTGCATTTTTAACATATCGCATCAAATGCTTTATGATTTGGATTGGTTAGGTTTGAAGGTGGGTTTGCTCCTCTGTTCACATGTTACTCTCTCTTTTCTCATTGTCTTCCTTTTTTTTTTTTTTTTTTTTTTCTCGTTTATCTTCTAAATGAAGCTATCACATGTCTTAGAATCTATGAGGCAGGAAGAAATCATATTCCTTTCCTTTTTCCTTTAAAGGCTTTTATATTTCGTAGCATGCTATTGCTAAGAGTTTTTGTGTTTCTTTCCTCTGGCTATTTTTGTTCGGAAAATGATGGATCATGGATGTCATAAGACTATTTGTACTAATTTAATATCATTTGAGACTATTTATCCCGTGATTAGTCCTTTATTTAACCATGTGAACTATTTGTTATTATTTTTAAGGTCATTTGATACTTCAAAAGGGTGATAACATAACTTGGGAATGTTATCCATCATCAAATGACCTTAAAATGCATAAACATACTCCATGTAATTAACTACAGGACTAATTATCGGATAAAATAATCGTAAATATTATATTAGTGCAAAAGTCCTATCCTATCCATCCTTTGGGTGTTATTATCTTTATCGCAGTGAAAATGATGAAATTAAAGTATTGCACAAAGTGATTTATGATCCTCGAAACTTCTTAGCCAATCCAAACTTAGAAAACAGTGGGAAATAGAGAGGAACCTGTAGGTTTTGATCTGTAAAAAGAAATTTTACCAAGTACACTTCTTTTGACTGTGTTGCCAGTGTTGGTTCTTCATAATCCAAAAACCAAGACTATTCCTACTCTCTGACATTTTACCAGGTCTGGTACACATCTTTTGACTGGTGCTTGGTTCCTATTTTATTATAATTGATCATCATGAACAATGTGTGCTTGTATCCTTGTGCTGGTTCAGAATTACTATATTTTGTACATATTCTTGTTTAAATTCAATTCCACTCTTTATTATATAGGCATACCAGTTTATTGTCGGCCCATTTAGTGCATACCATACCCAACTATCTAAACAAATAACTGTATTGTTTATTGAGAATACATTTAGTACATTTAGTGGTTAAAAGTAAGTTTTTTTTTTGCTTCCCTTCTGTTTGTGTAAAGATTGCTGAGTGCTAGCAGGGGGTTGATAAAATTGACAGCAAATTCTTACATGAATAAGAGTTTGCTTTGAATGTCTGCCTTTTTTATCATTGCTTTTATGATAAGTGGATCCTCTATGTTCATTTACTCTCTCAAGAAGATAACTTACCTAATAGTAGTACTATGTTAAAACTAGCTTATAACCCTTTTGCAATTTTATGTGATGCAGAAACAAAATTAGTATTGTGGATGCTGGTGCCCTGGAACCAATTATTGGTTTTCTTCAGTCAGAAAAATCTAACATGCAAGAGCATGCAACTGCATCTCTGCTCACACTTTCTGTTTCTTCAGTCAACAAGCCAACTATTAGTGCTTCTGGGGCCATCCCTCTCCTTGTGGAAATCCTAAGATATGGAAGTCCGCAGGCCAAGGTTGACGCTGTAATGACTCTTTACAATCTCTCAACTCTCCCTGACAACCTTAACTTAATTCTTCGAGCAAAACCTGTTCCTTCTATAGTGAACTTGGTCAAAACCTGTAAAAAGTCTTCAAAACTAGCTGAAAAATGTAGCGCGCTTATAGAATCTTTAGTTGATTTTGACGAGAGCAAAACTGCATTAATATCTGAGAAAGGTGGAGTACTTGCAGTTGTAGAACTACTTGAAAGTGGATCTCTTCAAAGCCGAGAACATGCAGTTGGTACACTTCTGACCATGTGTCAAAGTGATCGATGTAAATATAGGGAACCAATTCTTAGAGAAGGTGTAATCCCTGGTCTTCTTGAGCTCACTATTCAGGGAACACCCAAGTCCCAAGCGAAAACAAAAATGCTCTTGCGGTTACTGAGGGACTCTCCTTACCCAAGATCTGATATTCAACCCGACACACTTGAGAATATTGTGCAAAATATTGTTTCTCAAATTGATGGGGAGGAACAATCTGGAAAAGCAAAGCAGATGCTAACAGAGATGGTACAAGTTAGCATGGAACAGAGTTTGAGACATTTACAACGGAGGGCCAGTCTAGCTAAACTGCCCTGCAAACTTGTGAGGAAGAAAAATACAAGATGGACCAAATGCTCAATACTGATAAAGATAAACAACTGAAATACGAAATCAATTGGCAAAATACTGAACAAGGCCTTAAACATAAATATTAACAATAATATAATCTCCGTAGTCCAAATAAAATATATCTTAATAAATGGAATTAACGAAACAAACAGGAAGTCTGAATCAAACCTCAGGACTGATGTTAATCTCTAACCTCAGGACCTTAGGTCAATCCTAGCTGCTACCATGTTCCTAGACCAGGCTGACGTTGGTCAACAGCAACCTATAATGGCATTTGAAATGTCGATCAATTTGTCATCTGCATAAATTATGTTTGTTATATTGAAGAATTTGTGTTTTTCGTCTTTTGCATTTCATTGTATCTTATTATTGTATAATTTAATGACAAATAAGAGTTTTTGTAGGTGGTGCCATGAGAGTCCTGTACATAAAATATGGTTTATTTGCTCTTTAATGGATTGTTGAGTTCAATGGGAAGCCAACTCCCGATTTAGATTCTTTCTTTGATGCAACAAATTAAAGGTATGTAATTTCTGTTTTCTTGCACGAGTCAATAATAAGTTAGAGACTCCATTTGTTTTTCCTAGCACTTTCTCCATAGTAAATGTATGTACGTTAGGAGGTAGTAATGCATCATTTAATTTCTGATCATATTCTTGTGTTCGGAATACATAGATTGACTCTGGAGTCTAAAGTCTTATATGCACAAGAATTACCAATACACAAGTGAGGGAATATAACTGCAAATTCCTGTCCAAAAAACAGAAAAGAAATAAGTAAAGCCTCGGGAAGTGAATTGTAACACCCTCTTTCCGAGATAGAAAGAGAAGTTACTCAAAAACATAACAAAACTAATGAATTTAATAGCAAGGCTCAAAGCCACAAAAGAATAGTCTTAATATCTGATAAATACTACAAGTCAACCATAATAAATCTCAAACTGTCTCAAACCACAATCAAAAATAATTATTACAATTCCAAGTAAAATGACACATCAAGTCTAAACAGAATATTTCTAAATCATTGGAATGAATGGAGCTCTCATCACACTTGCCCTTGATCCCCCTGATTACATGCCGGAAGAAAAACACAGCATGAGCCAAATGCCTACGGATATAGAATACAAATAATAAACCGAAATAACAAACTCAATTAAATGAAATGAAACGAAACGAACTGAAACTAACACAACGAAATAATAGGCTGAATCAAATGGCTGGGTGTTATTTGTGACGCCCCCAAAACAGGTATACATCACCTATTCTGAGTCGCCAAATACATGGTACAAAATACAAATACAATCTTTAAAATACAACAAGAGAGTCATGAGTTTTAATACAAATCATCGCCTTCTGACAATATCCACTCTCGTAATAAGTTCTCATTACATTTATTATCACACTATTTAACGTATCATAGTGAGGACTACTAATACACCATCTAGACCATCACTCCGCTCCCGACTTCGTCTCCAAATTTACGCTTTCTCATTTTCAAGAGAGAAATGGAAAAGAAAGAGTGTGAGCTCACTAGCCTAATAAGAAATATTATGACTAAGATAATGCAGAATAAATTATCATTAGTCTTCAACAATGTTAAACCGATAATATACAATGTACATCAAGTTTAATCAGAAGCGGATCAAACAATCCATTAAAAGAGTCAAGTAGAGGATAAAATCTACTATCTTTTATGATTTAAAAGTTTTTCATCACTTTTATCATTTGAGACTCAATTAAATAAATAATCCACATCATCCTCGCACTACTGCCCAAGGATATTCATTAGGTCACGCGACCACAAATTCCATGCACTACGGGCCAAAGATATTTGTGTATTCATCAATGGTCATGATCATGCCAACAATCGTCCATCAATGCACTACGGGCCAACGAGGACTTTTACTACATCATTTGTAACATTACTACCATGATTATACCGAATAATCTCGTCATAAATCATAACAAGTCCATCTATGCACTACAAAAGCCACGTATGATGACTTTCAAAAAAATATAAACACGAGGATGATGACAATGATATAAGAATTCAATAAAACAAGTTCACGAATTAATTTATTCAGAACTAATAACGCCCAAATTGTCAACACGATATCGCTTTATGAGAGTAAAATTCGTAATGCTCGTAAGAATATTTTCATGAAAAATACTTTGATGAAGCGCAAATATCGAAGGATATTCCACTAATTTCATGGAGTATAGAAGTCAAAATTTTAACCAACCGAGTATAATAACGAATGAAATAACAAAAGAAATCACCATGTATGCGCAGATTTCGATGTAGGCAAGTTATTCCAATGTAATAATAATAACGGAACCGCCGTGTGAAATTCACAATCACAGGATGTCCCAATGTAATAATAAATGCGAATAATAAATATTGGAACCAGTGTCCGTGTAAAACACACGACATGTGATATTTTAATGTAATAATAAAGACTTTTAATAATAAATAATGGAACCAGTCCGTAAAACACACGCATGTGGATATTCCAAATGTAATAATGAAGAATGTCACCAAGTTTAGGGTAGCCCGCGTATACAGGTTATTCCAACAGAACAATAAAAAAATGGAATAACAAAAGTTCTCTTCTTGAATACAAAAGAATAATATCCCTTACCGTAAAAGAAACTTTGGTATCGGAGTAGTGAAGTAGCAGAAAACTTTTCTTCTTTCTCTCTATAGTTTCTCTCTCTAGAGTTTCAGTGAATTCGTAAGAAATAATGAAGGAATGAGCATCTATTTATAGGAGAATGGAAGTGTACTATGCAAGAAAAAAATAATTCTGCAGATTTATTTCTTCAACCAAATACAATAAAGTCAATCAACTAATCAATAAAATCACAACAAAAATTAAAATATAATACATATATATAAACACTGTGACACCCCCAAAATTAGGTATACATCACCCATCTTGGGTAGTCAGATACATGGTACAGAATTTAAATACAACTTACTAATATAACTGTCGTGTACAATACGACATAAATTGTGAGTTTGAATACAAATATTGTCTACTAGATATTATACAAACTCAAAAGGAGTCCTCATTACAATTATTATCACACTATTTCACGTAATAGTGAGGACTACTAATGCTATCCTCCGACCATTACTCCGCTCCCCGACTCGTCCCAAATATGTTCTCATTTCAAGAGAAGAATAAATGAAAGAAAGGGTGAGCTCAACTAGCCCAAAGAAGAAATATTATGACTAAGATAATGCGTAATAAATTATCAATAGCCTTCAACATTGTTAAACCGATAAAATATAATAAACATCAAGTTTAATCATAATGAACAAGCAATCCATTAAAAGAGTCAAGTAGAAAATAAAATCTACTATCTTTTATGATTTAAAAGGTTTTTCATCATCATATAAAGTTGAGACTCACTTTTAATAAATAATCCACATCATCGAATCACCCCGCACTACGGCGAAGGATATTCTTTAAGATCACGACCACAATTATTCCCGCACTACTGCCAAGAATAATAGTTGTGGTATTCATTAATGGTCATGATCATGCCAACAATCGCCCATCAATGCACTACGGCCAATCGAGGACTTTTACCACATCATTTGTAACATTACTACCATGATTACAATCAATAATCCTCTCGTCATAATCATACCAAGTCCATCCATGCTCTACAGCCACGTATTGACTTTTAAAAAAATATAAACATGAGGATGATGACAATGATATAAGAATTCAATAAAACAAGTTCAAGAATTAAGTTATTCAGAACTAATAACATCCAAACCGTCAACACGATATCGCTTGTAGAGTAATATTCAAGAATGATCGTAAGAATATTTCCATGAAAAGATATCGGATGAAACGCAAATATCAAGGATATTCTACTAATTTCATGGAGTATAAAAGTCATAGTTTTAACCAACCGGGTATAATAAAGAATGGAATAACAAAAGAAATCACCATACACGCGGTGCCAGATGTAAAGGTTATTCCAACAGAATAATAATAACGGAACCAGTCGTGTGAAATTCACACCCGATGTGATGTTCCAATGTAATAATAAAGATGGAACCAGATCCCAGATAAACACACAGATAGATATTCCAACAGAATGATAAAGATTTTAACCAGTGTCCTGTAAAAACACACGCATACGATGTTCCAACAGAATAATAAAGATTTTAACCAGTCCTGTAAAAACACACGCATGTGATGTTCCAATGTAATAATAATAAAGATTTTAACCAGTCCTGTAAAACACATGCATGTGATGTTCCAATGAATAATAGAAGAATGGAATAAAAGAAGAAGATCACCAAGTATAGGGGATTCCACAGATACAAAAGTTATTCCAACATAATAAATAAGAATGGAATAATATAAGAATTTCACCAAGTATAGGTATGCCAGATATACAAAGTTATGTATAGGTATGCCACTTTTTACAAAAGTTATTCCAACGTAATAATAATGAATGGAATAATGTAAGTTCTCTTCAAAAATAAGAAAAATAACACCTTTACGTACAACAAATAATATCCCTTACCTTAAGAACCTAATATCGGCAAAGTGAAGTAGCGAGAATACTTTTCTTCTTTCTCTATAGTTTCTCTGTAGTAGTTTCAAAGAATTCGTAAGAAAAAATAATGAAGGAATGAGCTTCTATTTATAGGAAAATAGAATGCATAAGTAATTAATCCATGAATCTATCGATTGATTTACTTTAATCGACGGTCCATATTTAAAGCAAAATCTTTTAAATAAAATAAAATATATTCTATTTATATAAAAACATTTTACTATGCAAACACTATGCAACACTATGCAAAACACTATGCATAATAAAATATAATATATTTTATTTATGTAATAACTTTAATAAAGTATTCTGCTTTATATAAAAAGATGTTTCGCTTTTATTACGCTAATAATACTGTAATAAAACAAAACGTCATTATCGCTATAATAATTCATATTATTAATCGACAATAATGGAATCAAACCGAGTGACTTCTCACATAAGATCAATAATCAATACCGCGCTACTACTATGTAACCACACGACATCGTATTTTTTACTACCGAGTAGTTCAACAAGATTAACCAGTAAAACTTCCGCCGTTATTTCAATAAAATATTTTTGTCGCTTTCAATCCGATAATAATTTCGCTAGGTCCACCAATGATTGAGTTATTGTATTTAATATTCCCTCGCTAAACCGAATATTCCCACCAATCGAATATAATATAACCACTTGCATACTTTGCAAAATTTATAAATATTACCCACAACTATAACATTATATCAAATAATTCCATAATATTCAAAAATAATATTTATAGAAAATTCATCTTTATTTATAAAAGTCGGGTCTTACAACCTCCCTTCTTATGAAATTTCGCCTCAAAATTAGTGGTACGACTGTATGTCAAGAGGTAAGGATACCTTGATTTCATTTCGATTCTAACTCCCAAGTCATTTCCTCAACATCGTGGTTCCTCCACAAAACTTTGACTTGAGGTATAACCTCGGAGCGTAGAATATGTTCCTTCTTATCCAAAATTTGAACAGAACCTCTTCATACGCCAAATCTTCCGCTATTTCGTCCGGCTTCTAACTCAATAATATGGTTCGGGTCTTTCACATATTTACGTAATATGGATATGTGAAAACGTTATGAACACGAGACATATTTCATGAGAAAGCGAGTCTATATAGCTACGCTTCCTACTCGATCGAGGATTAAAATGGACCGATGAATCTAGGATTAAGTTTTCTTCTCTTTCCAAATCTTGTAACTCCTTTCATGGAGCAACTCTTAACAACACACGATCTCCTATATCGAATTCCACGCCCTTTCGATGAAGATCAAGATAACTCTTTTGTCGATTTTGTGAGGTTTTTTATACGTTTTGGATCGTTTGAATCTTTTTCGTAGTCATACGTACCAACTCCCGGCCCCAACAACGTTGCTTTCACCCACCTCATCCCAAAGATACTTTGAGAATGACACTTTCTTCCATACAACGCTCAATAGAGCCATGCCAATACTTGCTTGATAACTGTTGTTGTAGGAAAACTCCACCAATGGTAAGAACTTGTCCCAACTCCCTTGAAATCAAGGATACAGAGTCTTAATAGATCTTCAAGAGTTTGAATAGTCCTCTCCGATTGTCCGTCTGTCCGTCGAGGATGATATGCCGAGCTAAATCGTAAGTCTGCGCTCATAGCTTTTTGTAAACTAACCCAAAATCGTGAAGTGAATCTTGGGTCTCGATCGTAAACTATGGATACCCCGCATACCATGCGCCCTTACAATCTCGCTTATATACATACCTAACAAGACGTTCAAGTGTATAAGTTTCTCGATTTCAGAAGAAATGAGCGTACTTGGTCAATGTATCAACAATGACCCAAATCGAATCAATGCCTTGAGAAACCTTAGGAAGACCTAAGAATCTAAATCCATGGTAATGTGCTCCCACTTCCATTCCGGAATTTCAAGTGGTTGCAATGGACCTTTTGGTACTTGATGCTCCGCTTTTAACTCGTTGACAAGTTAGACACCTTGAGATAAACAATAGCTATCTCTCTCTTCATATTGCTCCCACCAAAATGTATGCATTTAATATCATGATACATTTTGGTACTCCTGTGATGGATTGCAAATGGTGTGTTGTCAGCCTCCATCATGATATTATAATTTAAATCGGTGTCGTTAGAACACAAAGTCCGGAGTCGACTCAAGTATTCCTTGTTCATCGATTCTTGCTTCCTCGATAGCACCTCTTGCACTTTCTTCCTCATACGATCGCCTCCAGTCCCAGTAGCTTGGCGAAGCTTTTAACTTTATCGATTAATGCTCGGTTCTACTTGTATATTCGCTATCATCACACGCGTCCCCTGTAGTCTTTAACTCTATCTCCATCCTTTGCAAGTCACACAAATGGGCCTTTCATACGACAATATCGCACTCGTATTGCAGACATATGATTTTCTACTCAATGCGCCACCTACCACGCTCACTTTTCCAGATGGTATCGATGGTATAATCATAATCTTTCAATAGTTCAAGCCAACGTCGTTGTCGCATGTCGAGTTCCTTTTGAGTGAAGAATTATTTGAGGCTTTTATGATCCGTAAAAGATTTCCACTTTCTCCCCATACAAGTAATGCCTCCAAATTTTAAGTCACAAAGATAATAAATGCTAACTCCGGATCATGAGTAGGATAATTCCTCTCATATTCTTTGAGTTGTCATGAGGCATAAAGCTATAACTTTTCCATGTCAGCATGAGAACACATCCCAACCCTTTTGCTCAAGCATCATCAGAGATGACAAATCCTCTCCGAGCCGATGGTATTGTCGAACAGTCTTTGAAATAAGTCTCCTCTCGAGTTCTTAAAACCCTTCTCACATTCTTCGCTTCCAACCAAACTTTGTATCTTTTCGAGTCACCGAAGTCGATGGAGTAGCGATTCGAGAAAATCCTTCCACGAATCTCCGATAATAACCAAATAAACCGAAAGCTACGACTTTGGTCATCGATTTAGGTTCTTCCCACTTTGAATAGCTTCAATCTTTCACTGGGTCAATGATATTCCATGACTTGATACCACGTGCCCAAGGAATGCTACTTCTTCAAGCCATAACTCGCATTTCTTCAACTTGGCATAAAGCTTATATTCACGGCTTTTGGAGTGTCACCTTCAAGTGTTGCTCTCATGATCTTCTAGCTTTTGGAATAAATAAGGATGTCATCAATAAAGACGCGACCACAAAGTGATCTAAATATTCCTTGAATACTCGGGCTCATCATATCCATGAAGGCAAAGAGGGAGCATTAGTCAATCCAAAGGACACGACTAGAATTCATAATGCCCGTCTGAGTTCCGAAAGCCGCCTTTGGAATGTCACGGATTCTAATCTTCAATCGGTGATATCCTAACGAAGATCAATCTTTGAAAAGAATTTGGCTCCTTGCAATCGGTCAAACAGTCATCAATACGTGGCAATGGATACCTATTTTTGATGGTGACATGATTCAACTCCCGATAATCAATACAAAGTCGCATACTCCCATCTTTCTTCTTCACGAATAGTAATGAGGAGCACCCCAAGGAGAAGTACTAGGACGAATAAAGCCAATGTCTAACAATTCCTCAGTAGTTGGGTCTTTAACTCCTCGAAGTTCAATAGAGCCATTCGATATGGGGCTTTGGAAATAGGTTTTGTACGTTTTCAAGGTCGATACAAAATTCAATTTTACGCCCGGGGTAGGCCAGAAGTTCTTCTGGGAATACGTCAGAAATTTATTAACAATAGAAATATCGCTCAAAATCGATTTATTTTTGTTTAAATCAGTGATATGAGCTAAGAAAGCTTGACATCCGCTTTTTAATAAACGAATAAATTTTATGGCTTGAGATGACCGTGATTGATTTTAATGGTTTGGTCGTTTGAATTCGCATAATAGGTTGATTAGGAATATGAAAGCTAACAACCTTACGAAAAACAATCAATTTTTGCATGATAAGTAGTTAACCAATCAATCCCTTAAATCACGCCAAATGCAAGTATTTTTAATGAAATAAGATCGACAGTAATGTGAGGGTACCGATTTGAACCAAACAAGACTTATAAACAAAGTGGATGTAATGAAGGTTTCTCCCAACGGAGTTTCCACAGATAAAGTCAAAGTCTAATTTCTCCTGAGTCAAATTTAATCGATGAGCGCAAAGTAGAGAAATAAAAGAATGGGTAGAACCCAGATCAAATAAAGTATAGACTTCATTAGAGTTTATGATAAGCTTACCCGTGATGACCTCATTCGGGTTCCTTGCTTCCTCCGGGAGGTCACAACAAACGCTTCTCAGACTACTGGGTTTTGACTTTTCCTGGGACAAATTTTGGTGCCTCCATCCTAGTTGAATTTGTCTTCGATAAACGACAAAAATCTAGCTAAGTGACCTTCTTTCCACAATTATAACACGCTTTGACTAAGATGGCACAGCTTTGACCGATGTGTCCCTCTTCTCCATTTGAAGCATATGATAGTGGTCTTTCTCCTTCCTTAACAACGGTGTCAGGCCGACGTCTTTCCATCATTGTTGAATCTCCGCTTCTTGAAATGTCCATTCTTATTGTTTTGTGCCGATTACCACCGAAGTGGTTACCGTGATCTGCCGTGTTGATTCCTCCACGCTTGTTGTCACCGCTCGATGACTACTCTCGTTGGTATTATAATTTTGCCTACCGCTTCTTTTTTAGTTAAGTTGACTCGTTATCGCGCTTCCACTAATCGAGCCCTATTTACAACATCCTCGAATACAAACACGCTTTATGAGAAATAAGATGTCGACGATCTCCGACTTCAAACCTCTTAAAACATTCGTGCCATTCTCTCTTCATTATCCACCAAGTGGGGACGAACCGTGATAACTCCGCAAATTTTGCCTCGTATTGCGACACGGTCATATTATTTTGTTCCGACTTGATAAACTCCACCTCCTTTATGTGGCGAATACTTTCAGGAAAGTATTTGTCATTGAACAGCTCCTGGAACTTCTCCCAAGATATCTTCAAGACAAAGAAGTTGAGTACGCTTTACCGATTCCCACCAAAGAATCTGCTCTCCACGCGCAACATAAAGGCGGAGGGAACCTTTTGCTCCTCGGAGTATCCCAAGACATCAAATATCTTGGTAATCTGCTTTATCCATGCTTCCGTCAGAAGTGGTTTTTGTAACGACCCCAAAATAGGTCCATTCCATCCAACCCATTCTGAGTCGCCAAATATATGGTACGGAAACAACTACAACTTTATAACAACAATTGTCGTGCAAAATACAACAACACATATCTTTGTGAGTTTGGATACAAATATATACCAACTCAGAAGACGTCCACAATGACACCTTACATAAAGGTATAGTCAAAACCGCTTTTTAGAAATTAGAATCTTTTGGAAGTGCTCAAGAAAACTTCCGTATACGGGAGGCCATGCTTTTAGGTTATGGTAGATATCATATATGCCCGTAATTATCCTTGGTTGACCTAATAGACCCCAAAGAAAAATGAGAAGATTACTATCGTATTCTTCCCAATGGTGAGTCTTCTCTTGACATATCATTATCTCCACTGTCTCTAATTGGGTATTATACTCCAAACAAACACCAAGATTATATAGGTAGGCTTGTAAATATACTCGAAGAAGTGGATGAGCACAACCATGTCTTATGATAACACGAGTTTGTATGTCATTAGACATCTTGTATGATAGTGACAAAACACCCTTCCAAAGTCAGGTTCGCTTTCACCCTATTTAATTCACCAAAATAACTATTAAATGATGTATAAAATCTGACACACTAAAGTCCTCAATAAAATTATTTCCATACTCTTTGTGGAGAACCTCAACAACTATAGACCACCGCTTCTATTCCCTTGTTATCCCCACTCAACCCAAATACACTTTTATTACACGAAAGGAATTGTGAAACAAAAGGGTGAGCACAACTAGCTCGATAAAAGAATATTATGACTAAAGATAAATAAATTATCAATAGTCTTCATCAAGAATGAATCGTAGATTTAGAACATATGGTAGATGATAAAACTTTTCAACCATAGTTGCGGTAGCGGTAATCTAGCAATCCATTAAAAGAGTCAAATAGATATAAAGTCTATTGTCTTCTCCACGTTAAAAGTCCACCAACAATATTTTATCCCTCAGTAACATCAATCAACAGCCTTTTTTCACAATCATATGAATAACTCATAATCATAATTGTGATTCTAAATTCCTCTTCTCATCCAGACGAAGATAATTTTCATCACCTGTCTTTACCTCAAACATCAAATATCATGGTTATACCAAATCACAGCCTCTGCTTCATAATCATACTAATAAATTCATCTTTTGCACTACACGGCAAAGATATTCATCAACAGCTCATCTTTTTCTACAAAGCAAAGATATTCAACAACAGTCATCTTTGCATTACGAGCAAAAGATATTCATCAATAATTCATCTTTGCAATACAAAGCAAAGATATTCAACAACAAAATCATCTTTGCATTACGAGCAAAAGATATTCATCAATAATTCATCTTTTGACTACAAAGCTAAGATATTCATCAACAAGTCATCTATGCATTCTGAGCAAAAGATATTCATCAATAATTCATCTTTGCACTACAAAATTTAAGATATTCATCAACAAGTCATCTTTGCATACAACGAGCCAAAGATATTCATATATCAAAGAAATACATAATCATTTCGTAAGTTATATAACAATAATTATAACCATGTTGATCAATTCACCTTTGTACTTAAGCTAAAATATTCAATTGTAAATTCAATGGTCATGATCATACCAATCAACAATTCAACTTTTGCACTTCATCGTCAAGAGAACCTATAGTCACGATCATACCAATAATCTACCCATCTTTACACTCAAGTCGAAAGAGAAATATTATCATTAGGGTTATAAGAATGTTATATAAAACAATATAATCAAAACATGGTTTTAATTTCAAGAGTAAGATTCATAAATCAACGATAATTTGGTCGAAGTAAAACCAATTTGTCGTGAATAGTACCCGTATTCGTGACATAAGATCAGATATCGTGCATAAAGAACTCCTCGACACGAAAAGATAAAGTTTCATAATAAAATTCATATCCATATTTATAACACCTTAATCCAAATATTATAAATCACTTAGAAATCTCATAATCTAATATTATTAATATTACAATAATATTTTAATCATTTCTAAAACTTATAAACAATTTAATTAAATTGTTTACACTTTAGTAATTAATGCATTTAATCATCATAAAATGCCAAACTCATAAGATTTCATCAACAATAACCAAAACCCTCATCAAAAATCTGCATATACCTCATATATGATTCTCAAGCCATAAAATCATATTTTCCAATTTTCTTACTTCACATAACATATTTAATTCATTTACTCATAACTAGAATATTTTCATGAAAAATACCAAATCAGTTCCAAAAATATTTCTTTTCTGGGATTTAGCATAACATAGTCCCATATTGAACATAAATTTTTCTCAAAATTTTAAAAATTCATTTACTATTTTTCATATGGCCAAAACCACCGAATATTTAAACATTTATCATAAATTATACTTTTATCAAAACATTCTGAAATTTACACGGTATACTGATATTATATAGATGTACTCCCAATAAAAATTTCATCAATTTTGGAGTTAATCACAAGGAGTTATAAATAGTTACTTTTAAAATAGTCTTTTCTCATAAAATCCATAACTCCTAATCTATACATCCAAAATCGCCATTTTGGACACACTCTCTAAAACTCATCAAAATATCATTTCAAATTTTTCCAGAATTTTTGAAGGTTCGGAAAAATTTCAAACTAAAAACATAATAACCCTTAAAAATCCTTTACTATCCTTACCTCAAAAGAGCGATGACGTCTACGACTAGAATAACTTATTTGAACGAACTTGCACCGTATAACAATACTCAAAGTATACTCAAAATACTCACAAGAATACGCTCGATAATATAGAGAGAAAACTTGAGCCGTGTGATTTTCAATTCTAACCTAAGCACCCTATTTATAGGAAAATACTTAGAACACCAAAAGCGAAAAATTTAATAAAATATTAATATATATTATTTTTATTCCAAAGCACACTTATTTTGCTTCAAAACCTCAGCCACCAAACAACCCACCTCACAAGACTTGCACAAAAAACGTTTTTGTTATTTAAATTATTTTAAACTTCTAAAAATCAATTATTTTTCAGAGCTTTAGAACTTCAATAGTTCATAATAAATAGCGCTTTTATCAAAAAATTCGAATCTCGCGAATTTTTATAGGAAATTTAATTCTCTACAACTTTGCAGAAGAAAGTTTTTTCAAATTCCAAACATAAATTGACCGAAATCCATAAACGGGCGATTTTATAGCTATAATCAAATTTCAGTCAAGAAATGGGGTCCACCGACACACAAAACATGTGTTAATCATTTAATGCCACAAAAATACTCTTCCTCCTCATATACTCACATATCGCATATTCATTATAAAAATATCACCGTTAATATATTATTAAAATAATATATTTAAATAAATTATTTTATCGTAAAAAAGATAAAATATTAATTTTAAACCATTGTCACTTTAAAATTTTCTCCATCTATATCCACATAAAATAAATATTTTTCTCATCATAAAAATCAATAATTAATTATTCACAAATAATATTACATAATCACAATATTAACAACCAGGCGGTTCCTGTGAAAGAGGGGCTTTCGATAAAGATTTCTCACTTCTTGGCGCAGCCTTGATTAGGTGACCAAACCTCTCCTTGAGATGAACTTTCTAGACATTGCCAATAATGTTATCCAATAATATTATTCAGATAATATGAATTATTGCTCCGATAATGGAAAATACTGTGCCGTGACAATTATTGAAACAACAATAATATAAAATATCAACGTAGCAATTATTGAATCAATAAAATAAAATATTGAACAAGAATTACCGTAACAATTATTGAGTAATGCCTTCTTAAGAAAAAAAATTATCATGCTTCATGAATAATACTACTGCGTGAATAATAACTCGTGAATAAGAACTCATGAATAGTAATTAAGTGAATAGTAACTCATGAATAATAACTTTCGTGAATAAGAACTCATGAATAGTAACTCATGAATAGTAATTAAAAAAAAATTGAATACTTTTATTCCATAAAATTGAGGGTCTTACAGCTTTTGGCTCTCCTTAAACTCCGTGTTCCCAAATTCCTTGAATTGTTTAATGCGGTGATCACCGAGAGTTTTCTTGTTTTTCCACCCCACGTTTTGGGCGAGTCGCTTTCTCGCTCTTCATGCCATAAATTGCATAAAAAGCCTCTGAACATTTGATTATTCATCATTTGGTCAAGTGTTATTGTTTTACATGAGGATTGTCGCCTTCATGCATTATTATCCCGATTATTGATATGTGGTGAATCAACAATCGCTTTGTGCTCCATTGCTATTCTCAACATTCTTAGATGTCATTTTGAGATATCGCCACAAAACAAAAGATTAATTGACATATAACAATTATCTTTATATTCGATCGACCAATAAAATAAAGACATAAACTTAGGTAGTCATACTAACGAAGGTATTCCCGCCTCCCTCCTAGTACTATTCTCACATCTTAGCTGTGGATCATATCCTAAGCTCGATACTAACCGTGACGCCCCAAAATTAGGTATACATCACCCATCTTGGGTAGTCGAATACATAGGTACGTAATTTAAATACAACTTACTAATATAATCTGTCGTGTATAATACGACGTAAATCGTGAGTTTGAATACAAATATTGTCTACTAGATATTATACAAACTCAAAAGGAGTCCTCATTACAATTATTATCACACTATTTCACGTAATAGTGAGGACTACTAATGCTATCCTCTGGACCATTACTCCGTTCCCAGACTAAAGTCCCAAATATGTTCTCATTTTTGAAGAGAACGGTGAAAAAAAAAGGGTGAGCTCAACTAGCCCAATGAAGAAATATTATGACTAAGATAATGCGAGAATAAATTATCAATAGCCTTCAACATTGTTAAACCGATAAAATATAATAAACATCAAGTTTAATGCATATGAACAAGCAATCCATTAAAAGAGTCAAGTAGAAAATAAAATCTACCATCTTTTATGATTTAAAGGTTTTTCATCATCATTATAATGAGACTCGACTTTTAATAAATAATCCACATCATCGAATCACCCCCGCACTACTACCAAGGGTATTCTTTAATATCACAACCACAATTATTCACGCACTACGGGCCGAGAATAGTTGTGTATTCATTAATGGTCATGATCATGCCAACAACTCATCCATCAATGCACTACTACTACCATCGAGGACTTTTACCACATCATTTGTAACATTACTACGGTCATGATTACATCAATAATCCCCATTCATAATCATACCAAGTCCATTCATGCTCTACGTGCCACGATGACTTTAAAAATAATATAAACATGAGGATGATGACAATGATATAAGAATTCAATAAAACAAGTTCAAGAATTAAGTTATTCAGAACTAATAACATCCAAATCGGCAATGATCTTGACTTTGCTTTGAGAGTAAAATTCAAGAATGATCGTAAGAATATTTCCATGAAAAGATCTTTGGATGAAACGCAAATATCGAGGATATTCTACTAATTTCATGGAGTATAGAAGTCAAAGTTTTAACCAACCGGGTATAATAAAGAATGGAATAACAAAAGAAATCACCATGCATGCGTTACTTGCGATGATGTAGGTTATTCCAATGTAATAATAATAACGGAACCAAAGTCGTGAAATTCACAATCGCGGGATGTTCCAATGAGAATAATAAAGATGGAACCAGATCCGGTGTAAAACACACGAGATAGGATATTCCAATGAATGATAAAGACGGAACCAAAGTAAGACCCGACTTTTATAAATAAAGATGAATTTTTCTATAAATATTATTTTTGAATATTATGGAATAAATTTGATATAATGTTATAGTTGTGGGTAATATTTATAAATTTTGCAAAGTATGCAAGTTGTTATAAAATATTCGTTTGGTGGGGAATATTCTTTTTGTTAGGGAATATTCGTGACAATGGCTCAATCATTGGTGGACCCCATAAATGTAATTTGCCATCGGATTGAGAAAACGACAAAACATTTTATAAAAATAACTATGGAGGTGTTACTGGTTAAAATTGTTGAACTACCCGGTAAAAGTAAAGAATACGATGTCTGGCGTAGTTAGAAGACACTCAGATTGATTATTGATGCTTTACGTGAAAAGTCACTCAATATGCTTTCAATTATTCTACAATAATTCACGATCATATCTCTTATATTATTGATTCAATTATTGTCACACGATCATCCATATAATATGTTATAGTATTAAATCAATAATTGAGGCGACAAGTTATAAATGATTAATAATTGTTGAAAGATTAAATATGTGTTGATGAAAAAAATGATTTGTGGTAAGTTTGATTATTTTATGGGGGCTCATATGTCATCATCTAAGAGTCTCTTCAATCAATAGTAATTACCTTCGTCGATAGTGAATAGTATTTACCTTCGTGAATAAGTAATTACCTTCACGATAAGAAATTACCCTTGTGAATAGTATTTACGTTTGTCGATAGTATTTACCTTCGTTAATAGTAATTACCTTTACCAGACGTCGAACCACTTGTCGTTTCACATTACAAAGGCCAAACCACTTTTCTTTTCACATCATTAGTCGTGCTTTACCCTTTTCACACTAAGCAAAGCTAAGCTAGAAATCTTCTATAAATAGAGGCCTGAGGGCTTCATTATTTTTCACGAATTCATTCAGCTATATAGAGAGAAAGTATAGAGAGAATAAGAGAAAGAAAGAAGAGTATTTTGTTACTACTGCTTCTTTGCGAGATTCAATCTCCTACCAAATGTAAGGGGTGTTATTCTTTCTTATTCATGAAGAGAACTGTTGTTATTCCATTGCTTATTATTCTGCTGGAATAACTCAGTATAAGTGGTTTACCCTATACTTGGTGACATTCTTCTATTATTCTATTGGAACATCCTGCGTGCGTGTGTTTTACATCGGACTGGTTCCGCTCTTTATTATTATTCTGCTTGGAACATCCTGCTCATGTGTTTTACACCGACCGGTTCCGCTTTTATTATTCTTCGCTGGAACATCCTCATCTCGTGTGTTTTACACCCAACCGGTTCCGCCTTTTTATTATTCTCATTGGAATATCCTATCTCGCAAGTGTTTACACTCGGATCTGGTTCCATCTTTATTATTCATTTGGAACATCCCGCTTGTGAATTTCACCCGACCTAGTTCCGCTTCTTTATTATTCTGTTGAATAACTCGTCTGTGCGGCCTATCGCATGCACGGTGATTTCTTTTGTTATTCCATTCTTTATTATACCCAAATGGTTAAAACTTTGACTTATACTCCATGAAATTAGTGGAATATCCTTGATATTTGTTTCATCCAAATCTTTTCATGAAAATATTCTTCCGATCATTCTTGAATTTTACTCTACAAAAAGCAAAGATCATGTTGATAATTTGACGTTAATAATTCTGGATAAAATAATTCTTGAACTTGTTTTATTGAATTCTTATATCATTGTCATCATCCTCATGTTTATATTTTTTTAAAAGTCATCTCATGGCTGTGAAGTATAGATGGACTTGGTATGATTATGACCGAGACTATCTTGGTGTAATCATTAATAGTAATGTTACAAATGATGTGGTAAAAATCCTCGATTATACAGTAGTGGTGCATTGATGGGCATGATTGTTGGCATGATCATGACCATTAATGAATACACAAATATTCTTGGCCCGTAGTGCGTGAATAATTGTGGTCGTGATACTAAAGAATATCCTTGGCAGTAAAGTGTAAAGGTGATTCGATGATGTGGAATATTTATTAAAGTCGAGTCTCAAATATAACAAAGTTGATGAAAACCTTTTAAAACCTAAAAGATAGTAGACTTTATTTTCTACTTGACTCTTTTAATGGATCAGATATTCACCGCAGCTTAAACCGGTTGTTTATCATTGTATTTTATCGGTTTAACATTGTTGAAAGACTATTGATAATTTATTCGCATTATCTTAGTCATAATATTTCTTCTTGGGCTAGTTGAGCTCACCCTTTCTTTCACCGTTTCTCTTGAAATGAGAATATAGCCGGGACGAGTCGAAACGAGTGATGGTCCTCAAGATAAGATTAGTAGTCCTCACTATTCGTGAAATAGTGTGATAATAATTGTAATGAGGACTCCTTTTGAGTTTGTATAATATCTAGTAGACGATATTTGTATTTAAACTCACAGCTTTATGTCGTATTGCATACCTACGCTTTATGTTAGTAAGTTGTATTTAAATTCTGTATACCATGTAAGTGGAGACCCAAGATGGGTGATGTATACCTAATTTTGGGGCGCGCCACAATGGTATCGAGCTTAGGGATATGATCCTCGCTAAGATGTGAGAATAGTACTAGGAGGGAGAGGACAGAATACCTTCGCTAGTATGACCTACCTAAGTTTATGTGCTATTTTATTGGTTGGTCGTAAGATAGGATAATTTGTTACATGTCAATTAACCTTTTGTTTTGTGGCGATGTCTCAAAATGACATCCGAGAATGTTGAGAATAAAGAATGGAGCGCAGCGATCGCTGATTCACCACATATCAATAATCGTGATAATGTGCATCAAGAAGGCGACAAATCCTCATGCAAACAAACAACAACACCGACCAAATGATGAATGATCAAATGTTCGAGAGGCTTTATCTGAATTTATACAACAAAGAAAGTAGAGCGACTCGCCCAAAAACGTGGGTGGAAACATGGAAAACTCTCAAGCGGTCACCGCTAAACAATTCAAGGAGCTGGGACCACCGGAGTTTAAGGAGAGCAAAACCACTTCGCTGGAAGCATGGATAAAGCAGATTACCAAGATATTTGATGTCTTGGGATGCTCCGAGGAGCAAAAGGTTCCACGCTTTTATTTATGTTGCGGAGAGGCGGATTACATGGTGGGAATCGGTAGAAACGTACTCAACTCCTTTGTCTCAAGATATCTTGGGAGAAGTTCCAGAGTCGTTTCAACGACAAGATAAGAGAGGGCTCCACTCTTATACCTGCCAAATGTCCATCTGAACCTCGTACATACAACTCCAACTCGAGTCGTTCCATATCCGAAATAAGCTGAGGTTGTGTAATAAGGGTTGTTACACTCCCTGAACTCTTTCGGCTAAGAGCATCTGCAACCACATTTACCTTCCCCGGGTGATACTGAATTCTAACGTCATAATCCTTTATAGCTCCAACCAACGCCTCTACCTCATATTGAGCTCCTTTTGAGTGAAAATGTATTTAAGACTTTTGTGATCGGTGAAGATATCACAAGTCTCTTCATACAAATAATGCCTCCAAATCATTAAGGCAAATATCACTACTGCCAACTCCAAATCATGTGTGGGGTAATTCACCTCGTAAGGTTTAAGCTGCCTAGAAGCATAAGCAATCACCTTACTGTGTTGCATCAAAACACACCCCAAACCCTTCTTAGAAGCATCACTATAAATCTGGTAGCCTCCTGTCCCCGACGGTAATGCAAGTATTGGAACTGTCACAAGTCGTTTCTTTAATTCCTCGAAACTTTTCTCGCGTTCCTCATTCCACATAAACTTCGTGCTCTTCCTCATCAACTGAGTCAATGGTAAGGCAAGCAAAGATAATCCCTCCAAAAATCTCCTATAATACCCTGCTAAACCCAAGAAACTCCTAATCTCTGTCACCGTAGTAGGTCTCGGTCATTTAGTAATAGCCTCAACCTTCGCAGGATTCACCTTAATGCCTTCAGCAGAAATATGTCCCAAAAATGTGACCTGCTCCAACCAAAACTCGCATTTAGAGAATTTAGCATACAATTTCTCTTTCTGTAAAATCCCCAACACCGTGCGAAGATGTTCCTCATGCTCTTCCTTAGACTTGGAGTAAACCAAAATGTCATCAATAAATAAAATAACAAATTGGTCCAAATACTCCTTAAACACCCGATTCATCAAATCCATAAACACCGTCGGAGCGTTAGTCAACCCGAATAGCATAACCAGAAACTCGTAATGCCCATATCGAGTGCGAAAAGCCGTCTTAGGGATGTCCTCATCCTTCACCCTCAACTGATGATAACCCGACCTCAAGTCTATCTTTGAAAAATATTTTGCCCCTTGAAGTTGGTCAAACAAGTCATCAATCCTCGGCAATGGATAACGATTCCTGATGGTGATCTTGTTCAACTCTCTGTAGTCTATACACAGCCTCATAGACCCATCCTTCTTCTTCACAAATAAGACCGGAGCACCCCACGACGAAACACTCGACCGAATCACGCCACGATCTAACAATTCCTGCAACTGCTCCTTCAACTCCTGCAACTCCAACGGTGCCATCCGATACGGTGCCTTAGAGATAGGCTTCGCACCTAGAACAAGCTCAATCGTAAACTCTACTTCTCGTTGTGGTGGCAACCCTGACAACTCCTCAGGAAACACATCGAAAAAATCACGAACAATTAGAACATCCTCAATACGGGACTAGCCCTTAGAGGTATCCTTCACAAACACCAAATACCCCTCACAGCCCTTTTCCACCAACTTCCCAGCCTTCAAAGCTGAAATTAACTTCACCACCCTACTCGGATTTGAACCCTGAAACACGAACTCCGAAGACTTCACATCTCCAAATATAAACTTTTTCACCTGACAATCAATAGTGGCCTGGTGCTTATCCAACCAGTCCATCCCAAGAATGACATCGAAATCGTGCATTACTCATCGGAAAAAGATTAGCCCTACGAATCTTATCCCCAAAACTGATCGCACATCCTCGATACAAATCAGAAATAACGACAGAAGTCCCCATCGGGGTAGCAATAGACATAACAAAATCTAAAGACTGAGATGACAAACCCAAAATAGAAAAAAGATCGAAGAACAACTAAATGAGTAGAACCGTATCAAATAAAATAGACGCCTTCATAATTGCTAACTAAAAAGTGTGACGCCCCCAAAATAGGTATACATCACCTATTCCGAAGTGCCAAATACATGGTGCATGTAATACAAATACAATCTTAAATATACAACAAGAGAGCTTTGAGTTTTAATACAAACATTGTCTTCTAGACAATATTCACTCTTAGAATAAGTCCTCATTACATTTATTAACACACTATTTAATAGAATAGTGAGGACTACTAATACTATCATCTGGACTGTCACTCCGTTCCCCGACTAGTCCTTGCCACGTTCTCATTTCAAAGAGAATGTGAAAGAAAGGGTGAGCTCAACTAGCCCAAAGAAGAAATATTATGACTAAGATAATGCAGAATAAATTATCATTAGTCTTCAACAATGTTAAACTGATAAAATATAATAGACATCAAGTTTAACTGCAGCAGAACATGTAATCCATTAATAGAGTCAAGTAGAGAATAAAATCTACTATCTTTTATGATTTAAAAGGTTTTTCATCACTTTTATCATTGGGTCTCGACAATAAATAATTCACCTCATCCCCTCGTATTTCACGGCCAAGGATATTCATAAGTATCACAACCACAAATTATCCATGACTACGGGCCAAGGATATTCGTGTATTCATCAATGGTCATGATCATGCCAACAATCGTCCATCAATGCACTCACGGCCAATGAGGACTTTTACCACATCATTTATAACATTACGATCGATTACAATCAATAATTCCTCGGTCATAATCATACCAAGTCCATCTATGCACTACTGGCCACCATGTATGACTTCCAACAAAATATAAATATAAGGATAATGACAATGATATAAGAATTCAATAAAACAAGTTCAAGAATTAATTTATTCAGAACTAATAACGTCCAAATTGTCAACATGATACTTCTTTGTAGAGTAAAAAATTTAAGAATGCTCGTAAGAATATTTCCACAAAAGATCTTTGGATAAAGCGCAAATATCAAGGATATTCCACCAATTTCATGGAGTATAGAAGTCAAAACTTTAACCAACTGAAGTATAATAAAGAATGGAATAACAAAAGAAATCACCATGCATGCGGTACTTCTCATGAAGTTATTCCAATGAATAATAAATAACGGAACCAAAGTAGGCGTAATACGACCGGCATGAGGATATTCCAATGTAATAATAAAGAATAGAATAACAATGAAATCACCATGCATGCGGTACGGTTTGTATGTGAAAGTTATTCCAATGTAATAATAAATAACGGAATCAGTCCCACAAAATGCATGCAGAGACGATATTCCAAATGAATAATAAAGAAGAAACCAGTCCGGCGTAAAATGCATGACGCATGATATTCCAACAGAATAATAAAGATTTTAACCAGTCCGGCGTAAAAACGTCTAAAACATGATGTTCCAATGTAATAATAAAGAATGGAATAACAACATAAATCACCAAGTATAGGGTAGATCACAGATACGAAGTTATTCCAACGTAATAATAAAGAATGGAATAATGAAGTTCTCTTCATGAATATGAAAAAATAATACCCCTTACCTTATAAAGAAGAGTACTCGACCAGTAGGCGGGGATATACTTGAAGAAACTTGCACTTCGCTCAAAGCTTTCTTAAACGCTAAACAAATACGCCAAGATAGAAGAATAGTTCTCTCTACGGTTTCTCTCTCAGAGTTTCAAAGAATTAAAAGAAATAATGAAGGAATGAGCTTCTATTTATAGAAGAATGGACTGAATAGTAACCAATTCATGAACGGTCCAGATCGATTTACTTTAAACGGACGGTCCAGATTAGTTTACAATAAAATATAATATATTTTATTTATAATCTAATAAAACGAATAACTTTTAAAAAGATTTTACTATACAAACACTATCGCAAAGACTATGCAAATACTATGTAATAAAATATAATATATTCTAATTATTGTCTAATAAAACGAATAACTTTATAAAAGTATTACATTTTTATATAAAAAGATTTTACTATTAGCCTTAAAATGAATAACTTTATAAAAGTATTCTGCTTATATAAAAAGCTTTTTCTGCTTTTATTACATTAATAATACTAATAAAACAAAATTTCATCATCATTATTATTATTATTCACACTATTAATCGACCGTGTCGCTCCTGGAAGAGGGGGATTTCCAATAAGGATTTCTCCTATCATGCCGCATGATTAGGTGACCAAACCTCTCCTTGGCAGAACTTCTAGACATCGTTAATATTGCAAATAATAATATTAATAACTTCGTCATCTCAATTATAAAATATCAACAATAATTGAATCAATTAACGTGAGATACTATGCAATAATTACTAAAGCAATAATTGAACAAGACTGAGTGACTTCTTACATAAGCATCAATAATCAATACCGTGTGCTTCTTACGCAACCACGCCAGATTCTCGTATTTCTTTTAACACCGGGTGTTTCAACAGCTTAACGGTAAAACTTTTGCCGTTATTTTCATAAAAATATTTTTATCGCTTTCTCAATCCGATAATAATTCCGCTGTAGGGGTCCACTGATGATTGTCTTGTGCGTTTAATATTCCCTTTTAAAATGAATATTCCCCAACCAATTGAATATTATATAACAACTCATGTATTTTTTAAAAAATTTATAAATATTACCCACAACTATAACATTATATCAAATTCATTCAACAATGATAATTATAGAAAATTCATCTTTATTCATAAAAGTTGGGGTCTTACAATCTCCCCTTCTTATGAAATTTTGCCCTCGAAATTAGGGTGCGTGCACGGTATATCGAAGAGGTAAGGATACCTTGATTTCATTTCGATTCTAACTCCCGGTCATTTCCTCAACATCGTGGTTCCTCCATAAAACTTTGACTTGAGGTATAACATCGGAGCGTAGAATATGTTCCTTCTTATCCAAAATTTGAACAGAACCTCTTACGTACGTTAAATCTTTATTTATTTCGTCGGTGGTTCTAACTCAATAATGTGGTTCGGTCTTTCACATATTTACGTAACATGAATATATGAAAAACGTTATGAACACGAGACATACTTGGCGGTAAAAATGAGTCTATAGGCTACATATCCCTACTCGATCGAGGATTAAAATGGGCCAATGAATCGAGGATTGAGCTTTTCTCTCTTTCAAATCTCGTAACTCATTTCCATGGAACAACACGTAACAACACATGATCTCCAATATCGAATTCCACGTCCTTTCAATGAAGATCAGCATAACTCTTTTTAGTCGATCTTGGGAGGTTTTTATACGTTGTCGGGATCGCTTGTATCTTTTTCCGTAGTCATACGTCTTTCACCTCCGGTCCCCAACAACGTTGCTTTCACCCACCTCATCCCAAAGATATCTTGGAGAACGACACTTTCTTCCATATAAACGCTCAATGGAGCCATTCGAATACTTGCTTTGATAATCTGTTGTTATAAGAAAATTCCACCAATGGTAATAACTTGTCCTAACTTTCCTTGAAGTCAAGGACACGTAGTCTTAATAAATCTTCAAGAGTTTGAATAGTCCTCTCTCGATTGTCCGTCCGTTTGGGGATGATATCTTAGAACTAAATCGTAAATCCGCGCCCATAGCTTTTTGCAAACTAACCCAAAATCGTGAAGTGAATCTTGGGTCTCGATCGAAACTATGGATACCGGCATACCATGCAATCTTACAACCTCGTTTATGTACATACGAAGCCAAGGACGGTCAAGTGTATAAGTTTCTCGTGCGGTAAAAATGAGCGAGACTTGGTCAATCTATCAACAATGACCCAAATTGCATTTATGCCTTGAGAAACCTTGGGAAGACCAAGAACAAAAATTCATAAGATCGTGCTCCCACTTCCATTCTGTAATTTCAAGTGGTTGTAATGGACCTTTTGGTACTTAATGTTCCGCTCTTGACTCGTTGACAAAGTTAAACACCTTGAGATAAACAAATGCTTATCTCCTCTTAAAATGTGTATGTCAAGATCACGATACATTTTGGTACTCCCGAGATGGATTGCAAACGGTGTGTCAGTGCGCTTCCATCATGATTTTATACTTTAAATCGTGGTCGTTAGGAACACAAAGTCATGAGTTGACTCAAGTATTCCTTCTTCATCGATTCTTGCTTAAAAGCGATAACACCTTCTTGTACTTTCTTCCTCATATGCATCGCTTTAGTCCAGTAGCTTGAAAGCGGCTTTAACTTTATCGATTAAAGCGGTTCTACTCAGATATTCGCCATCATCACGTGGGTCCCTAGAGTTTTTATCTCTATCTCCATCCTTTGCAAGTCATACAAAATGGGCCTTTGCGTTGACAATATCGCACCCGTACCCGCATATGATCTTCTACTCAATGCGTCAGCTACCACGTTTGTTTTTCCATGATGATATTAGATGGTATGATCATAATCTTTCAACAGTTCAAGCCAACGTCGCTGTCGCATGTTGAGTTCCTTTTAAGTGAAAAAATATTTGAGGCTTTTATGATCCGTAAAGATCTCCACTTTCTCCCCATACAAGTAATGCCTCCAAATCTTTAGTGCAAAAACGACTGCTGCCAACTCTAGATCATGAGTAGGATAATTTCTCTCATATTCTTTAAGTTGTCGAGAGGCATAGGCTATGACTTTCCCATGTTACATGAGAACACATCCTAACCTTTTGCCTGAAGCATCACTTTAGATGACAAATCCCTCCGAGCCAGATGGTATTGTCAGAACAGGTGCTAAAATAAGTCTTTTCTTGAGTTCTTGAAAACTCTTCTCACATTCTTCACTCCAACCGAATATTTTATCTTTCCGAGTCAGCTGAGTTAATGGAGTAGCGATTCAAGAAAACCCTTCTACGAATCTCCGATAATAACCACCGGTAAGCCGGAAAGCTATTTTTCGGTCATCGATTTAGGTTGTTCCCAACTTTGAATAGCTTCAATCTTTGCCAGAACTCACATTTCTTCAACTTGGCATAAAGCTTATATTCACGAAGCTTTTGGAGTATCAGCCTCAAGTGTTGCTCATGATCTTCACGGCTTTTGGAATAAATAAGGATGTCATCATTAAATACGACCACAAAGTGATCCAAATATTCCTTGAATACTTTCGGTTCATCATAGCCATGAAGGCGCAGGAGCATTAGTCGATCCAAAAGACATGACTAGGAATTCATAATGCCCGTCTTGAGTTCGGAAGTCATTTCGAAATGTCATCGCCGCTCTAATCTTCAATTGGTGATATTCGAACGAAGATCAATTTTTGAAAAGAATTTGGCACCTTGCAACTAGTCAAACAGTCATCAATACGTGGCAATGGGTAACTATTTTTTGATGGTGACATGATTCAACTCCCGATAATCAATACTGAAAGTCGCATACTCCCATCTTTCTTCTTCACGAATAGAGCAGAGAGCACCCCAACGAATAAAGCCAATGTCTAACAATTCCGCATTGGGTCTTTAACTCCTCAAGTTCAATAGAGCCATTCAATATGGGGCTTTGGAAATAGATTTTGTCTGCGGGTTCAAGTCGATACAAAATTTAATTTCACGATCCGGGGTAAGCCAGAATTTCTTGAGGAATACGTCGAAATTTATTAACAATAGAAATATCATTCAAAATCGATTTATTTTTGTTTAGATCCGTGACATGAGCTAAGAAAGCTTGACATCCGCTTTTCAATAAACGAATAGCTTTATGGCTTGAGATGACGATGATTGATTTTAATGGTATGGTTGCTTGAATTCAGCATAATTGGTTGATTAGGAATATGAAAGCTAACAACTTTACTGAAAACAATCAATTTTTACATGATGAGTAGTTAACCAATCAATCCACAGAATTACGTCAAATCGTATTTTCAATGAAATAAGATCGACGGTAATGTGAGGGTACCAATTTGAACCAAACAAGACTTATAAGCAATTGGATGTAATGAAGGTTTCTCCCAATGGAGTTTCAACAGATAAATCAAAGTCTAATTTCTTGAGTCAAATTTAAACGTTGAGCGCAAGTAGGAGAAATAAAGGAATGAGTAGTAGAACCCAGATCAAATAAGGTATATACTTCGCTAGAGAGTTTATGATAAGCTTACCTGTGATGACCTCCTTCGGTTTCTTGCTTTCTACGGAGGTCACGACAAAGCGATCTCCCTTGACTCATCTTGGCTTTGACTTTTACGCTGGCGTCCTTTGGTGCCTCCATTCTAAATTTAACTTGTCTTCGGTGAACGATAAAATCGGGTCAGGTGACCTTCTCTTCCACAATTATAACATGCTTTGGACGACATCGCGTAGTTTGGACTGATGTGTCCCTCCCCTCCGCATTTTAAATATATGATAGGTGGTCGTTCTCCTTCCTTAACAACAGGTGCAGGTGCTGACGTCTTTGCATCATTGTTGAATCTCCTCTTCTTAAAATGTTCATTCTTATTGCTTTGTCCATGATTACCACCGAAGTAGTTACCATTTCTGACATGTTGATTCCCTCAACGCTTATTGTCACCGCTTCGATGACTGTTATCACTGGTATTATCATTTTGTCAGCTGCTCTCTTTTGGTTGGGTTGACTCATTATCGCGCTCCAATAACTGAGCCCTATTAACAACATTTGAATATAAACACAGTTTATGAGAGATAAGATATTGATGTATATCGAGTTTCAAACCTCTTAGAAACATTCGCGTCATTCTCTCCTCATTATCAACCAAATGGGACGCAAACCGGGACAACTCGGCAAACTTAGCTTCGTACTGCGACACGGTCATGTTGTTTTGTTCCAGTTTAATGAACTCTACCTCTTTCATGTGACGAATACTTTCGGAAAAGTACTTGTCGTTGAATAGTTCTTGAACTTCTCCCAAGACATCTTCATCAAGGGCGGTTGTTGAGTACGCTTTCTGATTTCCACCAATAATCGCCTTTGCATACATGAAAGTGGCAAAGGGAACCTTTTGCTCCTCGGAGCAACCCAAGACATCAAATATCTTGTTGATCTGCTTTATCCACGTCTCCGCCTTAAGTGGTTTTGGTTCTCCAAAAAACTCTGGTGGTCCCAGCTCCTTGAACTGTTTGGCGGTGATCGTCCGAGAGTTGCCAGTGTTTCCACCTGCATTTTGGACAGGAGCCGTTCTCGCCTGATGTTGCATGAAGCCTCGGAACATTCCATCGTTCATCACTTGGTCAGTGTTGTTATTTGCATTAGGATTGTCGCCTTCCTGATGCACATTATCCTGATTATTGATCTGTGGAGACTCAACGGTCTCCTGTGCTCCATTGATGTTCTCAACATTTTCGGATGCCATTTTCAAATACTGCCACAAAACAAGGGTTAATTAACATATCACATATTATCCCTATACTTTGACCGACCAATTAAATACCAAATAAACTTAGGTAGGTCATACTAGCGAAGAATTCCCAAAATCTCCCCTCCTAGTTCTTATCTCACATCTCAGCCAGGGATCATATCCCTATGCTTTGATACCAACTGTGACGCCCCCAAAATAGGTATACATCACCCATCCTGAGTCGCCAGATACATGGTACTAAATTCAAATACAACTTGATTATACAATAGTCGTGTAAAATACGACAAAATACATCTTTGTGAGTTTTAATACAAATATTGTCATCTAGACAATATCCACACTCAATTTAGTCCTCATTACATTTATTATCACACTATTTAATGTAATAGTGAGGACTACTAAGACACCATCTCAAACCATCACTCCGCTCCCCGACTAGTCACTTGCCACGTTCTCATTTCCATCGTTCATTATGAGCCCCATGAATGGTTGTCTTGAGTCGCATTTAATATTCCCAAAAAAAGAATATTCCATGACCAAAAGAATATTCCCCGACAAAAATGAATATTTTATAACCACTTGCTTATATTGTAAAATTTACACATTTCACCTATAACCAAAGCATTATATCAAATTAACACCTTATTAATTTAGAATAATGAATAGAGAAAATTCAATTTTATTTATAATAAGTTGGGGTCTTACAACCTCCCCTCCTTATAAAATTTCATCCTCGAAATTGACGTACGTACCTGGTGTTTCGATGAGGTGAGGGTACCTCGTTTTCATTTCTGATTCCAACTCCCAGGTCATTTCTTCAATAGCATGGTTCTTCCACAAAACCTTAACTTGTGGTATAACCTTAGTGCGTAGGACATGCTCTTTCCTATCCAAGATCTTAACAGGTACCTCCTCGTACGTTAAATCTTCGGATATCTCTTCTGGTTCTAACGCAATAATATGGTTCGGGTCTTTCACATATTTATGAAGCATAGATATACATGAAAAACATTATGAACACGAGACATGCTTGGAGGTAACGCGAGTCTATAGGCCACATTTCTTATTCGGTCAAGAATCTCAAATGGACCAACAAACCTTAGATTGAGCTTTTCTCTCTTTCCAAATCTTGTAACTCCCTTCCATGGAGCAATACGTAATAACACATGATCCCCAATATTAAATTCCACGTCCTTTCGATGAAGATCAGCATAACTCTTTTGTCGATCTTGTGAGGTTTAAATATGTTGTCGAATAATTTGGATCTTTTCTGTAGTCATGCGTACTAATTTTGGTCCCAACAACGTTGCTTCTCCCACCTCGTCCCAAAGATACCGAGAACGACACTTTAAATCGCATATACAACGCCTCTTATGGAGTCATGCCTATACTTGCTTGATAAATGTTGTTGTAGGAGAATTACACCAGTGGCAAGTACTTATCCCAACTTCCTTTGAAATCTAGGACACAGAGTCTTAATAGATCTTCGAGGGTTTGAATAGTCCTTCGATTGTCCGTCTGCTTTGAGGATGGTATGCAAACTAAATTATAAATCCGCGCCCATAGCTTTCTCGCAAGCTAACCCAAAATCGTGAAGTGAATCTTGGGTCACGATCCAAACTATGGATACTGGCATGCCATACAATCTCACAATCTCATTCACGTCATATACTGAGCAAGACGTTCGAGGAATAAGTTTCTCGATGTCGGAAAGAAATGAGCAGACTTGGTTAATCTATCAACAATAACCCAAATCGCATTTATGCCTTGAGAAACTTTGGGAAGACACAGAATGAAATCTATGGTAATGTGTTCCCACTTCCATTCCGAATTCTCAAGTGGTTGCAATGGACCTTTTGGTACTTGATGCTCACTTTTACACGTTGACAAGTTAAACACCTCGAGATAAACTCCGCGATCTCTCTCTTCATATTGTTCCACCAAAATGTATGTCGAATATCATGATACATTTTGGTACTCCCTGAGATGGATTGCAAACGGGTGTTGTGTGCCTCCATCATGATTCTATGCTTCAAGTCGATTAGTTAGAACGCAAAGTCTAGAGAGTTAACTCAAAGTATTCCTTCTTCATCGATTCTTGTTTCCTAATAAAGACCTTCTTGACTTTCTTCTTCATACGTATGACGTTCAGGATCCGTAAATTGAGCGACTTTAACTTTATCATTAAAGTCGGTTCTACTCAGATATATTCGCCATCATCATGGGTCCCCTGAGTCTTTAACTTAATCTCCATCCTTTGTAAATCGTATAAAATGGGCCTTTCATACGACAATATCGCTTTCAGATTGCGTATGATCTTATCTTCACTCAATGCGCTACCATCTACGTTCGCTTTTCAAGATGATATTGAATAGTGTGATCATAATCTTTCAATGACTTCAAGCCAACGTCGTCGTTGCATCGTATTGAGTTCTTTTTGGGTGAAGAAATATTTGAGGCTTTTATGATCCGTATAAATCTCAACTTTCTCCCCATACAAGTAGTGTCTCCATATCTTCAACACGAAAACGACTGCTGCCAACTCCAGATCATGAGTAGGATAATTCAACTCATATTCTTTAAGTTGTCGCGAGGCATAGGCTATGACTTTCCCATTTTGCATGAGTACACATTCTAACCCTTTGCACGAAGCATCATCAGATAACAAATCCATCCGAACCGGATGGTATTGCGCGAGCAGTCTTAGAAATGAGTCTCCTCTTGAGCTCTTGAAACTCTTCTCCCATTCCTCGCTTCCATACAAATTTTGTATCTTTCCGAGTCACCGAGTTAACGGAGTAGCGATTCGAGAAAATCCTTCCACGAATCTCCGATAATAACCAATTAAGCCCGGAAAGTGCGTGCTTGATCCGACTTCTTGGTTGCTCTAACTTTATTGCTTGAATCTTCACGAGTCAACAGATACTCCATGTTTTCACACTATGTGCCCAAGGAATGCTACTTCCTCGCCGAAACTCGCATTTCTTCACAATTTACATATATAGCTTGTTTTCACGGAAGCCTTTTCAAGTATCGACTTCAAATGGTGCTCATGATCTTCACAACTTTTGGAATAGATGAGGATGTCATCAATAAAAGACAACAACAAACCGGTCCAAATATTTCTTGAATACTCGATTCATCATATCCATGAAAGCGGCGGAGCATTAGTCAATCCAAAAGACATGACTAAGAATTCATAATGCCTGCATCGAAGTTCGGGGCGCTTTGAATATCCTCGCTTTTAATCTTCACCGATGATATCCGAGCGATCGATCTTTGAAAAGAATTGTGCTCCTCAGCAATCGGGTCAAACAGTCATCAATACGAGGTAGGTGATACCTATTCTTGATGGTGACATGGTTCGATTCCCAGAAGTCAATACTAAAGTCGCATACTCCCATCTTTCTTCTTTTTACAAATAAAATAGGAGCACCCCAGAGAGATGTACTAGGACAGAATGAAACCGATGTCTAACAATTCTCAGAAGTTAGACTTTTAACTCTGAAGTTCAATAGAGCCATTCGATATGAGGTTTTAGAAATGGGCTTTGTATGCGCTTCAAGGTCAATAAAGAATTCAACATCACGCTTACGGGGTAGATTTGTAAGTTCTTCAGAAATACATCGAAATTCTCTAACAATGTAAATATTATCCAAATCGACTTGTCTTTATTCAAATCTATAACATGGGCTAAGAAAGCTTGGCATTCGCTTTTTAATAAACGAATAGCTTTGTGGCTTGATATGATAATAACGATCGATTTTAGTGGTTTAGTTGTTTGAATTGTATGACGAAGTTGGTTAGAATATGAAAACTAACAACCTTACGAAAAATAATCAATTTTGGCATGATGAGTGGTTAACCAATCAATTCCTAAAATCACATCAAAAGCAAGTATCTTTAAAGAGATAAGATCAACAGTAATGTGATAGTGCCAACTTGGATTAAGCAAGATTTATAAACTGTAGATGTAACGAAGGTTTCACCCAACGGAGTTTCAATGAGATAAGTTAAAGTCCAATTTCTCCTGAGTCAAGTTTAAACGTTGAGCACAAGCGCGAGAGATAAAAAGAATGGGTAGAACCTAGATTCTAGTAAGGTATAAACTTCGCAAGAATTCAATATTAGCTTACCCGTGATCACCTCGTTCGGGTTCCTCATGTTTTGGCCAGTCACAACAAACGCTCTTCCAGGAACCGCTGATTTCGACTTATCCGGATGACCCTTGAGTCACCATCCCCATTGAACTTGGTTTTGCTACAAACAATCCCGAAGCTATGTGACCTTCCTTTCCACAGCTTATATCATACCTTGGAATGTTGTGGGCGATTTGGTGATATGTCCCTCTTTCCCATTTGTAACATCTAACTAGCGGTCGCTCTCCTCCCCTAGAATTTGTTGTTGGTCTTTGGTGCTCTGCGATGTCTTCCGTCCATTGTTGAATCTCCTTTTTGAAATTTCCACTAGACTCACCTCTTCTATTATCACGGCCACGATTACCACCCGAGTGGTTATCGCTTTTGTCCGTTCTTCCTCATTCTTCCTCCTCGGTTATCATCGCTCGATGATTGATGTCACCAGATGACTTCAGGTTGTGATCCCCATTGAGTATACTCATTATCTCGCCTAGTAATTGAGCCTCCGCTGACAACATCCAATACTGAGAAAATTTATGAGAGATAAGGTATCGACGAATCTCGGGTTTAGACCTCTTAGAAACATCCGCCGTCATACGCTCCTCATTCTCCACCAAATGAGGTGCAAACTCGATAACTCCGCTGAACTTTGCCTCGTATTGAGACACACGCGTCATGTTGTTTTGTTCCAAATTAATAAACTCTACCTCCTTCATATATGACGAATACTTTCGAGAAAAGTACTTGTCATTGAACAGTTCTCAAATCTTTCCCAAGACATGTTAAGTACAATTTGGTTTGGGTATGCTTCATGATTTCCGCCAAGAAGGGTGGTGAATGGAACCTTCTGTTCCTCCGTGCATCCCAAGACATCGAATATCTTGGTAATTTGCTTGACCCATGTTTCCGCCTTAATTGGATCGGGCTTTCCCCAGAAATCTGGTGGTCCCAACTCTTTGAACTGTTTGGCTGTGACAGACCGCGGGTTGCCATCACTTCCACCCGTATTTTGTACACGAGTCTCCCTCGTCTGATTTTGCATGAACTGCAAAAAGCTCCTAAACATTCCATCATTCATCGTTTGCTCGGTAGCATTGTTTACAGGAGGAATATTGTCTTCCCGTTGCACATTCTCCTGGTTTGCGACTAAAGGTTGTTCCACAGTCTCATTCACTCCATTATTAACGTTCTCAACAGTCATTCTTAAATACTGCCATAAAACAAGGGTTAATTAAACAAATTAACATATCACATAATATCCATATATTATGACTGACCAACAATTAAGCTTAGATAGGACACACTAGCGAAGGATTTACTCATCTCTCCCCTCCTAGTTCTATTCCCCGATCTCCGCCAGAGATCCCTAAGCTTTGATACCAACTGTGACGCCCCCAAAATAGGTATACAACACCCATTCTGAGTCACCAAATACATGGTACAGAAAGCAACTATAACTTCAATAATACAATTATCGTAAAAAATACGACAACACATACTGTGAGTTTAAATACAAATATTGTCTTCTAGACAATATCCACACTCAAATAAGTCATCATTATAATTATTCATACACTATTTTACGAAAATAGTGAGGATCGCTAAAACATCTTTCTAGAAACATCACTCCATACCCCGATTTAGATCCTCTTTTTTTCTCACCTCCCGAGAAGAAAAATGGAACAAAAAAAGGAAAAGGGTGAGCTCAACTAGCCCAAAAAGAATATTATGACTAAGATAATATATAACAAATTATCATTAGTCTTCAACAGAAAAAATCGATAGAATACAATAGACAACAAATTTTAGATCAACAACTGCAAAATGAAAGCAAAGAATTCATTAGAAGAGTCACGTAGAGAATGAATTCTACTATCTTCTAAGATTTAAAAGTTCATCATCATTATTTTATCCTCAGTAATAACAATCAATATACATCTTTAATCAAATATTCATCTTTGCACTACAGTCAAAGATATTCATTTGTGTCACCAAATAGTCATGTTCATCTCAACACTGCTCATCTTTTGCCTACGGGCCAAAGATATTCATCGATTAATCATTCATCTTTGCACTACAGTGCCAAAGATATTCAAAGAATATCATCATTTAAGACCGAGGATGACGAAAAATACTTTAAAGAAAACGAATCCAAAGAGACGGAAGGACAAATATTGTGGATTCAGATAATAGTTTATCCAAGATTAATAATACTTCATAATAATCAATTGTGAAGCGTAATTCAAAAATAACGATCAAAACATGGATACAATCAAAGATAATAAATTAAATAGACATCTTGGACAAAAAAGAAAATTTTTTTTTTGATGAATAAGTCGATTCGTGAATAAGACTCAGATATCGTGAATAAGTAAACCCAAACAAAAAAGTTTTAAATTTGATTAAAAAGTTCACCAATATTTCGGCATGATGATATTGAAGAAAATAATATCATTTAAGAAGAAAATAACATCTCTTACATCAAAATAACGGTACTTCTGATCGGAATATCGGATAGAAAGTCGAAGAAAACTTGTACCCAAAAGCAACTCTCAAAGTATCAAAATACTCACAAAAATACACTCGATAATCTAGAGAGAAAGAAAATTTATTTATGGTGTGATTTTCAATTATAACCTAAGTGTCTATTTATAGAAAAATGCTAGAACGCCATAGGAGACTAAATAATAAAATAATATTATTTCTATTTCTTTCTTCCACGCATGCTAGGTTGAAAATCAAGACCAGCCATCTTTGAACCAAATTGGCAGCCCACATGTTGTAAAACAAAAGTGGGTCCCACTCATAATTTAATAAAAATTATTTTATTTTCCGAAACTTCGGTAATTCATTAAAAATAGCCTGTTTATCAGAAAAATACGAATTTTATGTCCATTCTGCCTGGAATCGAATTCTCTACAACTTTGTAGCTTTGAGTTTTTCCAAATTCCAAACAGAAAATATCTGAAATTCATAAACGGGTGATTTTTAATACCTCCTTCCGACAAAAATAATCGATAAAACACCTCAAAGACTAATTTCATCATTTATAACCACATAAAATAAATAAATTCATCATTTATATCCACATCAAATAAATATTTCTTTATCATATAAATCAATAATTAATTATTCACAAATAATATTACGTAATCACAATTACGATAACCAAAGCCGCTCCTGGAAAGAGGGGCTTTTCAATAAGGATTTCTCCTTCATCAAGCGCCAAGAATTAGGTGACCAAACCTCTCCTCGATGTAACTTTCTAGACATTGCCAATAATGCTTATCTAATAATATTACTCAAATAATATGAATTATTGATCCGATAATGGGAAATATCAGACAAATGACAATTATCAAACAACAATAATATTAGATAAAGCAAAGAATTATTGAATCAATTAAATAAAATATTGAATAAGAATTACTATAACAATTATTGAGTAGTGTCTTCTTACGCATTTAATCAATAATTCAATAATATCAGGCAATACCGTGTCTATCTTCCAAGCAACCACGCCAGACATCGTATTTTAACCACCAAATATTCCAACAAAGTGTTAATTCAGTAATAACTACGCCAGTTATTTATAAAAACTCATACTATGTCGCTTTTCTTCATTCGATACTCATTCTCATTATGAGCCCCACGAATGAGCTACTACTGCCGTCAGCATTTAATATTCTCCGACAAAAAGAACATTCCACGACCAAAAGAATATTCCCCGACAAAAATGATTTTTTTATAACCACTTGTTTATTTTATAAAATTTACATATTTCACCCATAACCAAAGCATTATATCAAATTAACACCTTATTAATTTAGAATAATGAATAGAGAAAATTTAATTTTATTTATAATAAGTTGGGGTCTTACAAAAGAACCTAAGCTCTGATACCAACTCTGTAACACCCCCTTTCCGAAATAAAAAGAGAGGTTACTCAAAAACATAACAAAACTGATGAATTTAATAGCAAGGCTAAAAGCCACAAAAGAATAGTCTTAAAATCTTATAAATACCACAAGTCAACCATAATAAATCTCAAACTGTCTGAAACCACAATCTAAAATAATTATTACAATTCCAAGTAAAATAACACATCAAGTCTAAACAGATTATTTCTAAATCATTGGAATGAATGGAGCTCTCATCACACTTTTCCTTGATCCCCCTGATTATCTGCCGGAAGAAAAACACAGCATGAGCCAAATGTCCAGTACGGATATAGAATACAAATAATGAACCGAAATAACTAACTCAATTAAACGAACTGAAACGAACGAACAAAACTAACACAACTAAATAATAGGTTGAATCAAATGGCTGGGTGTTATTTCATACCGAGCTCAGAACAAAACAGAAATATACCTTGCCACACAGGCAAGTCAAATAATGTCACACAGACAAATCAAATAATGCCACACAGACAAGTCACACACATTGGACCGTAAATCCAATGCATGTAAAATCGGAAGGTATGTTTGGCACAAACATTACCAATCCGCAGCGATGTAATGTAATGTAAAACTAAGACGCCTCCCACAACAAAACACCAAAATGGCCAACTCCCAACGGAAAGACAAAACAGAGACTCAGTGGGTCGATCACACCGCCACTTGGAAGGTGTCATGCCTCGGTGCGAAGAGGACATGCACAATGTACCCCCTACGTGGTTATAGCTCGGTATACCTACGGTATTCTAACAAGGATATCATGTCACAACACATGCGACATAATACCAACGAAAAGGGTTTCTAATATGTACATGTTAAACTGAAATGAATCATCAACTCAAAGCCTCCAAAATATTAACATGTACTTTCTACGAGAATCAAAATAAATACAAAAGATGATACACTAGATCAAGAGTACAAACACAAGTTCTAAGTATCAATACCAAGACGGAACTATCAAAATAAATTTAGACATGTTGTACTAGTCTGAAGAGTACAAATATGAGTTCCAACTATGAACACCAAAATGAACTATCAAAATAAATTGACAAGGAATAATTATGAGATGCAATACTAAATTTCATAACGAATAACAAAACGAACAAATTATAAACAAAAGAGTCTCGCTGAAACAGTACGGAATTCGTACATGGATTAAGCAATGTAATACCCAAAATTATACTCCAAATTTTACTCGTTTAGACTCTCTCCGTTCAATCTAAATAATTTAATAAAATTTTATTACAATCAAATTATTAATAACATACTAATATTAAATTTATTATTAAGAACTTTTATAACTATGTTGACAAAATTAATTAATTCAAATTAATATATATAATTTCAATTGATTTACTAATTTTGTTTATAAATTTTATGATCAAAACAAATTAAAATATAATATATATATATATATATATATATAAATAAAACTTAATTATTCATGCCCTGCAGGTTGGTACATATCTTGGTATAAATAATCCTAATATATCTATATATATAGTAACGTAATTATTGCAGCAACTTGGTAATATGACTCTCTCTCTATATATATATATATATATATATATATATATATATATATATATATAACACCTGCAACCAAGCTTATATATATATCTATATATATAAAACGCCAGAAATATTAAAAAAATATATAAAACATCAGAAATTTTGACTGCCATCACTATTCATGTCTATAAAGCAAATCACCACAAAAATTATATAGCCGAAAGTAGTAAAAGAAAAAAAAAACAAACCTATACAATGTGCGACGCCGCTTCTCTTCTTTTTTTCCCTCAATTTGTATCAGATCTGATGTTAAGTAAATTAGGTTTTAGATATTTATTTACTTAAAAACAGATTTTATTAATTAATATATTTATTAACTCTTCAAATTTTAATAGGATTTTAAAATTACAAAATTATAAATTAGATCCACTTAGTTTTAAAGTCCAATATTTAAAATTTTAATTTATCCACACTTATTAATATTTATTAGTCCACATAAATTAAATAATTAGTTTGACCCAAATAAATAACAAAATCCAACAATATATTTTAAAACAAAATAATAATTTTATTTATTTATTTTCGGGTATTACATGATTACTGAACGAACCCAATTTTGATTTGTAGCTAAGCGAGACCACAAGGTTATATCAAATGGACGGAAAACGAAAGGAAAAAAAAAAATTTGTGGTCCAAATTTCGCCAAAAATTTGATATAGATTCCAAACACATAGGTCACATAATTTAACATATCTTTAATTTTGGAAAAGAAAGTATTAAGTAGTACTACAACCGTACGCATCCAATATTTTCAAACAAAGAATCTGGCATATGGGGTCAAAGGACAAAGGTCTGTAATTTAATGGTATACTATAGGTATCTCCCTTTCTCAAGTTTCCCCAATTCTTAGGATAACATGTATTCTTAAATTTAAAATATAATAAATTCTTTTAATAATAATAAAAAAAATGGGAATCTGGCATATGCATCTGGATTCAATACACTTACCCGTTATCCACTCCGTTGCAAGTCTACTGTCGGAACTACTTCCCTATTTTTCTCTCTATGCTACTCTTTTAATTCTGCAAAAGAAAAAGGTCTTACTTATTAAGTAACTTTTATTTTGTTTTAGTAAGGATTTTAATTTTTTTGTTTTTGTTTTTTACATATCAAGTATTTTCTTTTATATTTTACATATTAAATATTTTCTTTTTATATTTTGTATAATGTGGTTGTGTTCTTATATGTTATTCTACTACAGTAATCTTCTACTTAAATAATGATGATGGTGCTGAAAGAAACAAATAGACTAGTACTAATCGGCCAAATGACTATTCTAATTAATCTGGCCAAAGAGATAAAATTGAAATGTATCAGCAGGACATTGAGACAACTACAAGTCTGCAATCAATTTAAAAAGAAACCCTTATTCAACTTAATTAATTTAGAGTTGCGCGATAAAATATTAAAAATTTTATTGCAAGTTATATCATTCTTTCATATTTTTATATATAGCGATTAATGATACTTTTTGGCTACAAGGCAAAGAGCATGTTTCTTGTGCATTGATATCCCAGGCAACACTTGATCAGTATCTACGTCTTCCTTGTTAATTCCAGCAGGCAGTTCCCATTCAAATGAATATAAAAGATTGGAAAGTATAAGCTCCATTGTTGTAACCCCCATGTTCATTCCGGCGCAAATTCTGCGACCAGCTCCAAACGGAATGAGCTCGAAATCTCGTCCTTTGAAATCGATAGGATTGTCCAAAAATCTGTCGGGCAGAAACTCCTCTGGATCTTCCCAAACTGCAGGATCCCTCCCAATGGCCCATGCATTCACATAAACTATAGTTTTGGGCTCAATTTCATATCCATCTATGACACTCCTTTCCAATGTTTCTCGCGGAACCAAAAGCGGAACAATGGGATGCAATCTCAGTCCCTCTTTGATCACTGCCTTGAGATATGGTAGCTCTATATTTTGAAGATCCTCTTCATCTACCCTCCCTTTTTTACCAATTGATTTCCTCACTTCTTCTTGAGCTTTCTTCATCACTCTGGGATTCTTTATTAAGCAAGTCATGATCCAATTTATTGTACCTGCGGTTGTTTCTGTTCCCGCAAGAAATATATTCTGCAAGACAATGAAATTAAACCATAAGCATTTAGCAAGAAAACCAGAGAAGTACCAAACCAAAAAATTAAAAGCCTACGAATCCAACTTTTCTCTATAAGTTGTACGTACGTACTACGTAGCTAGCTATCTAGCTAGTAAAAACTATTTATAATATATATATATATATATATATATATATATATATATATATATATATATACCATTAAAATTGCTTTGATGTTATCGAAAGTGAAATCAATTGAGGAGGATGATTGAGCATCCCCTCTAAACTGAAGTAAGATGTCTATGACATCTCCATGCATGGAGCTCGGCCTATTTGGGCTGAGATGCTCATCTATTAGTTCTTGGTAGAACAAATCCATGTCCTTGTAAATTCTCTCTAGGCGAGCAATCGATCCAGTGAATTTATCAAGCCAGCCAATTAGAGGAAAATGGTCCGAAAAGTAAAAGTTAGCCATCACAACCTGGCTTTCCTGCACAAGCCCTTGAAATCTTTTCTGGTAAACTTGATCAAATTTCTTACCAAAAGCAACCCTACAGATTATAGTGCTGGAGAGAGTCGTCATTGTTTCGGTCAAATTTACAATATTGGATGATTCCGATATTCCTTTGATCATCTGGAAAACTTGGTCTTCTCGAATAGGCCGAAAGGAATGGACTTTGTTGTTGGTAAGCAGATGAAGGGTCACAATTTTTCTCATTTCCTTCCAGTACTCATTGTATGGTGATAAGATCACATCGGATCCATTGTAAGACAACTTGTTGAATCCAAGCAATGTGGGCCTGCTACAAAATGCGAGGTCATGGGTTTTCATAACCTCTTTGGCCATTCTTGGTGAAGAAATAACTAGAGCTGGCCGGAAACCAAGCCGTAGGGACATGATGGGCCCATATTTCTTAGAAAGAAGACATAGTTGGCGTGCAAGGTTGGAGGTGTCAAGCTGGTGCAAGTTTCCGATGAAGGGAAGCCTTGGTGGACCGGGCGGATATTGGGGTTGTTCCGATCCATCTTTACGGAGGAGTTTAGTAGGAAGAAGAAATAGGAGGAGGGATATTAGTGGGAGAGACAGAAGAAAGAGAAGAACCAAGGCCATTAACAACTACTACTATTAAACTCAAGATTATAGGCAGAGAGAGGTAGCTGCTCTGACTTATATATTTTGTTTTGTGCAAAAATGGTTGGTCACTAACTAATTAAATAGGAAGGACTTAATTCATTCTACATTGTACTACTACTGTTTTTGAAGTGAAACTCTTTAATCTAGAAAGAAACTAGTGAACTACTACCAGCTTGGACCTACAAATTTATTTTTAGCACAAATTTTCTTTCTCCATAGTAAATGTACCTACATTAGGAGGTGGTTGTATGCATCATTTAATTTCTGACCATATTAATTCTTGTGTAAATTCCTGTCCCAAAAACAGAGAAAATAAATACTCTTAGTATAAGTGATTACTGATTACTGAACGAACGCCAATTTTGATTTGTAGCTAAGCGTGACGACAAGGTTAGATCAAATGTACGGAAAACCAAGAAAAATAAAAATTACACTACTGAACCCGCATGCATGCATGCATGCTGAAGATTATATATCCTGAAGATAAATGATCACAAAACACTTGTTTTTGTCTTTTTCTTATGTGGCTCGTGCTCACAATAAGGTAATTTGCTCAACTACTGGACTACAACAACTCGTTCTTCAGATACTAATTTGCTCCCAAGAGGTGAGGATTTCACCACTGGACCAAACGAAAGCAGATCCTCTATTTCTAAATTTTCTGTCTCTTTGTGTCTTTTCATTTAAATTTTGATATCTAATCTCTTATTTAACGCTAATTAATTTTAAAATTAAATAAAAGGACATGTGTCAAAATTTAAATAAAAGAACACAAGAAAAACAGAGAATTTGAGGACAGGGAATCATGTGCCGAAGGCCCCGGCTAATCCGGATGATCGCATTCTTATACAGATCCGTCCTCCTCCGATAACACGTAAGTTAAACATCGTATATATATATATATATATATATATATATATATATATATATATAAGGGTTTTAATATAAATTATTGTATATTGTAGTGATTTTCAAGATAGTAAAATTGTGAAGTGCATTTCACAATTATGCTTCTGAAGCGCCTACGCTGATTATTACGTAAATGACACACCTCTCGCCCATAAGGATCTGATTTGAAATTTGAATTTGGGTATATTTTTATCACTCGATAGATAATACATAGTTAATCAAATAATATTGCTTAGTAATATAACATTTTTTAATATTATTATTGTTATTTTATTTGCGAAACGATATAGATGGGACGACGCACGAGCATCGATTATTGAGACACTATTACAGCGAGTAGTCATGCGTCTTTACTAAAGATAATTTGAACAAGGAACGACAAAAAGCCCCGCACAATCTTTGATTGACCATCCAGGGCGGGGTGAGCGGTATATGCGTGAAAGATAGCCCACAGTGGTGCGCCTGACCCCGTATAGGTGCGGATGTGTGACCAATGGAAAAGTCGAGAATGGGTCAAGAGGCGAAGAGCGCCTCGAGCAGATCCTCGAGTGTATCGACGCGGCGAAAAGCGCAAAAGGCACGTGTCGGGCGGATATATCACAACATAACACATTCTTTGCCAGAAATACGTATGTTATGTTTACAATCATCTTTTGTACCTAAAATATCACATGTTTACATAATAATATGAGAAATGAACTATAGAGTCTCAGTCTCAAGGTCAACCTATCAATTGGTTGGATGTGTATGTATACCGCGATGGTCTACTGAAGGCATTGAGATAAGCGGTAATAAGTTCACTTTATCCTAATATGTTGTTTATAAATTATAACGACCTTCTTTAGTATTTTTTTTTTATTTATTTTAACTATTTAATTGTTCATCTTCCGACGAGGACACTTATAAGGGCTTAATGAACGAGCGCTATCCTCAAGGCACCCCGTCATCAGGGCCGATTGATCAAGAATTATGGGAGAGGCGTCCATCGTGAAGAAAAATTATGTCAAAGGCCAAGGACAAAGACGACGCTTGACCATCGATGGCACAGAAATTCTGCCACCAGATCTACATGATCATCGTATTCCACTTATCATACTCCTCGCCGATGTGTGAGAGCGATCTGTCGAGATCGTGATCTTCTTCAGATATCTTGGCGAGCATCTGCAGTCTCTGAGTCCCGATGAGTTAGCAAGAGGCGATGGCAATAGCCAGCAGTAGAGCAAGCGATGACAACAACAACGGGAGCGGTATATATATATTGTTTATTGTTTAGCTACATTGTCTTATATGTTTATAGTCTCTGAGTCGATGTCTTACTTATATGTAACATATATGTTCTATTACTTTGATAATTACAGGATCCTAATTTGGATGATCCACGAAGAAATTTAGACTTATTTTTTTTTAGATTTTTAAAGCCTTGTACTCTTTTAGATTCATTCTTTGACAATTGTATTAGTTTATATGGATGTTTACGATATCGATTATATTGTGTTGGAGGAATGTTTTGTATTGTATTGGATGAATGTTTCATGGATGAATGTTTTGTATTGTATTGGATGGATGTTAATATGGATGTCTTGATATATATATATATATATAAGCGTGTTGACTGATTAAGCGAGTTATTTTGGGAAATCAATAAAATAGGCAAAAAAATTTTAAAAAAAAAAGCATCGTGACGCGTCGCGATCGCTTAAAATGTATCGTATTTGCTTGAATCTAATGATCATGAATGGGTCGCTATTATTATCGTCATTGACACGTGTGACACGTCACGCATGATGAATGACTTCGGCATAAGTTATAATAGCGACGGATATCGATTAAGCTAATTGCGATCGCTAATTATTCGGTCATTATCGGTGGTCGTTGATGTCCTTCCAATGACCAGATTATCTGATTGACTTCGTGTCGATCGACCGCACGATCGCAGATAGCAGATCTCATGACCGTCAGAAAGCGATCATTGATACGCTATTGATCATTGATAAGCCTTTTTTGTTGTAGTGCAAAGTAATTTGCTCAACTCTTGGACTACAACAACTCGTTCTTCGATACTAATTTGCTCCCAAGAGGTGAGGATTTCACCACTGGACCAAACGAAAGCAGATCCTCTATTTCTAAATTTTCTGTCTCTTTGTGTCCTTTCATTTAAATTTTGATATCTAATCTCTTATTTAACGCTAATTAATTTTAAAATTAAATAAAAAGACATGTGTCAAAATTTAAATAAAAGAACACAAGAAAAACAGAGAATTTGAGGACAGAGAATCTCTTTCGAACCGGACTCCCTATAATATAATTAATTCCGTCTTACTCCACTTGTGAAGGAGAGAGCGCGAGCGGAATTAAGATATACTACTATTAATTTCGATAAAAATAAAAATTGGAAAGGTTTTTCGAATTTGAGAAAAAAAAAATTCTGTCTCTGGCAAGCTCAATTTTTATTTATTTTTTATTTATTTCTCATTATTTAAAATACAGTAAGTGTTACATTAATTATATAAAAGATACTCCCTGACTCCCTCTGACCTCTCCCATGCTGTCCTGTACCATATGGTCCATACCAAACCCTCTTTCTCACATGTTCCGACTTTATTGTAGACTAGATATTTCCTAGTAACTAATTTTCCTAAAATATCCTCCTGTCTGTGTCACGACTCACGATTATTGATTTTGTTAATAGCAGGCAGCCCTAAATTTCTACAAGAAGATGTATATCAGAGCTACCTACCTAACTACCTTGCTTTTGACAGATTAAAAATATTATTAGAATAATATCTATCTATCTATATATATATATATATATATATATATATACCAAATGAGATGATTGATGTGGCCTGGAATCATATACCTTAATAGCTCTAGCTATACAGCAATAGAATAAATAAACGAATTAATTACTAGTTTATATATATATATATAGAATTCCATCCACAAAGAAATCGATTGTTGAGAAAATTTTTTTATTCCATGCCATGTTTCACCTACTTTGGATAATTGTTTTTTTTTTTATAAGCCGGTAGAAACATTGGCGGTACTTAAAAATGGATTCTTTCCCAACAACCGGTTCTTTGTGGATGAGACCTATATATATATATATATATATATATATATATATATATATATATATATGCTCTTTCTTGGAACCCATTATTGGTGTGATGCTCCAAAATTTATAATTTTTACATATTCTTATATCATGTAAGACCTCAATTTATTATAAATAAAATTGAATTTCTTCTATTTATTATTTTGAAATAAGAAGGGTTGATTTGATTAATGTGGATAGTTATGGGTAAAATACTAAAATATTTCAAATAAACAAGTGGTTATAAAATATTCGTTTGGTGCGTGGAATATTCTTCATTGCGTAGGAATATTAAATGCAGACGACTACCTTGACGTACCTAAAAAGAAAAAAAAGAAAGCGATTGGATGAAAAAGCGACGAGAATAAGTTGGTTATAAATAATCAGGCGTGGTTATTCTGAGATTATCTTTGTTGGAATACCGGTGGTTAAAATACGATAGACACTGCAGTATTACACCAATTATTGATTCTTACGTGAAAGGCCTTACTCGATAATTGTTACGAGAATTCTTTATTCGATTTTTTATTTTATTGATTCAATAATTGTTGCGTTGATATTTTATATTATTGTTGTTTCAATAATTGTCACTACACGCGATTTTCTATTATCTGAGACAATAATTCATATTATCCTGAATAATATTATTGGATAACATTATTGGCGATATCTAGAAAGTTACGCTCAAGGAGAGTTAGGTCATCTAATCATACAACAAGAAGTGAGAGATCCTTATTGGAAAGCCCTCTATCTTGAGGACCTACCTCAGTTGTCGATTGTGATTACGTAATATTATTCGTAAATAATTAATTATTGATTTATATGATGAGAAAAATATTGATTTTATGTGGATATAGATGGAGAAAATTTTTAATGTGATAATTGTTGAAAATTAATATTTTATCTTTTTCGATAAAATAATTCAATTAAATATATTATTTTAATAATATATTGATGGTGATATTTTTACAATGAATATGGGATATATGAGTATATGAGGAGGAAGAGTATTTTTGTGGCATTAAATAATTAACACATGTTTTGTGTGTTTTGTAGACCCATTTCTTGATCGAAATTTGATTATAAATGTAAAATCGCTTCTGTTTGTGGATTTCTTCGATTTCATTTTGGAATTTGGAAAAATTTTCTTCTGCAAAATGTAGATAATGGAATTTCCTATGAAAAAGACATGAGGTTCGAATTTTTCTGATAAAAGGACTATTTATTGTGAATTATTGAAGTTTTGAGTTCAAATAATTAATTTTGGAAGTTTAAAATATTTTAAGTAACAAAAAAAGCTTTTGGGATGTTGGCACATGTTTTGGTGATGATTTTGGTCTCGTGTGGTGTAAGCGTAGAAATATAATTTGAAAATATTAATAATTTATTAAATTTTCTGCTTTGGTGTTCTAAGCATTTTCCTATAAATAGGGTGCTTAGGTTAGAATTGAAAATCACACCGTAAACTAAAGATTTCTCTCTCTCTTCTCGATATATTGAGCGTATTCTTGTGAGTATTTTAATACTTTGAGTGTTGATATACTGATCATGTTCAAGTCATAAATTATATCCCAAATGTTTCAACTAAGTATCTTATTCTTTCGAGGTAAGGGATATTATTTTTTTCAAATGATATTATTTCTTTCAATATCATTATCTCAAGTATTGATCTCAAATTTTAATCAAATTTGAAACTTTTTGTGTCGGGGTTACTTATTCACGTATCTACTGACTATTCACGTAAAAATCAAAATTTGTTTTTCGTCTAAAAATATCTATTATGGATACTAGCTTTGATTGTATCCATGTTTTGATCATTCTTGAATTTTACTCCACTATGATTATTTATGAGGTATTTTTGGACATGAAATAGCTGAAATACGAATCCTTAATATTTATTCTTTTGTTTCACTGGATTCGTTCCCTTTAAAATATTTTTCATCATCCTCACCCTCTAAATAATGATATTATTGAATATCTTTGGCACAGAAGTGCAAAGATAAATGATTTTATAATGAATATCTTTGGCCCGTAGTGCAAAGATGAACAGCAATGTGTTGAGATGAACATGGACCGATGATGATATCTTTGGCACAGTAGTGCAAAGATGAATATTTGATTCAAGATGTATATTGATTGATGTTACAGGGATAAAATATTGATGAAGGACTTTTAAATTCATAGATAGTAGTAGATTTCATTCTCTACGTAACTCTTCTATGGATTATTATTTCCGCTGCGAATATTGATCTGAAACTTGTTGTCTATTGTATTTTATCATATTTTTCCCTGTTGAAGACTAACGATAATTTGTTCTATATTATCTTAGTCATAATATTCTTTACTGGGCTAGTTGAGCTCACCCTTTTCCTTGTTGTTCCATTTTTCTTCTCAGGAGGCGAGAATGTAGCGAGTACTAGTCGGGGTATGGAATAATGATTCTAGAAGTTGTTTAGTAGTCCTCACCATTTTTGTATAATAATGTATCAATAATTGTGATGGGGATTTATTTGGGTATAGATATTGTCTAGAAGATAATATTTGTATTTAAACTCACGCTTTTATGATGTATTAATAAAGTTGTAGTTGTTTCAGATTCATGTTATTGACAACCTAAAATGGGTGATGTACACCTATTTTGGGGGCGTCATGATTAGTATCAAAGCTTAGGGATATGATCTCCATGGAGATCGGGAATAGAACTAGGAGGGAGAGATTTAGTAAATCCTTCGCTAGTGTGTCCTACCTAAGCTTATTTATTAGTTAATCAATATATAGGGATATTATGTGATATGTTGATTTCCTTAATTAACCCTTGTTTTATGGCGAGATTTGAGAATGTCGACTGAGAATGTTAACAGTGGAGTAAATGAGACCGTGGAAACACCAGACTCACCAATGAAGAGAACGTGCGCAAGCAGTCGCAATGTTCCTCTTCTTGTGAAACAACGCCAATTTGAAAGCGGATGATGAACGACGGGATGTTTAGAAGTTTTTTGCGATTCATGCAAAAAATCGATTTAGGAGACTTCGTGCACAAAATAAAGGTGGAAATGATAACAACGCACGATTTGTCACGGCCAAGCAGTTTAAAGAGTTGGGACCACCAGAATTCTGGGGAAAGCCGGATCCAATTAAGGCGGAGACGTGGGTCAAATAAATCACCAAGATATTCGATGTCTTAGGATGCACGGAGGAACAGAAGGTTCCATGCCTTGGGAGAAGTTTCAGAAACTTTTCAATGACAAGTACTTTCCTGAAAGTATTCATCATATGAAGGAAGTGGAGTTCATTAGACTGGAACAAAATAACATGACGGTGTCCCAGTACGAGGTAAAGTTTGCAGAGTTATCCAGGTTTGCACCTCATTTCTGAGAGGTTTGAAACCCCCGCACGCCAAGATCTCTCATTTCTCATAAATTTTCTCTATTATTCGGATGTTGTCAATGTGGCTCAATTATTAAAGCGAGATAACGAGAGTACGTTCAACCGAGGGACCACAACCGAGGATCATACTGGGAGATAGTAGTCAATGTAACAACGATAACCAAATGGAGAAAGAAAAAGACGGACAAAAATGGCAACCACTCTGGTGGTAATCATGGCCATGAAAATAGAAGAAGCGAGTCGAGGGGAGATTTTAAAAAGAGGAGATTCAACAATGACAATGCGAAGACGTCAAAGACCAAAGAAGAATCGGTTCTAAGGAGGAGAAACGACCACCGATCGTATGCTACAAATGCGGAAAAGAGGGACATATCATTGCCGCCTTACAACAGTTCAAGGTATGCTATAATTATGGAAAGGAAGGACATATCACTCGAGATTAGACGATAGCAAAACCTAGTTCAGTGATGGGGATTATGACTCAAAAGGTCATCCCTTAAAAGTCATAGTCAACGGTTCTTGGAAGAAGCGTTTGTTGTGGTATCGGTCAAATGCGAGAACCCAAATGAGGTGATCACGGGTAAGCTAATCATAAATTCTTGTGAAGTTTATACCTTACTAGATACCAAAGTTACCCATTCATTTATTTCTCCTGCTTGTGCTCAACGTTTAAACTTAACTCCGGAGAAATTAGACTTTGATTTATCTGTGAAAACTCCGTTAGGAGAAACTTTCATCACATCCACTGTTTATAAATCTTGTTTGATCCAAGTTGGCACCATCACATTATTTATTGACCTTATCTCTTTAAAGATACTTGCATTTGACGTGATTTTAGGGATTGATTGGTTAACTACTCATCATGCCAAAATTGATTGTTTTCGTAAGGTTGTTAGTTTTCATATGCCTAATCAACCTGTTGTTCGAATTCAAGCAACTAAACCATTAAAATCAATCACTGTCATATCAAGTCATAAGGCTATTCGTTTATTGAAAAACGGATGTCAAGCTTTCTTAGCCCATGTTATGGATTTGAATAAAGACACGTCAAATTTGAATAATATTCCTGTTGTTATTGACTTTCCCGACGATTTCAAGAACTTCCCCGGTCTACCCCTAACGTGAAGTTGAATTCTTTATTGATCTTAAACCGCACAAAGCCCATTTCTAAAACCCCATATCGAATGGCTCTATTGAACTTCGTGAGTTAAAGGTCCAACTACGAGAGTTATTGGACATCGGTTTCATTCGTCCCCAAGACATCTCCTTGGGGTGCTCTGTTTTTTTTGTAAAGAAAAAGATGATGGAGTATGCGACTTTATATTGACTATCGGAATTGAACCATGTCACCATCAAGAATAGGTATCCTCTACCTCGTATTGATGACTTGTTTGACCAGCCATAAGGAGCACAATTCTTTTCAAAGATTTATCTTAGCTTCGGATATCATCAACCAAGATTAGAATCGAGGATATTTCAAAGACCGCCTTGAACTCCGATGACGGGCATTATGAATTCTTAGTCATGTCTTTTGGATTGACTAATGCTCCGCAGCTTTTCATGGATATGATGAACCGAGTATTCAAGGATTATTTGGATCAGTTCGTTGTTGTCTTTATTGATGACATCCTCATATATTCCAAAAGCCGTGAAGATCATGAACACCATTTGAAGTTGGTACTACAAAGGCTTCGTGAAAACAAGCTTTATGCCAAGTTGAAGAAATGCGAGTTCTGGCTTGAGGAAGTAGCATTCCTTGGGCACGTGGTGTCATAACATGGAGTATCTGTTGACCCGGCGAAGATTGAAGTAATACAAAGTTGGGAGCAACCGAAGACGGTGATCGAAGTACGTAGCTTTTTGGGCTTAGCTGGTTATTATCGGAGATTCGTGGAAGGGTTTTCTTGAATCGCTACTCCATTAACTCATCTGACTCGGAAAGATACAAAATTCATGTGAAGCGAGGAATGCAAAAAAAGAGTTTCCAAGAGCTCAAGAAGAGACTCATTTCGGCACCTGTTCTAACAATACCATCCGTATGCGATTGGATTTGTTATCTCACAAATATGCTTCGAGCAAATGGTTAGAATGTGTTCTCATGCAACGTGGAAAAGTCATAGCCTATGCCTCATGACAACTTAAAGAATATGAGAGGAATTATCTTACTCATGATATAGAGTTGGCGTGAGCTTGTTTTCGAGCTAAAGATCCGAGGCACTATCTATACTGGGAGAAAGTGGAGATATATTCGACCATAAAAGCCTCAAATATTTCTTCACCCAAAAGGAACTCAACACGCGAAGAACGACGTTGGCTCGAGCCGAAAGACTATGACCACACCATTCAATACCATCCCGGAAAAGCGAACGTGGTAAATAGACGTTGAGTAGAAGATCATCATATGCACGAACGAGTGCAATGTTGTTAAAACAAATGCCCATTTTGTGTGATTTACAAAAGATGAAGATAGAATTCAAGACTCCGGGGACCCATGCAATAATGTCAAGTATACGCATAGAACCAACTTTAATCGAAAAAGTTAAAGTTGTTCAATCCACAGATCCGGAGCTTATACAGATGAAGAAGAAAGTGCAAGAAGGTGTTATTCCAGAAGCAAGAATCGATGAAGAAGAAATACTTCGAGTTCACTCCAGACTTTGTGTTCCTAACGATTCTGATTTGAAGTATAAGATCATGATGGAGGCACACAGTACACCATTTACGATCCATCATGGAGGTACTAAAATGTATCGTGATCTTCGACATACATTTTGGTGGAACAATATGAAGAGCGAGATTGCAAAGTTTATCTCGATGTGTTTAACTTGTCAACGTGTAAAGGCGAAGCATCAAGTACCTAAGGGTCCGTTACAACCACTTGAGATTCCTAAATGGAAGTGGGAACACATTACTATGGATTTCGTTACGGGTCTTCCCACGGTTTCTCAAGGCATAAATGTTGTTTGGGTTATCGTTGATAGATTAACCAAGTCTGCTTATTTTTTGCCAATACGGGAGACTTATTCCCTTGAACGTCTTGCTCATATGTATGTAAATGAGATTGTGAGGTTGCATGGCATGCCAGTATCCATAGTTTCGGATCGCGACCCAAGGTTCACTTCAAGATTTTGGGTTAGCTTGCAAAAAGCTATGGGTACGGATTTATTTATCTGATTTCGCATACCATCCTCAAACCAGACGGACAATCGAGAGAGACTATTCAAACTCTTGAAGATCTATTAAGACTCGTGTCCTAAACTTCAAGGCGCTTGGGATAAGTATTTACCATTGGTGGAATTCTCCTACAACAATGCTTATCGTGCAAGTATAGGTGTGGCTCCATTTGAAGCATTATATGGACGAAAGTGTCGCTCTCCAATATGTTGGGATGAGGTGGGTGAAGCAACATTGTTGGGACCCGAGTTGGTACGTATGACTACAGAAAAGATCCAAATGATTCGACAACGTATACAAATGGCACATGATCGACAAAAGAGTTATGCGGATCTTCATCGAAAGGACGTGGAATTTAGTATTGGGGATCATGTATTGTTGCAAGTTGCTCCATGGAAGGGAGTTACAAGATTTGATAAGAGAGGAATGCTCAATCCACGATTTATTGGTCCATTTCAGATTCTTGACCGCGTTACCTCCAAGTATGTCTCGTGTTCATAATATTTTTCATATATCTGTACTTCGTAAATATGTGAAAGACCTGAACCACGTCACTGAGTTAGAACCGGACGAGATAGCCGAAGATTTAACGTATGAGGAGGTACCTGTCAAGATCTTGGATAAGAAGAAGCATATCCTACGCACAAAGATCATACCACAAGTCAAAGTTTTGTGGAGGAACCATGCTATAGAGAAAATGACCTGGGAGTTAGAAACGGAAATGAAAGCGAGGTATCCTCACCTTTTCGAAACACTAGGTACGTATGTTAATTTCGAGGACGAAATTTCATAAGGAGAGGAGGTTGTAAGACCCCAACTTATTATAAATAAAATTGAATTTCTTCCATTTATTATTTTGAAATAATAAGGGTTGATTTGATTAATGTGGATAGTTATGGGTAAAATACGCAAATATTTCAAATAAGCAAGTGGTTATAAAATATTCGTTTGATCGTGGAATATTCTTCATTTTGTCGGAGAATATTAAATGCATTTATTTGCCCGCCTTGTGTGTGGGCCCATAACTTGAAAGAGATTGGTTGAAGAAAACGAAGAATAATAAGTTGGTTATAAATAATCAGTTGTAGTTATTCTGAATAATCTTCATTGGAATACCCGTGGTTAAAACACAAGAAGCACACCAGATTACACCAATTATTGATTCTTACGTAAAGAAGCACTACTCAATAATTGTTACAGTAATTCTGCTTCGAAGATTTTATTTTATTGATTCAATAATTGTTGCGTTGATATTTTATATTATTGTTGTTTCAATAATTGTCACTACACTATATTTTCTATTATCGGAGCAATAATTTATATTATCTGAAGAATATTATTTGATAACATTATTGGCAATGTCTAGAAAGTTCTGTCTAAGGAGAGGTTATGTCATCTAATCATGCGGCGCCAGAAGAGAGTGATCCTTATTGAAAAGCCCCTCTATCCCAGGAACCGCCCCAGTTTGTCGATTTGTGATTCTGTAATATTATTCGTGAATAATTAATTATTGATTTATATGATGAGGAAAATATTAATTTTATGTGGATATAGATGGAGAAAATTTTAATGTGATAATTGTTAAAAATTAATATTTTATCTTTTTCGATAAAATAATTCAATTAAATATATTATTTTAATAATATATTGATGGTGATATTTTTATAATGAATATGGGATATATGAGTATATGAGGAGGAAGAGTATTTTTGTGGCATTAAATAATTAACACATGTTTTGTGTGTGTCAGAGACCCTATTTCTTGGTCGAAATTTGATTATAGCACAGTAAAATCGCTTGTTTGTGGATTTCATCCAATTTCTCATTTGGAATTTGGAAAAAATTTCTTCTGTAAAGTTGTAGATAATGGAATTCCCTATGAAAAGGACACGAGGTTCGAATTTTTCTGATAAAATGCTATTTATTGTGAATTATTGAAGTTTCAGAGTTCCGAAATAATTAATTTTTGGAAGTTTAAAATATTTTAAGTAACAAAAACGTTTTTGGGATGTTGGCACATATTTTGGCTGATGATTTTGGTCTGGTGTGGTGTGCGTAGGAATATAATTTGAAAATATTAATAATTTATTAAATTTTCGCTTTGAGTGTTCTAAGCGTTTTCCTATAAATAGGGTCTTGGGTTAGAATTGAAAATCACACCGTAAACTAAAGATTTCTCTCTCGATATATTGAAAGTATTCTTGTGAGTATTTTAATACTTTGAGTGTTCTTTATCTGACGCAAGAGTTCAAGTCGAGCCTATATCCAGATGTTTCAACTAAAGTACTATTCTTTCAAGGTAAAGGATATATTTTTTTTTCAAATGATATTATTTCTTTCAATATCATTATCTTAGAAGTATTGATCTGAAATTTTAATCAAATTTGGAACTTTTTTGTGCTCTGGGTTACTATTCACGATATCTATTACTTATTCACGAATCTGAGACTATTCACAAAAAAATTAAAATTTTATTTTTCGTCTAAAATATCTATTATGGATACTAGCTTTGATTGTATCCATATTTTGATCATTCTTGAATTTTACTCCACTATGATTATTTATGAGGTATTTTGGACATGAAATAAATTTGAAATACGAATCCTTAATATTTATTCTTTTGTTTTTCATTTGGATTCGCTCCCTTTAAAATATTTTTCATCATCCTAAGCCCTAAATGATGATATTATTGAATATCTTTGGCATGTAGTGCAAAAGATAAATGATTTTATAATGAATATCTTTGGCCAGTAGTGCAAAGATGAATGTGTGTTGAGATGAACATGGCCAATCGATGATGAATATCTTTGGCACCAGTAGTGCAAAGATGAATATTTGATTCAAGATGTATATTGATTGATGTTACAGGATAAAATATTGATGAAGGACTTTTAAATTCATAGATAGTAGTAGATTTCATTCTCTACGTAACTCTTCTATGGATTATTATTTCACCATATGAATATTGATCCAAAACTTGTTGTCTATCAGTATTTTATCATATTTTTTTCATTGAAGACTAACGATAATTTGTTCTATATTATCTTAGTCATAATATTCTTTACTTTAAATTTGAGTTGAGCTCACCATTTTTCTTATTGTTCCATTTTTCTTCTCGGGAGGCGCAGAATGTAATAAGATCTTTAGTTGGGGTATGGAATGATGATTCTAGAAGTTATTTAGTAGTTCTCACCATTTTGTATAATAATGTATCAATAATTGTGATGAGAATTTATTTGGGTATAGATATTATCTGTAAGATAATATTTGTATTTAAACTCACAGTTTTTATGATGTATTAATAAAGTTGTAGTTATTTCTGTACCATGTTATTGACAACCTAAAATGGGTGATGTATACCTATTTTGGGGGCGTCGCATATCATCTATTTTAAAAATTTTATATATGTATAATATGTTGGCTTGGGTTTAGTAATATAGTTGTGGAAATAAGGCTCGCGCACATGAGAACGACTAAGGAATTAGACTAGATCAAACTTGGTTCTTGAACTTTCGATCAAAAAAACATTATTACGTGTGTTCTAATTAATTAATTCGGTCAGAATTAACTTTCGTCTAGTTAATTCTGCTCTATATTCCAACACCCACTTAATTTGTAACTTTCCTTTAGCATCTTGTTAATTCTGCTCCATATTCCAAGACCCACTTAATTTGTAACTTTCCTTTGGCATCTAAGGGGATAGTGCTAATTAATTAGACTCGCTAGAGCAAGAAATAACCCATATATATCTTCTTCTAAAAATATGCTTAATTATTACTACTAAATATTTTTTAAGTAATCATCATGTTTCTTTGAAAATATATACACAAAAACAGATAACTATATTGTATACTATATATAGCAGCAACGGCGCCGATGAGAGCAGATTTTCTGTCCTCATTTTTTATGTTCTTCTTATATTTTTTCACTTAAATTTTGACATTTAATCTCTTATTTAATATTAATTAATTTTAAAATTAAATAAAAAATAAAGTGTCAAAATTTAAGTTAGAGAATACAAGGAGACAAAAAAAATAGAGATAGAGGATATACTCTAAGCGGCTATTGTTACTTTCTAATATATTGCCGAAAATAACTAAACAAGTATCTAGGGGCTGGGGGCTAGGGGCTAGGGCAAGCAAGTATATTGAGTGGACCCCTATATATTTTCACTTAATAAATTAAAAATTAAGTGTCATCAAACCCATGTGGTCGACCAAATATGTGTCGCCCTACGTTTACCGCCACGTTACTGAAATTTCATCAATCAGAAGTATTATATTATAGTATATATATGACAAACACTTTCTCCATGAAATATATATATATATATATATATATGCTTAGTCTCTCAAAATTGTTACAATAATATTTCATATTCCAATTAACCTACACTTTTCTTCTATTTGTTCTCTCTTCAATTTCTTTCATTAATTACTTGCTCCTTCGATTCTTCATCTCGATCTCTCTTTTTAATTAATTTGACATTTATTTATATAAATATGGGTGTTGGATGCGTGGAGTGTGGAACCAGAAGCAATCCATGTCGGTGCAAGGTTGTGGGGCCAACACTTGGGCTGGTAGCGTTTGCGGTGGCGGCGGTAGTTGAGTGGCCTGTAGGGGCCGTGGTTTACTTGTTCCGACACGTTAAGGGTCGGCGTATCATGGCTCATCCTGCAAACGTTGTCTATCCCAAAGTCAAACGGGCTATCCCTATCTGATCATGGACTCCACTCCATACGACGTACCTTACGTGGCTCGCTGCACTCTATATTTCTACTGTTTTCTTTTGCTTGTGTTTCTGTCTTTCTTCTCTCTCTATGTTTTTCTGTTTTTAATAAATAAATAAAATAATCATATATGTGTGTGTGTGTGTGTGTGTGATGTTGCTTGCATTTCTTACTTTCTTTGCTGTCATTTTTTAAATTTAATTTTGGCCAAATGATTAACTAGACAATATATATAAGTCGATATCCTAAATAAATAAGCTCTGATTGACTGATTTGAATCCCTTCATTACACCTTCTTTTTAATTCCATCCAATCCAATATATATTTTTATGATTGTAAATAATATAATTAAAATTAATACCGATTAACTAATTTATTATATCGAATAATATAATTGTTTTAAAAATAAAAATAATCTAATATTTTTTGTCATCATGAACAATTGGATCTTTTATCATAATTTATTTTTTATAGAAATTTTAATTGTGAAAATATTTTTATAATTTTAATTTTTTTATAAAATTGATGTTAATATTATCAAGTATCTATTAATATATTTTGATCATTATTAATAAAATTAATTATTTAAATTGAATAATTAGTGGATTGAGCAAAAATGGGTAATGGAGGGAGCCAAATCCATGATTGACAGTTACCAAGAAACATAATCAAAATAAGGGGCCGGGTTGATCTTACTGGTTAATTTGACCAGTCCAGCCAGCCCATTAAAATGCTTGATTGATTATACATGGATCAAGAGCATTGTTTGGGTAAACTATGTTGGAAGTCCAGCCCATCCTATACTATCTGGGTCACAGTTAGTGAACCAACTGATGCCCTTAAAAAGCCTTATCAACATTGTTTGTTTAATTAACGATTAGATTTGATTTGATAGAAGACTTAATTTATATTACTAGTATCAAACGCCAAACGGGCTCCATCACTAAAATAGTAGTAATATCAAACGGCTGTTGTTTAATTAAAATTAGGACTAATTACATATTTTAGTATATTTTTAAAAATAATTACAATAATAATACATAGATAAAATAATTATAAAAATAATACACTTTTTCATATTTATTTACAATATTAGTGCAATTAGGATTCCTTAATTTAGGGGATTAGTATTAGTGGGCTGACATGGCAAATCTGGTGGGGTTTTTTTAATCGCGTGAAATAGTTTTCTTCTTCCTTCTTTTTCTCCCAACTCCCATATCTTTTGTACTGCTTTTTCTCTCTCTAAAATCTTCTTCTTCTCTCCGCCTTTACTATTTCTCTCTCTCCTCTTGAAGCCACTCGTCGTCAGCGGACTGAATCTACTTCTTCAGACGATTGAGTTTTTGTTTTGGTAGAACCGCCTCCTTTTGGAACCTACCATGCGGTATGTACATGGTTGAAGTTATGTTGTCATACTCTGAGTTTGTACTTCTGGCAACATTCTGTTTATGTTAATTTTTTTTATTGAAGGAATTTTTCTTTATCTCTATGACTGGGTTATTTGCGATAGACATCATTTAACAGCATAATATTTGCTAAAGTGGATAATTATTTTCAAATTGTTTAGGCTCTTAACATATCTAGTCTGTTTTTGAATGATCATGATTGTCTCATCTTCATTTTGCCATTTTACTTCTGCATCATATACTGACACAAAACCAATTTATGGGGGCTTGATGTAATGCTTACGTTGTAGCTACGTCAAGCAATAAAAAATAGATACTATCATATTACTGTTTGGTTACTTCTGCATTATATTTTGGTTACTGTTAGCTTAAAATTCGTATACCATTTTTGTTACCTTGATTTGGTATTTTGGTTACTTTTTTATGTCGTTATGGTTACCGTGCATTTGCTTAGTATACATGGTTGACTAAACTGATTTAATTTGGTGTACATGTTGTTTATGTATTGGTTACCATTAAAACATGTTTTGGTTACTATCATATAAATATTTGGTTACTTCTTTAGTATGTTTTTGATTACTTCTTTAGCATGATTTTGGTTACTTCTTCTATATGTTTTGGTTACTAACATATAACTGTTTGGTTACTTCAATAATATATTTTTTGTTACTATTAGCCTATGATTTGGATACCATTCTTTTTCTCTCTATTGAGATTTTGGTTACTTTTATATGTTGTTTTGGTTACAATGTATTTGGTTGGTAAACTGTTTATGATATAAATATTGTTTATATCTGATTACTAATGACTGTGTAAATCTGATTTTGTTTATTTGCAGTTATGGAATCTTTACTATGAGGAATGCAATAGAAAATTCATTGAAAAAGTTATATATTGGTGTGACATGGAAGTCCCTGACATTATTACCAAGAAATTAAACCCAAGACAGTTGAAGAAGTTTAAGGCATCATTAGTTTGTGGATGTATTATTTTTGTAAATAATAAACCATGTATTTACTTAGTATACATTGATGTATTATTTTTGTAAATTCCTTCAAATATCTTCTACAAGGGTTATGCTCTTCTAGAAAATTCATTGTAAAAGTTATGGTTAAATGTACATGTGAGAGTATACATGGGTTGCCTAAACTTAGTTGGATATACAGGTTGTTTCTGTTTTGGTTACCAATAAACATGTTCTGGTTACTTTCATATAATTATTTGGTTACTTCTTTATTATGTTTTGGTTACTGTTACCTTATGGTCTGGCTACTATTATTGTGCAATCAATGTGGGATTTCGGATACTTTTATTTTTTATTCTGGTTAATATGTAATTATTTAGTATACATGGATTGCCTAAACTGGGTTTCATTACATGATGTTTCTGTTTTGGTTACCATTAAAACATGTTCTGGCTACTATCATATAATTATGTGGTTACTGTTTTATTATGTTACATTATGGTTAATGTTATTAGTAACCAGATAGTTACAAGCTTGGATCAGGACAAACATCAATTGTCAAATGTACATGTGTGAATGTCCTATTTATCTACAAGCTTGTTAGTAACCAGATAATTATCATAGATAGTTACAAGCTTGTTAGTAACCAGATAGTTACAAGCTTGTTAGTAACCAAATAATTATAAGCTTGTATTAAGACTATTATCAAGTGTTAAATGTATATGTTTTATTTATACCCTATCATCATGATAGAATAAGAAACTCCAATTAAGAGTTCTCATTTATATATATGATGGTCACTTATAGATCTCATATTAAAATAAAAATAGTTTAAGAGGTGCAGTTGGTAACCAAGCCTGCATATAAGGGTAACAATTTAAGTTTTTGTTAGTAACCAAATAATTAACAACTTATATCAGAACAATTATCTAGTGCTTAATGTACATGTGAGGGTTCCCATTTATCTAGCTGATGGATACTTTTAAATTTTGTAGTTATAAAAGTTATTTGAAAACGGTCCATGCCAATTGATAACTAAATATGAATATAGAGGTAACTATTTTATTTTAGATGGGTAACCAAATTTACATAAAAATGTTTCAAAACAGTTACCAATTGTTCAATGTATATGTTTACTTTATATTGATAACTCATGATGGAATCAAAAATTAAAATATTAATCAACATCAATTTTGGTTATTGTACACCATCAAAAATGTTATCAACAATGTGGTTAATGGTTACTAACAGTAAACAATTATATATTCCTATAAACAATTAAATTTATTATATTGGTTACTGTCAGTCTCCATTGTCTGACAACTGAATAAACATTGTAAAGTAACCAAATCAATATTAGATAGTAACCAAATTACATAATCTTAGTAACTAGAATATAAACCACATTTTTACATACAATTTTGAAGGCCTAAATGATGGAATCAAAAATCAAAATATTAATCAATTACAATTTTAGTTACTGTACACCATCAAAAATGTTACCAACCATGTGGTTAATGGTTACTAACAGTAAACAATTATGTATTCATGTATTTACACTTTTTTTGTTTATGTTCCGTTGAAGTAAAGCACAACTGGAATCATCTCCATAATCTAACAACTGAATAAACATTATAGAATAACCAAATCAATATTAGACAGTAACCAAACTGCATAATCTTAGTAACCATAACATAAACAACATTTTTACATGCCATTTTGAAGGCCTAAATGATGGAATTTGACCAAAAAACCATGCACATCACAAGCAAAGCTAGTGACTTTTGATCGTTGGCCCGTTTTCAATGAAATTAGGCTCCAAAAACGCAAAAATTCGACACTCCAAACTTGACAAAAATTACCAAATTGCCACTGAATCAAATCTTTCCATAACAATAAAAAACATCGATCTGACAAGTGTACATTAATATTATTCAAAGAACCAAATAAACATTATACAAAGAATAAATTAAATAGTATACACAAAGAACTAATATATATAATCAGATTAACGGTTGTATGATGAAGGTAACCAATGAAGTCAATAAGTAACCACCAATACATAAGAAATAATTATAAAATACAATAACATTATACAAGAACTAAATAAACACCTTTACAAAGATCTAAATACATATTAGACAAAGAACTAATATATCGATGAAGCAACCTTTTAGTATGTTTTTGTCATCATTAGCTTATGGTTTGTAAAGTAACCAACTCAATGTCGACAAGAAACTAAACTACATAATGTTAGTAACCAGAACATGAACTGGGATATTATTATGCAGTAACCATTGCAATTTTACACAGTAACCAAGTCAGCATTATATACTAACCAAATTCAGATTAGACAGTAACCAACAGTTGCAAGAAAGTAACCAATGTATTTAATAAGTAATCATTAATATAAAAAATATCAGTAAAATAAACTTTAAAATTATAAAGCAAGCATATAAACATTATACAGTAACCAAATCAATAATAAACAGTAACCAATTTATATGTATTTAGTAACCAGAGTGTAAAATATTTTAAAATGCATTTTGCATTCAAAACATTCATAATTATTCTGACTTTGTGACCATTTAAAGAGCGAAAAATTTGAGAAAGTTAACCAATAGACGAATACGTAGTAAACACGGGGTAACACTATACATATAAATTGAAAACTCAAATACCTCAGTATACAAATTTGTAATGAATCAACAATCGAAGCAAAGACGATCAACAATCGGTGCGAGTTCTGATAAATTTCTCGGTTATAGATCTTGAAGTTCTTTGTCGATCTTTTATGTTCTTCTCCGATCTGCAGATTCATCATCACTTTACGGTTTATAGATCTTGCGATTGCGATAAAGTTTCTCCGATCTGTTCTTCTCCGATCTCAGAGTTGCTTTGTCGATCTTTTATGTTTTGTTCAGTTGCTTGAATTTAGGGAGAGATAAACGTGTAGGGAGAGATAAAGATCCGTAATTTTACCAACGTAATATTATGTTGCATTATTTTTGTAATTATGTTGTTTGTGTTTTATTTTTATAAATACTTTTTAATTGTTGTATATTAGTGTTAAGGACCCTTAAAATTAATTAGTACCAGTAGTTTATATAGTAGTATTCATTTAGGAGGATTCTAAAGGGTCTTCGCTTAAAAGCTACTGTGATCCACTTTCAATTACTTGGTGCCTAAAACAAAACAAGCAGGCATTTATATACTCCTCCGTTTCAAAAATATCAATTTAAATTATTTTTATTTTTGATATAATTTATTATTTATTAGAATAAATAAATCAGTATTATTTTGAGGGTTTATAATTTTTATGATTGAATTATCTAAAATTAAATTATATTAATATTTAATATCCTATATTTTAGAACAAAAAAAAATATATTTAGTATTTCTATATGTAGTACCTCGATCACGTGACATTCATTGCTGGGCTGTCATGCATCAAAATCAAAACCATTTGAGCAGTAGTCCAAGCTACATATTCAATTATTATTATTATAATTATCACTATTTAACATTTTTTTTTAATATGGAATGAAAATATGTTAAATGAACTGTCTTTGTGGGATATGGCGGAGTATTAAATTTGAGATGATATAAGTTTGGGTGGTGTAGTGGGTGGGGTTCACAAAGTTGATCATCAGTTCCTTTCAAGAGTGGCTGGCTTGCAATTAAGGTCCAAAGGGCCAAGGAGCCATGGCTCTAGCAACTGTTGAGGCCTCATGAGTCATGGCTGGCTACTTCTCTCTCCTTAATTCCTTCCCCCACATGCATAGCATAGATGATCTCTTCTCTCTCGATCTCATGCATATACATAAAGAGAGACCGAGCTGTGATCATATATACCTATCTATCTAGCCAGTAGCCACCAATGGTGATGAGGTCTTATTCATTTTCCATGCACAAACAAATTGTTCCATTAATCTTGCCACCAGTACACATGATGATCACCTTCTTCATCGTGCTAGTCTCCATCTTCTCCATCATAGCATTTCTCTGTGGCTCCCACAATTTCCCAGGATCCCAAAGGCGAAAGGAAGAGAGAACGGCGAGATTGGGAGGTGGAGGTGGAGGTGATCAAACAAAATTACAGAGCAGCATAGGCACTAAAGCTCTACAAATGGTCAAGATGCTTTCTTGGAGGAAAATGCAACGTCATGATCAAGAATGCAGCAGCAGCAGCGGAGATGATGAAGAAGCTGTGTGGAAGAGGACGATCATTATGGGGGAACGGTGTCGCCCATTGGAATTTTCTGGCAAAATTTTATATGATTCTCATGGAAATCCTTTGCATGATTCTCTAATTCGTCCCACTCATGGAAATTCTACTGGTAAATAGTAAACCTGCTTGTTAATTCTTGAGCGGATAATTGACTGTTTGGTTTATTAGGTGAGTTGATTAGGTTTAATGTTTTTATGTAAAGTTTGGTTTTGTGACTTGGCCACCTCTTTATCGATTGCTGAATCACCGTTTCAAGTTTTACGGAATTGTTGAGAATAATAGTTTATGATCCAATATTCAAAATTACCTTCTTTTTTCCCCTTATTTATTTATTATTTTTTCTAGTGCGAATGAAATGAAGTTCTTATCAATTAATTTATTATGAAAAGAAGAATCCAAAGCTCCCAAATTCTTCTAGTATACGGTTCAACAAAAAAATATTTTAGTCTGAAAAAGTATTTAAAAAATTTCAGGGCCTGCCTAAACCCAAACCCCTAGGACCACAGCAACAGTGGGTGAGATCTATCTCCCATCACGAGCACCTATATGATGATCTTGACATTATTGGTTGGGTGCCCACTCGTAATTTTAGGAAACGCTAGCTTAAATTGGGAGATCAAAAGAACTGAACATGGATTGTCAGACACAAACATAAAAATACAATTTTGGAGTTGCACTTGTGTACAAATTTATAGGTGGAAAAAAAAAACAATGAAAGTAAAACCATATACCTGATGTTCTGTGAAGCTTTATCTAATGCCATTGCCACCAACTCCCTGATTCCACTGAACTACTTGTTGATTCAACAAAGTTGTGTCTGTATCTCCTTCCTTTGCCGGCAACTCCTCTATCTCTCCGCAATTTTGCTTAAAAAGATGAATGATTTTCTCAGCCACCTCTGCTTCATCTTTGCTTTCTTCAACTAATTTATCCAATTTGGCCTTTGGCAATCTCATCTTAACCTGCACACGACCAAAATTTGCTCCACGTGAGTCAGACACAGGACTCGTTGATCTCATAGTCGAGAGGTCAGAAGCTGATCTCCGTGACAGCATCAATCCCTCAAGGCGGTCCTTCGCACTCGTATGCACAAAGGATCGAACGCGCCTTGTCACCTTTTTGTCGGGGAATTTAGGGAGTTCTACGAGGAAATAAATTTTCCTGGGCATCAACTCGTGCTGTGGCTCTAGCGGCTTAGCTTTTATGCCAAACTTCTTTACCGTGTTTGATTCCAATAACACAAAACCTGGGTAGTCCTTAACTACATCGCAAGCTTGTACCGGAGTCTTTAACTTGAAGGTTTCCCCATTGATCTTCATTACCTTTGCTTTCTTCCTTCCTCCTCCTATACTGTTCCCCATTCTCTCTCCTGAATGATTGAAAAAGAGATTCTCAAGCTTGATACATCTGCAAAATATTAGTATTTTAAAAGTGGTCGTGTGTGAACTTAAGTTTATTTTGAGTGTCCTAAATGATGATGATTTTGGAGTATTTGATAATGAAGTGGGAAAACTTGATTCCATCACGACAATGTTCTTTTGGATAAGAGAGAAATGTGGTCATGCGTGCCAAACCCTTCCCATTCCCATTATACTGTAAAGTCAAACAGGTGGGACATAAGTGTTACAGGTTGACATAAAGAGCACGAACAGTAGCAAGAAAGCATCCACTTAATTTTTACTTAACAATAAGGAACTCCAATTGGTAGGGACTTGCATCGTTAAAGAATCGTACCATACCGGTCTCAAACTAATACCGGAACTGAATTATCCGACAGTTCGGTACCAAGACAGTACCGGTCATATACAGAATTCTCTCTTTTGCCCATTCAAACTTTTCTTTCAATGTGTAGATTATTATCATTCATTAGCGCATAATAACAGTAAAGAAGAAATTGAGCATAAGGGAACCCGGTGTATATATTACGAGTAAGTAACTAATCAAGTGATTCAAGTCCCCTTTGCTAAAAAAATAAATTTATTCAAGTCCCCTGTATATGTAAGGCATACAAGTAGCCCAAATAGTCACATCTAATACTAAACAAACCCATATGATTGGACCAAAGCAGAGCGGAGCAAGGGAAGCAAAGCGACCGAACTGAGAGGATGGTTGGACCAAAGGTTGGGGGGTGGGGCTATGGTACAATGTTCCAATGGTATTACGAGTATTCAAGCTATAATGCAAATTAGAGTTGAAATAAAAGTAACGGTTATATATACTCTCTATTATAAAAATCCTATGTACTAAGATCACAATAAAATATCTCTCCGCTCCCGTAGACGTACTCAAGTTTGGGCAATCACGTAAATCTCTGTGTTAATTATTTATTGTCGTGTGCGTGATCCAATCCTAACAATATGCAAAACTAAAATTAAAAGGTCAAAAATCCGACTCATTTTGGTATGGAAAGAGTATAATGCATCAGTCGGTAAAGGAAAAAAAAATAAGCCTTCATTAATTATTTAAGAAGTACTTATATTGTAGCTTAACATTGTATAGTTTAAAACCATGACATGGAGTGACCTGAACTGCCTTTGTGGATCAAAAGAGTGTGCCGACACATAATTCTCCGTTGTCATACTATTGAATTGAATCTTGCCTTGATATGGACAGAAACTAACATAATCTTCTTACCTCCTTAGGATCAGATGTATCACCATATTTGCTTAATAGGCCGGGCAAACAGGAGAAACTACTATTATGTACATATCTAATGAGCATTCGACTATTGAGTTAGTTTTTTTAGCACAAGGATAAAAATATAATGCTTGTATTTTTGCTCTCAATTAGTTGAAAATGCTAGAGAATAAAGAGCAAAACCTACCTCTGTTCTGATATACATGCTACCTTTTCTTTTAGTTGGATTACATAGTATACTATTCAGGTTGTAGAAGAGCAAATTCATTGAGATCGTAGGTCACAATATATATTTTTTCTCTATCGAGCATTTGAGAAGTAAGCATTACCACTTTATGTTTCAACTGATACTACTATGGCCGTCTGAAGTAGTCAATATACTGCTCAAGATAGGGAATATCATGCGCCAAACTCATCTTTAAACTTGTATCTTCAGTCCAAAATAAGCATACTGACCAAAAGAAGTCCACAATTAGCAATTGTGTCTCAAATCATATACTATATGTCCTGTGTTCAGAGTGTGTTTCCGTGTTGTAAAACAGTCATAGGTCCTTCCTCCAGAGGTTTAAGTATATCTATGTTAAACTCTGTGTACAACAACTGAAGGCTTAGCAGAAGTTAAAAGAACCAGGAGAGAGAGAGAGAGGGAGGAGAGGAAACACATACAAAGAACAGATATCAACAAGAACATTACTGATGTCAGAAAAGGATATTAAAGAACATTGATTCCCATAAACTAATGCACAAAGAAAGAATTTAATTGGGTTAAACTTGCATCAAGCCTATCATTCGCATATGAGGAATTATTGCTGAAATGTTTATATTATTATTTAGCTTAACCACTCTTAACAGGTAACTAGTTCAACATCCCAAGAACTTTAACAACAATAACAAAAGATCTTTACAATTAAATCTAACATAAAATTTGATAAGGAAATTACCTGTTTGCAATTGTAACAGTACTTATGTGAAATGCTTGAGGATGACTCTAGATGTGTTGTGTTTTGATTCCCAGATGACTGTAGTGAAAGAGTTATTGAATAATACTGGGAACAGATTAAAACAATGTCAGCCAAAAGAAAGACATAAAAAACAATAGATTAACGGACCAATAACCATCATATATGCAAATAACTGAAGATTCTTTCCAATTATCATTACAGAAGTATAGAATACAATACAGAACTGACCAACCAATGTAACATATCATTCAGTATCGAGGGAGAGGGAGGTATGGATTACAGTCTATAGAAATTCAGAAGGTGAGTTAGCATCTGGCTTCCCACTGTCACCCAAACCCCCTGGATGGTGCAAATTTTGCAAAACTTGAGGGGGCAAAGTTCCTAATCCACCTCCCAAACCATCATTTGCTGACCCAAAAAATTGGCATACAAGCCTGGCCATAACTCCAAGAATCTGCATTTGGTTCTGACAGGCGTCGGCATGCATTTGCATCATTTGCTTTTCGTGCTCAATTTGTATTTTCACCATCCTCTCCCTCCACTCCATCTCCTCTTCCTCCCACTTCTCTTCCAACTTCATCCTCCGCCTCCTCTCCTCATCAATTTCCCTCTCTAACCTCAATCTTCTATCAAGTTCCCTCCTTGCCCACACCATCTGTCTCTCTTCCAACTCCAATTCCTTGACCTCTGTCTCTTGATCCCTCTCATTCCGCCGCATCTCCTTCCGCAATTCCCTCTCTCTCTTCCTTTCTTCTCTCTCCAAATCACCATCCTCCCTGCTCCACTCCCTCTCTCTCCTCTTCTCTTCCCTCCTAGTTACAACATCCCTCAATTCCAATACTTGAGCACCCAACAATCCTAACCTCCTACCAACGAAAACCTTTTTCATTCTCTTCATTTTAATCAACCCCAACTCCTCAAGTTCCTCCTTTTCACCCCTTTCAACCCCAAAATCATCCTCACCCTCGTCACCCAATCCACCATCTTCCTCCAATTCGTCACCATAAATTCCAAACCCTAACCCCATCCCCAGATCATCATCATCATCCACATCATCAACATCATCATCCCCATTTGCTGAATCACCAAACCCAGAATCCCCAAAAATATCAACACTCTCATTGCCAAACTTCCTATTATTGTTATTATTGTTATTATTACTATCCTTAATTTCCAGCTCGACATCGCCAAAAACTTCCTTATACTTCAAGAAATTTTCCCAGTGGTTCTCGCCATCTTTCCAATTGAACTCCCCAGTAGAATCCCTAATTTTCTGCTTGACTCCCAAATACTGGTGACGCATGTTTTGGACTTTGATGGAGACGTCACGCCAGGACCACTTGAAAGGGTAGTTGATTGGGTCTTGGAGGTGGTGAACGGAGTTGACGTGGTCGGCGATGGGCTTGAATTTCTTCTCTCTGGTCTTGAGCTTAGCTAGGGTCCCGGAGTTGAGGAGGTCGGAGTACTTGGTGAGCAGGGTTTGTTCTTCAAGCTCAGACCATTTCTTGCGCTTCATATTCGGAAATCGGGGAGATGTCGGAATTGGGAGTGTCGGAATATCCGTATATAAGTGAGAGCTGAGGTTCAGGACCATACATATATATAAACTCGTTTACAATGAATTTTTTATATATTAAGATACGGCCAAACATGATTTAATTTTTATTACAATAAGTTTTAATATTGTCATAAAATTCCGGGCAAATAAATGTGAACTACATTTATTTATTTATTATATATGTGAGAAGAGTTTTGTGAATTATTAATTTTTCTTGTAAAAAATGTCAAATTACAAAGGGATCCATGAAGTAATATTTTGGAGATTATGCATTTAAAATATTCTTTTCATTTTTTATTTTATTTGTCTTTTTTAGACAGTAAAATTTGTTTTTTATATTTAATTTTTTAGATAATAAAATTTATTACTTTTCATTTTTTTAATGTTTGTATTTTCTTTAAAAAAATTAATTAAAAAGAAACAAAGGTAGTATCATGGTTATTAAACCAAAACTGAACCGCCGATTCAACCAATAATCGATCGGTATTCCGGTTCAGTTTAGCCCGGTTTTATTGATTTGGTCAAAAACTTATTCACATTTATCGGTCTAACCGATGGTTCAATCGAAAAAAATGGTTATTTGACCCAATGACTTGATTTATTATTTTTTTTTGTACTAAAAAAATTAATATTAAAATTAATCATTTTTAGTAACATTGTAACTCAACTTTGCCATATTTTAGTTCATACAAAAAATGAAAATTTATTAATTATTAATAATATATTTTATATATTAATGACGTTACTAGGTCAATAATGGTTCGACTACTGGTTGGACCAATGACTCATCTATCCAATACTTTTTTCGATTCGATGACCTGTCAGGGTCTAAAAACATTGGGTAGTATATAGTTACCGTAAAAGTAGATTGGGATCTGAAGTCTCAAGTCCCAACTAGAAACTAACCCGACTGCAGGTACAGATAATATTGAAATAAATGTATGAGTAAAATTCCAAATTTTACGAATAATGATTTAATTTTCTCAAAATATTTTTTTAATATTATATATAATGTTATAGTTGTGGGTAGTATTTATAAATTTTACAAAGTATGCAAGTTGTTATATAATATTCGATTGGTTGGGAAATATTCGTTTTAACATGGAATATTCGTACGACGACACAATCATTTGTGGACCCAGAACGGAATTATTGTCGGATTGAGAAAACGACAAAAATATTTTTATGAAAATAACGGCAGAAGTTTTAATTTATTATCTTTGTTGAACTACTCGGTAGTAAAAGTACATGTCTGGCGTGGTTGAATAAGAGTAATACCAGGTATTGATTATTGATGTTTACGTGAGAAGTCACCGGTTTTGTTCAATTATTATTACGATGAGTTCTTTGATAGTATCTCACGTTATTGGATTCAATTATTGTCGATTGTTATATATATATATATATATATATATATATATATATATATATATATGAGTTTTGTTTTATTAGTATTATTAATGTAATAAAACATAAAAAAGCTTTTTATATATAAAATGAATACTTTTATAAAGTTATTCGCTTTTATTAGGCTAATAGTAAAATCTTTTTATATAAAATGAATATTTTTATAAAGTTATCTATTTTATTAGATAATAATTAGAATATATTATATTTTATTATGCGTAGTGTTTGCATAGTAAAATCTTTTTATATACAACAAAATACTTTTATAAAGTTATTCGTTTTATTATATTATAAATAGAATATATTATATTTTATTGTAAACCAATCTGAATAGTCTGGTTTAAAAAGTAAATTAATCAACCATTCATGGATTAGTTCTTATTCATCCCATTCTTCTATAAATAGAAGCTCATTCCTTCATTATTTTTACTTAATTCAATTGAAACTCAGAGAGAGAACTATAGAGAGAAAGAAGAAAAGTATTTTGTTATTTCACTACTTCTATATCCGCTTTCTTCTTTATAAGGTAAAGGGTATTATTTCTTTTGTATTCACGTAAGAGAACTTACATTATTCCATTCCTTATTATTCTCATTGGAATAACTTTGTATACACCTGGCTCACCCTATACTTGGTGAAATTCTTCTGTTATTCCATTCTTTATCATTACGTTGGAATAACATGTCTATGCGAAGTACCGCATGCATGGTAATTTCTGTTGTTATTTCATTCTTTATTATTCGTTGGGAACATCCCGCTTGTCGGTGTAATTTCACTTTGACCGTTCCGTTATTTATTATTCATTGGAATAACTTGCCTATGCTGAATTACCAAATGCATGGTGATTTCGTTGTTATTCCATTCTTTATTATTCTGTTGGAACATCCAGCCGGTCATTAATTTCACTTTGACACAGTTCCGTTATTTATTATTCTGTTGGAATAATGTATATGCTGGACCGCATGCATGGTGATTTCATTGTTATTCCATTCTTTATTATTCTCATTGAACATCCATCGGTGCGTTAATTCGCCGACTGGGTTCGTTATTTATTATTCTGTTGGAATAATGCATACATGTAATCTACCGCATGCATGGTGATTTCATTTGTTATTCCATTCTTTATTATTACATTGGAACATCCCAGCTTGCGCATAATTTTGCCCGACTTGGTTCCGTTATTTATTATTCTCGTTAGAATAACTTGTCATCTGATACCGCATGCATGGTGATTTCTTTTGTTATTCCATTCTTTATTATACTCAGGGTTGGTTAGAGTTTTGACTTATACTCCATGAAATTAGTGGAATATCCTCGATATTTGCTGCTCATCCAAAGATCTTTTAACGAAAATATTCTTCCGAGCATTCTTGAATTTTACTCTCTGAAGAAGTATCATGTTGACAATTTGGACGTTGTTAGTTCCTGGATAATTTAATTCTTGAACTTGTTTTAGTGAATAATTATGTCATTGTCATGATGAGTTATGTTGGTTATTATGTGAAAACATGAAAGTTTCTTAGAAATCACAAAGGGTTGAAAATCATATTTTGGTGTAAATGAAACATGAAATTTAATTGACCATATCCTCTATTATATTTTGAATTTTTAAGTGTGGTCAAGTTCTAGATTTAGATCTATGAGTTTCCTAACTTATCCAAGTGGAATCACTGGAAAAGGTGATGTAGATTTTCGTGTGAACTAATTTTAGCAAAGCATGAAAAACTGAAAAATGGAAAATTGCTACTGTCCATATTTTTAAAAGGGCATTTTTGGCCACTTAATTTGTGAGAAAAAATTCGGCCTTTTGGGATATGAAAATATATGGTATAAAGTACCTCGTGTCCAAAAATGAGCTCATTCCGACCTAAAATGAGCAAGTTATGACCATTTCAATATTTAGGTTTTTCCGACGAAAAACGCTATAACCGGAGTTCTATAATTCTGATGACCATGAAATTTAAACTGGAAGATCACATTAACATGTGTAAGATCCTGCCAAGATTTGGGAATTTCTGGAGTTAAACTTGAGGTAGCTAATTTCTTAAGGAATTAATTAGAAATTGATTTTTGAAAAATAGTAAATAAATTTTAAAAATTACGAGAAAAATATATGTTCATTATGAGACTATATTCTGCTAAATCCCAGAAAAGAAATATTTTTGAGACTGATTTGGTATTTTTCATGAAAATGGTTTAGTTATGAACATATGAGTTAAATATGTTATGTGAAGTAACAAAGTTGGAAAATAGGATTTTATGGCTTGAAAATCCTATATAGGGTATATCTTGATTTTTTGATAAAGGATTTGATCATTGGTGATGAAATCTTATGAGTATGACATTTTGAATGATTAAATGCATTATTTGGTAAAGTATAAATAATTGAAAATAAATTTTTTTTAAGTTTAAGAAGTGATTAAAATATTGTTATAATATTAATAATATTAGATTATGAGTTTATTAAGTGATTAATAATATTTGGATAAATTTAAATCTTTAATATTTATCCTTGTTTTAGTTTGATTAATGCTTATATCATTGTCATCATTCTCATGTTTATATTGTGATAAAAGTCATCTTTTTGAACTTACGTGCGTAGATGGACTTGGTGTGATTATGACCGGGGATTATTCGGTATAGTCATGGCCAGTAATGTGACGAATGATGTGGTAAAAATCCTCAGTGGCCTGTAGTGCATTGATGGATACTTTTTGGTATGATTATGACCATGGATTATTCGATATAGTCATAACCATTGATGATTTAATGAATATCTTTGGCCGTAGAAGTGCGAGGATGATTCGATGATGTGGTTTATTTATTAAAATTTGAGTCTCAAATGATAAAAATTGATGAAAATTTTTTAAATCATAGAAGATAGTAGATTTTATTCTCTACTTGACTCTTCTAATGGATTGTTTGTTCCGCTACAGTTAAACTTGATGTCTATTGTATTTTATCAGTTTAACATTGTTGAAAACTAATGATAATTTATTCTGCATTATCTTAGTCATAATATTTCTTCTTTGGGCTAGTTGAGCTCACCCTTTCTTTCACCGTTCTCTTGAAATGAGAATATAGGCGGGACGAGTCGGGGAACGGAGGATTGTTGTCGGATGATAGTATTAGTAGTCCTCACTATTACATTAAATAGTGTGATAATAAATGTAACGAGGACTCCATTGAGAGTGGATATTGTCTAGAAGGCAATATTATTGTTTAAACTCTCGGCTATGTTTTGTCGTATTTTACACGACTGTTGTATAATTAAGTTGTATTTGTATTTTTGTACCATGTATCTGGCGACTCAATATGGGTGATGTATACCTATTTTTGGGGGCGTCACAGTTGGTATCAAAGCTTAGGGATATGATCCCTGGCTGAGATGTGAGATAAGAACTAGGAGGGGAGAGACGGGGAATTCCTTCGCTAGTATGACCTACCTTAGTTTATTTAGTATTTAATTGGTCGGTCAGAGTATAGGGATAACATGTGATATGTTAACTAACTCTTGTTTTGTGGCAGTGTTTGAAAATGGCAGCTGAAAATGTTAACAATGAAGGGAATGAGACCATTGAGACACCTTTAATCACTAACCAGGTTAATGTGATGTCAAACGAAGAAGAAATTAGAGATATCTACGTGGTAAGTGAAGAACTAATAGTTGAACTCGAGCTAGTTGCAGAGGTAGCAGCTGAGAGTGATGAAGAAGAGGAACCTGAGGAGAATTGGTTAGAAGAAGTTTATGATCAAAATTTAGAATTTCAAAATCGTATTCATGAATTGGAAGAGCAGGCTGAAGAACGGTAAGCGGTTGTGGAACAAAGAGATGCAACAATTCAAAATTGTGTTAACAAGTAGGGTTAGGAAACTTGCTCAACGAAAGTTTAGGATAAGAAACTTGCCTCGTGCGTAGATTATACGTTAATAAAACTCATTCTTTGATTTAAATCCTACATATCATTCATGTTCACAACACCAATCAATTATCACGTAATAAACATCACAAGTTTATTCTTTGTCTAACTCGAGTTCATGACTATACTTAGTCAATTACTACACTTATTGTCAAAAATTAAGACTTCACAAACAATAAGCTAATTATGCATTTGATCATTCAATTCACACGTAATTGTGTTATGGACATGTTAAGAATTTATTTTAACATCTCATTATAGGTCTAACAAGTCTTTATAATCATTAGACTAAGTTGCTATCACATTTCTATACTTATACACTTTTAAAAACTCATTTCGACCATTACGCTAAGTGGTATTTATTTCCACTTTTATATCTATGTCTTATTGACTGCCGTTAAATAGTGTTTAGTATTGCATTATGAAGTCTCGAACTCGGAGTTAGCAGCGCCATGACGACACTCAATTCTAAATTTCGATTCATGAAAGAACACATAATTCAAATGAAATAAACTCTACGTGATCATTAATTTCACCAATTTAAACATACCCACATGCTAGAATTTATACATAACCATTACCCAACATATATTGAGTGATTTTAACCCATTAAAACACATAATCATAGAATTAAAGCATGCAAATTGTACTGTTCTTGATGTTCTTGAAGTTTTGAACATAAATCCTAACATTCAACGCCACAGATTCGTTATAAAACCAAATTCAACCATTCAAACTTCATTTTTTTCGCTTTAGCATGCATAATCATATACCATTGTGAATTTTGTAGAAAAATTTATGGTTAACATATTAAAAAATATGTATAAGGGCCATATGGCCATATAACATACTCTGAAATCTTTTACTATATAATTTCATAAAACTGGAGATATGGAAACCCATATAATATATATTAAAACATGTTATACTACTCGAATCATTACACATATCCCTATAACAACACCCTTTCCCAATTTACAGAGACTTACAGAATAAATGAAAGCCATATTAATGAAAACTTTAAAAGACGTAAAATAAAAATTTGGGTTGAAGATAATTACCCAAGCGTAGATAAACAAGGACTTCAACACAGTACTCACAATCACTCTCAAAATTTCTCAAACTCTCAACAGATATCTCTCTCATTAAACTTTATGGACTTAGAAAAATAATACGAAAAGAAAGAGAAGAAGACGTATAAAATAAATAAAAACTAACGCATTGGTGGTCAGTTACCTATCATTGGTAACTGCTCCCAACTTCCCATAGTGCCATGTTTGGCTAGTTAGAATAGGATTTCAAAACCATTTAATTTAATAGAGCTTTATTATATAGTTTAAATAATGTCACACTCCTTTATAAATAAAACCAATATCTAATTTAATAAAATATAATAATTTCTCAATAATGCACATAGTCACATAATTAAATTTCTCATTTAATAATAATATCAAATTATTAAATCTCTAATTAATAATTAAATTAATTAAAAAATAACATTAAACTTATTAAATATTTCTTTTAATACAATAAGCTCACATAATCACATACTTCGAATAATAAAATTCTCCACATTAATTTAATAAATATAACACCTATAATTAAATTAATCTACCACAACTTCATCAATTAATAATTTAATCTAATAATTAATTCATCAAAAAAATATTTATTCAATCCAATAAATATTTAAAATTAAATCACAAAGTCTCGGTTGTCACAATCTAGGGGTAGGCTAAGAAGTCTTCAAGAATACGTCAGGAAATTTATTAACAATAGAAATATCATTCACAAATGTGACTCTCATCCAAGACTTGGATAACACGTCCTCACTATTCTGTTAAATAGCGTGATAATAAATGTAATGAGGACTCCATTGAGAGTGGATATTGTCTAGAAGGCAATATTATTGTTTAAACTCTCAGCTATGTTTTGTCGTATTTTACATGACTATTGTATAATTAAGTTGTATTTGTATTTTTGTACCATGTATCTGACGACTCAAGATGGGTGATGTATACCTATTTTTGGGGGCGTCACAGTTGGTATCAAAGCTTAGGGATATGATCCATGGTTGAGATGTGAGATAAGAACTAGGAGGATAGAGACAGAGAATTCCTTCGCTAGTATGACCTACCTAAGTTTATTTGGTATTTATTTGGTCGGTAAGAGTATAGGGATAACATGTGATTAGTTTATTTGGTATTTAATTGGTCGGTAAGAGTATAGGGGAATCCCTGTTTTGTTTTATTAGTATTATTAATGTAATAAAACATAAAATCTTTTTATATAAAACAGAATACTTTTATAAAGTTATTCGTTTTATTAGGCTAATAAGAAAATCTTTTTATAAAAAGTAATATTTTTATAAAATTATCTATTTTATTATACAATAATTAGAATATATTATATTTTATTATGCATAGTATTTGCATAGTTCCTGCATAGTGTTTGCATAGTAAAATCTTTTTATATAAAACAGAATACTTTTATAAAGTTATTCGTTTTATTAGATTATAAATAGAATATATTATATTTTATTGTAAACCAATATGGACCGTCCGTTTAAAAGTAAATTAATCTGAACCATTCATGGATTGGTTACTATTCAGTCCATTCTTCTATAAATAGAAGCTCATTCCTTCATTATTTTTACGAATTCACTGAAACTTTAGAGAGAGAAACTATAGAGAGAAAGAAGAAAAGTATTTTGTTACTTCACTACTTCTATATCCAGTTTCTTCTTTATAAGGTAAGGGGTATTATTTCTTTTGTATTCATGAAGAGAACTTCTGTGACGCCCCCAAAATAGGTATACACAACACCCATTCTGAGTCGCCAAATACATGGTACAGAAACAACTACAACTTTATTATTACAATGGCCTTCGTGAGTTTGAATACAAATATTATCTTCTAGACAATATCTATACTCAAATAAATCCTCATCACATTATTGATTCATTATTTTACAAAAATGGTGAGAACTACTAAACAACTCTCTCTAGAATCTTCATTCCATACCCCAACTAGTACTTTCGCTACATTCTCGCCTCCCGAGAAGAAAAATGGAACAACAAGGAAAAGGGTGAGCTCAACTAGCCCAAAAAAGAATATTATGACTAAGATAATATACAACAAATTATCGTTAGTCTTCAACGAGGAAAAATCGATAGAATCAATGAGACAACAAGTTTCGAGATCAATATTCGCGGTGAAATAATAATTCATAGAAGAGTTACGTAGAAATGAAATCTACTATAATCTATGAATTTAACGGTCCATCATCAATATTTTATCCTCAGAACATCAATCAATATACATACGGAATCAAATATTCATCTTTGCACTACAGCCAAAGATATTCATCATTAATCATGTTCATTTAAACACTGCTCATCTTTGCACTACAGCCAAAGATATTAATCAATCGGTCGTGTTCATCTCAACACACACGATCATCTTTTTACTGAGCCAAAGATATTCTTGAAATCATTCATCTTTGCACTACTGAGCCAAAGATATTCAATAATATCATCATTTAAGGCGAGGATGATGAAAAATATTTTTAAAAAACGAATCCAAAGAAACAAAATGACAAGGATTAAGGATTAAGGATTAGTACTTGGTTTTATCCACGCCCAAAAATACCTCAAAAATAATCATAGTGGTGTAAAATTCAAGAATGATCAAAACATGGATCTGATCGAGTTAGTATCCGAATAGATGTTTTAGACGAAAAGAAGAAATTTTATTTTTCTATGAATAATCAGTATCGTGAATAGTCTTGTATCGTGAATAGTAACTCAGACACCAAAAGATAGAAATTCCACAAAAAACATCTTCACGCTTCATGAATAGTACTCGTGAATAGTAACTCGTGAATAAGAATTCATGAATAGTAACTCGTGAATAGTAACTCGTGAATAAGTAACTCGACATGAAAAAAATTCTAAATTTGATAAAACTTGGATCAACATTTCAAAGATAATGATATTGAAGAAATAATATCATTACAAAAAAATAATATCCACTTACCTCGAAAGATCAATCTTACATTTAGAATCTACCGTATAAGTCTTTGAAGGAAACTTGCCTTTGTCTAGCAATACTCAAAGTATACTCAAAATACTCACAAGAATACGCTCAAAATATCGAGAGAGAAATAGAGAAAAACTTGGCTTTACGTGTGATTTTCAATTCTAACCCAAGCACCCTATTTATAGGAAAATCTTAGAACACCAAAGCGAAAAATTTAATATAATATTAATATAATTATACAAATTTTCCTTAGCCCACCTTTTGGTCAAAACACCAGCCACACATGTTAATGATGTCCAAAAAATACAAAAACGTTTTTCTTAACAAAAATAATTTAAACTCCCAAAATCAATTATTTGAGACTTGAACTTCAATAATTCATAATAAATAGCCCTTTCATCAGAAAATTCGAATCTCATGAGTTTTTATAGGAAATTCAATTCTCTACAACTTTGCAGAAGAAAGTTTTTCCAAATTCCAAACAAAAATCGACCAAAATCCACAAGCAAGCGATTTTACAAAAGCTATAATCAAATTTGATCAATAATTGTGTCCACCAACACACAAAACATGTGTTAAACATTTAATGCCACAAAATACTCTTCCTCCTCATATACTCATATATCCCACATTCATTGTAAAAAATATCACCATTAATATATTATTAAAATAATATATTTAAATGAATTATTTTATCGAAAAAGATAAAATATTAATTTTCAACAATTGTCATTTTAAAATTTTCTCCATCTATATCCACATAAAATCAATATTTTCCTCATCATATAAATCAATAATTAATTATTCACAAATAATATTACGAATCACAATATTGACAACTGTGCGGTTCCTGGAAAGAGGGCTTTTCAATAAGAATTTCTTCTTCTTGGCCAATTGATTAGATGACCAAACCTCTCCTTGATGCGAACTTTCTAGACATTGCCAATAATGTTATCTAATAATATTATTCGGATAATATGAATTATTAGCTTCGATAATGAAAGATACCGTGTAATGACAATTATTGAAACAACAAAGAATATAAAATATCAACCTGACAATTATTAACTCAATAAAATACTTTGATAAATGAATTATCGTAACCATTATTGAGTAGTGCCTTCTTCACGTAAGAATCAATAATTGGTGCAATACTGGTAATCTTCTTGTTCAACAACGCGTATTAGTGTGTTTTAACCATCGGGTATTCCAATGATGATAATTGCTTGAATAACTACGTAGTTATTTAAAAACAACTTATATTTGTCGTTTTCTTCATCCAATCGCTTTCCAAGTTATGGGGCCCACATGGGTTGCTACTGCCATTGTATTTAAATATTCCCAAACGAGTCTAATATTCCACGACCAAACGAATATTCCCGACAACAATGAATATTTTATAACCACTTGCTTATTTTGAAATATTTGCGTATTTAACCCTTAACTATCCACATTAATCAAATCAACCCTTACTATTTCAAAATAAAGGAAATTCCTTTTTATTTAAAAATTTGGGTCTTACAACCTCCCTCCTCATGAAATTTAAATCCTCGAAATTGGCGTGCGTACTGTGTTTTGAAAAGGTGAGGATACCTCGCTTTCATTTTCGTTTCCAATTCATAGGTCATTTCCTCTATAGCATGATTCCTCCACAAAACTTTAACTTGTGGTATAACCTTTCTTGGCGTAGGACATGCTCCTTCCTATCCAAAATCTTGATAGGTACCTCTCATACGTTAAGTCTTGGCTATCTCGTCCTGGTTCTAACTCAATAACGTGGTTGGGTCTTTCACATATTTACTGAAGCAGATATGTGAAACACATTATGAACACGAGACATACTTTGAGAATAACGCAAGTCTATAGGCTACATTTCCTACTCTCATTAAGAATTTGAAATGGACCGATAAATTATGGATTGAGCTTTCTCTCTTCCCAAATCTTGTAACTCCCTTCCATGGAGCAACTCGCAACAATATACATGATCCCCACACTAAATTCCACGTCCTTTCGATGAAGATTCGCATAACTCTTTTGTCGATCTTGTGCCGTTTGTATATCGTTGTCGAATCATTAGTCATATACGTCTTAACTTCGGGTCCTAACAATGTTGCTTCACCCACCTCATCCCAACATATTGAGAACGACATTTTGTCCATATAATGCTTGAATGGAACCATGCCTATATTTGTTTAATAACTATTGTTGTATGAGAATTCCACCAATGGCAAGTACTTATCCCAACTTCCTTTGAAATCTAGGACACGAGTTTTAATATATCTTCAAGAGTTTGAGTAGTCCTTTTCCGATTGCCCATCCGTTTGAGGATGGTATGCCAAACTGAATCGTAAATTCGTGCCCGTAGCTTTCTACAAACTAACCCAAAATCATGAAGTGAATCTTGGGGCACGATCTAAAACTATGGATACTAGCATGCCATGCAATCTCACAATCTCATTTACGTGCATACGAGAAAAGGCGTTCAAGGAATAAGTCTCTCGATATCGAAGAAATGAGCGGACTTGGTTAATCTATCAACAATAACCCAAATCGCATCTATGCCTTGAGAAACCACAGGAAGATTAGTAATGAAATTGAGGTAATGTGTTCCCACTTCCATTCCTAATCTCAAGTGGTTGCAATTCGGACCCTTAGGTACAAGATGCTCCGCTTTTACGTTAAGCAAGTTAAACACATCGAGATAAACTTTGCAATCTCTCTCTTCATATTGCTCCACCAAAATGTATGTTGAAGATCATAATACATTTTGGTACTCCCAGGATGGATTGCAAATGGTGTATTGTGTGCCTCCATCATAATCTTGTTCTTCAAATCGAGTCGTTAGGAACACAAAGTCTAGAGTGGACTCAAGTATTCCTTCTTCATCAATTCTCGCCTTAGGAATAATAGCTCCTTCATGCTTTCTTTCTTCATCATTTTCAAGATTCGGTGGCTTGAAAGCAACCTTAACTTTTCTATTAAAGTTGGCTCTATGTCGTATACTTGACATCATCGCACTCGTTCCCGTGATATGATCTTCTACTCACTCATCGCGTCATTACCACGTTAAACTTTTCGAGGATGGCATGGTTAGAATATGTCTTTGAAATGAGTCTCCTCTTGAGTTCTTGGAAAATCTTCTCACATTCCTCGCCTCCATAAGAATTTTGTATCTTTTCGAGTCGGCTAAGTTAATTGGAATAGCGATTCGAGAATATCCTTCAACGAATCTCCGATAATAACCAACTAAGCCTGTAAAGCTACGTATTTCGATTCTTGACTTAGGTTGCTCTCAATCGCGACTCATATCCCAATCTTGGATAAGACGTCACAATGACACCTATCGGTTTACTATCGCATTAATAATATGACGTCCCTACAGAGAGTTTGGCTTAGGTGAATTCCACAAAGGAAGTCACAAGATAAAGGCTCGGTACCAAATTCTATAGTTGAATTTTTAACTCCTGAGTTCAATAGGAGCCATTCGATATGAGATTTTAGAAATGAGTTTTGTCTGGGGTTCAAAGTCGATACAAAATTTAATATCGAACTTTGGGAGTAAGCGAAGAAATTCTTCGAAAAATACGTCGGGAAAATTCAATAACAACAAGGAATATTATTCAAATCGACGTGTCTTTATTCAAATCCATAACATGGACTAAGAAAATTTGACATCCGTAATAAACGAATGACTTCATGGCTTGATATGAAAATGTTTGACTACAATGGTTTGATTGCTTGAATTGAATAACGAGTTGCTTTAGAATATGAAAACTAACAACCTTACTTAAAAATAATCAATTTTGGCGTGATGAGTAGTTAACCTTAAAATCACATCAAAAACAAATATCTCTATAGAAATAAGGTTAACGAGTAATGTGATAGTGCCAACTGAATCAAGCAAGATTTATAAGCGATGGATGTGATGAAAGTTTCTCCTAACGGAGTTTCCACGAGATAGGTCAAAGTCTAATTTCTCCTGAGTCAAGTTTAAACGTTGGCGCAAGTAAGAGAGATAAAAGAATGGGTAGAACCGATATCTAGTAAGGTATATACTTCGCAAGAATTTATAATTGACTAACCCGCTAACTTCGTCGGGTTCTTGCATTTTATTGAGTCCACGACAAACGCTTCTTCCTAATCGTTGACTTTGACTTTTACGGGACGATCTTTTGAGTCACCGTCCCCATTGAACTAGGTTTCGCCATGCGTCTAATCTCGGCGATATGTCCTTCCTTTCCACAACTATAGCATACCTTAAACTGTTGTGGGCGGTTTGGTGATATGTCCCTCTTTCCCGCATTTGTAACATACGACCGTGGTGGTTCTCCTCCACCCTAAAACTAGTTGCTATAAGCGCCGACGTCTTCACATGGTCATTGTTGAATCTCCTCTTTTTAAAATCTCCTCCCTCGACTAAAACCTTCTATTTTCATGGCCACGATTACCACCGAGTGGTTACCGCCTTTGTCTCGTATTCTTCTTTCTCCGCCGGGTTATCGTTATTCGATGACCGCTATCTTGATATGATCCTGGTTATGGTCCTCGGTTGAACGTACTTTCGTTATCTCGCTTCTAACAATTGAGCCACATTGACAACATCCGAATAGAGAGAGAAAATTTATGAGAAATGAGATATTTGACGTATGTCGGGTTTCAAACCTCTCGAAACATCCGCGTCATACGTTCCTCATTCTCCACCAAATGAGGTGCAACTCGGATAACTCCGCGAACTTCGCCTCGTCTTTGGGACACCGCCATGTTATTCTGCTTCTCTAGTCTAATAAACTCCACTTCCTTCATATGATTGAATACTTTCGAAGTACTTGTCATTGAATCGCTTCAAAACGCGTCTCACGACATGCCGAGTCGCATTTGGATGGGTACGCTTCCGCATTCCCACCAAGAATCGCCGCCACGGAACATAAAGGTGGCGAATGGAACTTTCTGTTCCTCCGTGCATCCCAAGACATCGAATATCTTGGTAATTTGTTTGACCCACGCTCTCCTTCTTTAATCGGATCCGCTTTCCCCACTTGCGTGGTCCCAACTCTTTAATCGCTTGGCATTGTGACCACTCGTGAATTGCTATCATTTCTCCTCGTATTTTGAACACGAGTCTCCTCGTCGATTTTGCATGAAGCGCAAAAAGCATCTAAACATCCCTCGTTCATCATCTCTTTCGTGGTGTTGTTCACAGGGAGGAACATTACCAAACAGTTGCGTTCTCCTCGTTGGTGAAAGACAGCATCTCCACTATCTCATTTACTCCATCATTAATATTCTCACGACATTCTCAAATCTTCGTCATAAAATAAGGGTTAATTAAGGAAATCAATATATCACATAATATCCCTATATATCTCACCAACTAATAAATAAGCTTAGGTAGGACACACTTAATGAAGGATTTACTCGCCTCCCTCCTAGTTCTATTCCCCGATCTCCGCCAGAGATCATATCCCTAAGCTCGATACCAACTGTGGCGCCCCCAAAATAGGTATACACAACACCCATTCCGAAGTGCCAAATACATGGTACGAAACAACTACAACTTTATTATTACAACAAGAAATCGAGTTTGAATACAAATATTATCTTCTGCACAATATCTATACTAAATAAATCCTCATCACATTATTGATTCATTATTTTACAAAATGGTGAGGACTACTAAACAACTCTCTAGAATCTTCATTCCATACCCCCGACTAAGACTTCGCTACATTCTCGCCTCCCGAGAAGAAAAATGGAACAACAAGGAAAAGGGTGAGCTCAACTAGCCCAAGAAAAAGAATATTATGACTAAGATAATATACAACAAATTATCGTTAGTCTTCAATGAGAAAAATCGATAGAATACAATGTAGGCAACAAGTTTCGGATCAATATTCGCGGCTTAAATAATAATTCATAGAAGAGTTACGTAGAGAATGAAATCTACTATAATCTATGAATTTAACAATCCATCATCAATATTTTATCCTCAGTAACATCAATCAATATACATCTCGAATCAAATATTCATCTTTGCACTACTGAGCCAAAGATATTCATCGATTAGTCATGTTCATTTAAACACTGCTCATCTTTGCACTGAATAAGATATTAATCAATCCATTATGTTCATCTCAACACCTGATCATCTTTTGCACTACAGTGCCAAAGATATTCTTCAGAATCATTCATCTTTTGCACTACAAAGCCAAAGATATTCAATAATATCATCATTTAAGATCGAGGATGATGAAAATATTTTTAAAGAAACGAATCCAAAGAAACAAAATGACAAGGATTAAGGATTAAGGATTCGTGACTTGGTTTTATCCACGCCCAAAAATACCTCAAAAATAATCATAGTGGTGTAAAATTCAAGAATGATCAAAACATGGATACAATCGATCGAGTTAGTATCCGAATAGATGTTTTGACGAAAAAGAAGAAATTTTATTTTCTATTGAATAGTACCAGATATCGTGAATAGTCTTGTATACGTGAATAGTAACTCAAACACCAAAAGATAGAAATTCCACAAAAAACATCTTCACGCTTACGAATAATACTTTCGTGAATAAGAACTCGTGAATAAGAATCATGAATAAGAACTCGTGAATAGTAACCCCATAGACATGAAAAAGTTCTAAATTTGATAAAACTTCAGATCAACATTTCAAAGATAATGATATTGAAGAAATAATATCATTACAAAAAAAAATATCCCTTACCTCGAAAGATCAAGATTTCTTATTTAGAATCTAAATTATATAGTCTTTGAGGGAACTTTAGACCGCCTAGCAATACTCAAAGTATACTCAAAATACTCACAAGAATACGCTCAAAATATCGAGAGAGAAATAGAGAGAAAACTTGGGTTTACGGTGTGATTTTCAATTCTAACCTAAGACCCTATTTATAGGAAAATGCTTTAGAACACCAAAAGTTAGAAAATTTAATATAATATTAATATAATTATACAAATTTTCCTTAGCCCACCTTTTGGTCAAAACACCAGCCACACATGTTAATGATGTCCAAAAAAACAAAAAACGTTTTTCTTAACAAAATAATTTAAACTCCCAAAATCAATTATTTGAACTTCTAACTTCAATAATTCATAATAAATAGCCCTTTCATCAGAAAATTCGAATCTCGCGAGTTTTTATAGGAAATTCAATTCTCTACAACTTTGCAGAAGAAAGTTTTTCCAAATTCCAAACAAAAATCGACCGAAATCCACAAACGGGTGATTTTACAGGCTATAATCAAATTTCGGTCAATAATTGTGTCCACCAACACACAAAACATGTGTTAAACATTTAATGCCACAAAAATACTCTTCCTCCTCATATACTCATATATCCCACATTCATTGTAAAAATATCACCGTTAATATATTATTAAAATAATATATTTAAATGAATTATTTTATCGAGAAAAGATAAAATATTAATTTTCAACAATTGTCATTTTAAAATTTTCTCCATCTATATCCACATAAAATCAATATTTTCCTCATCATATAAATCAATAATTAATTATTCACAAATAATATTACGTAATCACAATATTGACAACCGTGCGCCCAGAAAGAAGAGGGCTTTCCAATAAGAATTTCTTCTTCTTGCGCAAGCAATTAGATGACCAAACCTCTCCTGAGATGTAACTTTCTAGACATTGCCAATAATGTTATCTAATAATATTATTCAGATAATATGAATTATTGCTTCGATAATGAAAGATACCGTAATGACAATTATCAAACAACAAAGAATATAAAATATCAACACAAAGAATTATTAACTCAATAAAATATCGAATAAAGAATTATCGTAACCATTATTGAGTAGTGCCTTCTTACGTAAGAATCAATAATTGGTGCAATACCGTGTCTCTCTCAACAACGCGGCGATATTAGTGTTTTAACCATCGGGGTATTCCAACAAATTAATCTGGCAATAACTACGCCAAGTTATTTAAAAACAACTTATATTTGTCGTTTTCTTCATCCAATCGCTTTCAGTTATGGGGCCACACATATGTCATACTTCGTCGCATTTAATATTCCCCGACATGCATTTAATATTCCACGACCAAACGAATATTCCCGACAACAATGAATATTTTATAACCACTTACTTATTTTGAAATATTTGCATGTATTTAACCCTTAACTATCCACATTAATCAAATCAACCCTTACTATTTCAAAATAAAGGAAATTCCTTTTATTTAAAAAATTTCGGGTCTTCTGACTTCATTATTCCATTCCTTATTATTTTGTTGGAATAACTTTATACACCTGCCTACCCCTATACTGGTGTGAAATTCTTACATTATTCCATTCTTTATCATTACGTTGGAATAACATGTACATCTTGAGCTGCATGCGTGGTGATTTGTGTTGTTATTTCATTCTTTATTATTCTGCTGGAACATCCTATCGGTCTGCAATTTACTTTGACACGGTTCCGTTATTTATTATTCTGCTGGAATAACTCATGCTATGCTAATCTCCGCATGTACGGTGGTTGTGACACCCCAAAATTAGGTATACATCACCCATCTTGGGTAGTCGATATCGTAGTGCAATTTAAATACAACTTACTAATATAACTGCGTGTATAATACGACATAAATCGTGAGTTTGAATACAAATATTGTCTACTAGATATTATACAAACTCAAAAGGAGTCCTCATTACAATTATTATCACACTATTTCACGAATAGTGAGGACTACTAATGCTATCCTCTGGACCATTACTCCGCTTCCCGACTCGTCCCAAATTTATATTCTCATTTCACGAAGAGAATAAAGTGAAAGAAAGGGTGAGCTCAACTAGCTCAAGAAGAAATATTATGACTAAGATAATGCGAATAAATTATCATTAGCCTCTGTGATGTTAAAACCGATAAAAATATAATGAACATCAAGTTTAACTACAAATGAACCAAAGAATCCATTAAAAGAGTCAAGTAGAAAATAAAATCTACTATCTTTTATGATTTTAAAAGGTTTTTCATCATTTGTTATAAATTTGAGACTCAAACTTTAATAAATATTCCACATCATCGAATCACCCCTCGCACTACTACCAAGGATATTCTTTTAGTATCACGTACCACAATTATTCATGCACTACGGGCCAAGAATAGTTGTGTATTCATTAATGGTCATGATCATGCCAACAACTATCCATCAATGCACTACTACTAATCGAGGATTTTTATCACATCATTTGTAACATTACGGTTAAGCCATTACATAATCAATAGTCTCTCGGTCATAATCATACCAAGTCCATCTATGCACTACAGAATACAGATGACTTTCATCACATCATTTGTAACATTACGGTCATGATTACACCGAATAGTCTCTGGTCATAATCATACCAAGTCCATCTACGCACTACTGGAATACATATGACTTTCAACATAATATAAACACGAGGATGATGACAATGATATAAGAATTCAATAAAACAAGTTCAAGAATTATTTTACCTGAAATTATTAACGTCCAAATTGTCAACACGATCTTTGTTTTCAGTAGAGTAAAATTCAAGAATGATCGGAAGAATATTTCCATGAAAAGATCTTTGGATGAAACGCAAATATCGAGGATATTCTACTAATTTCATGGAGTATAAAGTCAAAGTTTTAACCAACTGGGTATAATAAAGAATGGAATAACAAAAGAAATCACCATGCATACGATAGATCCTTGCAGCAAAGTTATTCCAACAGAATAATAATAACGGAACCAGGTCAGGTGAAATTCACACCGATAGGATGTTCCAACAGAATAATAAATGCGGAATAATAAATGATGGAACCAGTCCCACAGATAAAGATGCGAGACGGTGATATTCGGAGAATAATAAAGACGGAATAATAAAAATGGAACCGTGTCCGGTATAAAACACATGCATGTGATATTCCAATGAATAATAATAAAAAGCGGAACCGAGTCCTGTATAACACATACACTGATGACAGGATATTCCGGCGGTGATATTAAAGAATGAAATAATAGAAGAATTTCACCATGTATGCGATTATTTGCATTTACAAAGTTATTCCAACATAATAATAAAGAATGGAATAATGAAAGGATTTCACCAAGTATAGGGTAGAATGCGTATACAAAGTTATTCCAATAGAATAATAAGCAATGGAATAACAACAGCTTCTTCATGAATAAGAAAGAATAACACCCTTTACGAGTACAACAAATAATATTCCTACCTTAGAAGAACCGAATATTGGAAAAATGAAGTAGCAGAATACTTTTCTTCTTTCTCTTTTATAGTTTTTCTCTCAGTTTCAATGAATTCGTAAGAAATAATGAAGGAATGAGCTTTTTCTATTTATAGAAAAACCGAGGGTGGCTCTTGGTCTTAACGAAGGTCAAAATGACTCTTGGTAATATTGAAGAGACAACTACTATTTCATGAAGGGGTAATTAACCTTTGGAACAATCAAGAAAGCTTAACTCTTGTAATATTGAAGGACAACTACTATTTGCGAAGGGTAATTACTATCGATTTAAGGTAATTACTATCGACGAAGGTAATTACTATTGACGAAGGTAAATACTATCGACGAAAGGTAATTACTATTGATTGAATGTAATTACTTATTGACGAAGGTAAATACTATTGACGAAGGTAATTACTATTCACAAAGGTAATTACTATTCACAAAGGTAATTACTATCGACGAAGAGACTCTTAGATGATGACATATATGGCCCCCCCAAAAATAATCAAACTTACCACAAACATCTCATAATGAGACTCTTTATATACATCAAGGATTGAATAAATATTACCACAAATCATTTTATTTTTAATCAAAACATTTTAATCTTTCAACAATTATTAATCATTTATAATTTGTCGCCTCAATTAATAATATAACATATTATACGGATGATCTTGTGACAATAATTGAATCAATAATATAAGAGATATGATGCGTGAATTCTTCAGAAAGAATAATTGAGTATAGCTAAGTGACTTCTCACGTAAGCATCAATAATCAATACCGTATGCTACTATGCAACCACGCGTATTACTGTACTTTTACCACCGGGTAGTTCAACAGCTTTAACGGTAACACCTCCACCGTTATTTTTATAGAAAGATAATTTTGTCGCTTTCTAACTACGACAATACTTCCGTTAGGGGTCCACTAATGATTGAACCGTCAGATTAATATTCCCCGACAAAAAGAATATTCCCCACCAAACAAACGATATTTTATAACAACTTGCTTACTTTGCAAAATTTATAAATATTACCCACAACTATAACATTATATCAAATTTATTCCATAATATTCAAAATAATATTTATAGAAAATTCATCTTTATTTATAAAAGTTTGAGGTCTTACAATGGTGATTTCATTTGTTATTCCATTCTTTATTATTCTGTTGGAACATCCTGCTTATGCGAATTTCGCTTTGACACGTTACGTTATTTATTTATTATTCATTGGAATAACATATACATCGCTAATCTGCGTGCGTGGTGATTTCGTTGTTATTCCATTCTTTATTATTCTCATTGGAACATCCATCGGTCTTAATTTCGCTTTGACACAGTTCCGTTATTTATTATTCTGTTGGAATAACTCGCCTACATGTAAAGTACCGCATGCATGGTGATTTCATTGTTATTCCATTCTTTATTATTCTGTTGGAACATCCTGTCGGTGCGAATTTCGCCTGACTTGGTTCCGTTATTTATTATTCTGTTGGAATAACTTGTCTATGCGATGTACCGCATGCATGGTGATTTCTTTTGTTATTTCATTCTTTATTATACTCAGTTGGTTAGAGTTTTGAATTCTATACTCCATGAAATTAGTGGAATATCCTTGATATTTCCTCTTCATCCAGTATCTTTTTATGAAAATATTCTTCTGAGCATTCTTGAATTTTACTCTACAAAGAAGTATCATATTGACAATTTGGACGTTATTAGTTCCTGGATAATTTAATTCTTGAATTTGTTTTATTGAATTATTATTTCATTGTCATGATGAGTTATGTTGGTTATTGTGACGCCCCCGAAATAGGTATACAACACCCATTCTGAGTCACCAAATACATGGTACAGAAAGCAAACTACAACTTCAATAATACAAGTGTCGTGCAAAATACGACAACACATACTGTGAGTTTAAATACAAATATTGTCTTCTATACAATATCAACACTTAAATAAGTCCTCATTACAATTATTCATACACTATTTTATAGAAATAGTGAGGACTGCTAAAACATCTTTCTAGAACCATCACTCCATACCCCGACTCGATCTTGCTATGTTCTCACCTCCTGAGAAGAAAAATGGAACAAAAAGGAAAAGGGTGAGCTCAACTAGCCCAGTAAAGAATATTATGACTAAGATAATATACAATAAATTATCATTAGTCTTCAACATGGAAAAATTCTGATAGAATATAATAGACAACAAGTTTTAGATCAATATTCTGCAGCGGAAACAGCAATTCATTAGAAGAGTCAAGTAGAAATGAGTTCTACTATCTTCTAAGATTTAAAAATTCATCATCAATATTTTATCCACAGAACAATCAATATACATCTTTAATCAAATATTCATCTTTGCACTATATAGCCAAAGATATTCATTTATATCACCAAATAGTCATGTTTATCTTAACACTGCTCACCTTTGCACTACGGGCAAAGATATTCATCGCTTAATCATTCATCTTTTTGCACTATAGGCGAAGATATTCAAGAATATCATCATTTAGAATTATGATGATGAAAAATATTTTAAAGAAAACGAATCCAAATGAGACGAACGACAAATATTAGGGATTCGTATAACAGTTTATCCAAGATCAATAATACTTCATGACAACCAATTGTGAAGCGAAATTCAAAATAAAGATCAAAACATGGATACAATCAATGATAGTAACCATAATAGACATCTTAGACAAAAAGAAGAAAATTTTATTTTTCTATTGAATAGTGTCGATTCGTGAATGAATCGTGAATAAAGTCGTATCGTGAATAGTAACCCCAGACACAAAAAGTTCCAAATTTGATTAAAAAGTTCAAACCAATATTTCGGCATAATGATATTGAAGAAAATAATATCATTTAAGAAGAAAATAACATCCCTTACCTAAAAGAATTAGTACTTCGGAATGAAAGGTCGGAAGTGATGCTGAATGAAACTTGTATTGAACAACAACTCTCAAAGTATCTAAATACTCACAAAATACGCTCAATAATATAGAGAAAGAAAGAGAGAAAGCTTATGTTTCTGGTGTGATTTTCAATTCTAACTTAGCCCACTATTTTATAGGAAAATGTTAGCTCGCTGAAGCAGACTTGACTTGCTACCTAATGGATTTACCTGCTACTATTGCCACCCACCACATTTGAAATAAAATTCAGCATATTTTTTCACCAACCACAAGTGGGGCCCACTTAATTCTAGAATTTTCCACCAAAATCAAGTATAACCCTAATTTCCGAATCAGACACCTCTTAAAATTCATAACAAATCATACGTTCATTTTAAACGGTTCAAAATTTGTGGACATATACTCAACTTATATATGTATAACATATCCAAAAATCACAACGATCCAACGGTCGGATCAAAAATTATAACTCATGCAATATATCTCAAGAACACTGGTTTGATTTTTTAATACATTCAATCCAATAAAATACTGATAAAACACCTCAACATTAATTCCTTCATTTATAACCACATAAATAAATCCATCATTTATATCCGCATCAAATAAATATTTTCTTATCATATAAATCAATAATTAATTATTCACAAATAATATTCTGACGAATCACAATTATGATGACCAGTCATTCACACAGAAAGAGGGGCTTTCGATAAGGATTTCTCCTTACTGGCACGCAATTAGGTGACCAAACCTCTCCTTAGACAGAACATTCTATACATTGCCAATAATGCTATCTAATAATATTATTCAAATAATATGAATTATTGATCTGATAATGGAAAATACTATACAGTGACAATTATTGAAACAACAATAATATAAAATATCAACGCATCAATTATTGAATCAATAAAATAAAATATTGAAATGTAATTACTGTAACAATTATTGAGTAGTGTCTTCTTACGTAAGAATCAATAATTCAAAAATATTGTGTAATAACGTGTGCTACTGTGTAACCACGCGTATTACTGTATTTTAACCACCGGGTATTCCAACAGTGTTAACGATAACAACTACGCCGTTATTTATAAAAACTCAAACTTGTCATTTTCTTCATCCGGCAGTTATTCTGTTATGAGGCCCACGAATGGTTGCGCCGTCGTACGAATATTTCCCGACAACAAGAATATTTCACGACCAAACGAATATTCCCTGACAAAAAAAATTAATATTTTATAACCACTTGCTTATTTTGTAAAATTTGCACATTTCACCCATAACCAAAGTATTATATCAAATTAACTCCTTATTATTTTAAGATAATAAATAGAGAAAATTTAATTTTATTCATAATAAGTTGGGGTCTTACGGTTATTATGTGAAAACATGAAAGTTTCTTAGAAATCACAAAGGGTTGAAAATCAGATTTTGGTGAAAATAGAACATGAAATTCAATTGACCATATCTTCTATTATATTTTGAATTTTTAAGTGTGGTCAAGTTCTAGAGTTAGATCTATGAGTTTCCTAACTTATCCAAGTGGAATCACCGGAAAGGTGTGTTGTAGATTTTCGTGTGGACTGATTTTAGCAAAGTATGAAAAATTAAAAAATGGAAAACAGCTATTGTCCATATTTTTAAAAGGGCATTTTCGGCCAATTAATTTGTGATAAAAATTTTGGCCTTTTGGGACATAAAAATATATGGTATAAAGTACCTCCTGTCCAAAAATGAGCTTATTCCGACTTAAAATGAGCAAGTTATGACCATTTCAATATTTATGTTTTTTTCGACGAAAAACGCTATAACCGGAGTTCTATAATTCCGATGACCATGAAATTTAAACTGGAAGATCACATTAACACGTGTAAGATCCTGCCAAGATTTGGGAATTTCTGGAGTTAAACTTGAGGTTGCTAATTTTTTAAGGAATTAATTAAAAATTGATTTTTGAAAAATAGTAAATGAATTTTAAAATTCGAGAAAATATATGTTCATTATGGGACTATATTCTCTTAAAATCCCAGAAAAAGAAATATTTTTGAGACCCGATTTGATATTTTTTATGAAAATGGTTTAGTTATGAACATATGAGTTAAATATGTTATGTGAAGAATGAAAGTTAAAAATAGAATTTTATGGCTTGAAAATTACATATAGAGTATATCTTGATTTATGATAAAGGATTTGATCATTGGTGATGAAATCTTATGAGTATGGCGTTTTGAATGATTAAATGATTATTTGGTAAAGTATAAACAATTGAAATAAATTGTTTATAAGTTTAAGTGATTAAAATATTGTTATAATATTAATAATATTAGATTATGAGTTTATTAAGTGATTGATAATATTTGGATAAATTTAAAGTCTTTAATATTTATCTTTGTTTTAGTTGATTAATCTTTATCGTCATCATTATCATTCTCATGTTTATATTGTGATAAAAGTCATATTTGAACTTTACGTGCGTAGATGAACTTAGTGTGATTATGGACTGAGATTATTCGGTATAGATCGTGGCCAATCAGAATGTGACGAATGATGTGGTAAAAATTCTCGATGTAAGCAGATAGTGCGTTGATGGGCGATTTTTGTATAATTATGACCGCAGATTATTCTAGATAATCGTAATGACCATTGATGATTTAATGAATATCCTCTACCGTAGTGCGAGAATGATTCGATGATGTGGTTTTATTTATTAAGGTTCTAGCCTCAACGATAAAAATTGATGAAAACTTTTTAAATCATAGAAGATAGTAGATTTTATTCTCTACTGACTCTTCTAATGAATTCTTTGTTCTACCGCAGCTTAAACTTGATGCTCATTGTATTTTATCGGTTTAATATTGTTGAAGACTAATGATAATTTATTCTCGTTATCTTAGTCATAATATTTCTTCTTAAGCTTTAGTTGAAATTCACCTTTCTTTCTTTCAATCGTTTCTTGAAAAAATGAGAATATAAATTTTATTTGCAGGTCGGAAATGGGAGTGATTGTCCGGATGATAGTATTAGTAGTCCTCACTATTCTGTTAAATAGTGTGATAATAAATGTAATGAGGCTTTCCATTTGAGAGTGGATATTATCTGTAAGACAATATTATTGTTTAAACTCTACCGGTATGTTTTATCGTATTTTTACGTGATTGTTGTATAATTAAGTTGTATTTGTTTTTTGCAATACGATCCGATTTACCTCAAGATGAATGATGTATACCTATTTTTGGGGGCGTCACAGTATGGTTAATTGACTTTTTGATCAACTGCATCTTATGAATCAATTTTCATTTAGAAGCATTCTAAATCTTTTTTTTCTTACGTACGCATTAATATACTTGAAAAAAATCTTATAAAATGGTCATTACTTATGATTTTGTCCAAAAAAATGAACAAAAGTACTGACAGTTGACAGGTGACGTATATCGAGTTAATTGATGTTTTGGTTATTATATTTGACATTGATTTTTATTTTGGTTATTGAAATTTTTTTTTGTTACATTCTCGTTATCGAAGTATAAAAGATATTACAAAATAGTGATTTTATGATTTTATAATTTTATAAGCAAACATGATCATTGTCTAAATGCTCCTTTAAACCAACAAATCAATCCCCAAAACTATTTTCATTTATCCAATCAGAAATGAGTTCAAGAGGACTCATGAGTCATAAACCATACCGTCGCTGCTACTGGGCAACCTAACAGAGCATGGAAACATACTCGGTATGAAAATTGCACACAATATTTGAAGAATCAGACCCAATTCGATGCCGACAAAGAACAGCCCGAACAATAAAAATCTGATTTTAGGAGGAACTTTCAAATTCCAAATTAATTTTCACAAAGAATTACAAATCTGCGAAAATAATTCCCCTATTAAGACAACACGTTATCTTTGGACTGTTATGTGATAAGTCAATTTAACTGAATTACTCACATGAGAATTGTAATGTCAAATCAACTTGTCTCCACGAGAATGCAAGAGAATGTATATTTTTTTAATAATATATATATTGCTCATATCTACCTTATCTTCTACCATTTAAACCTTCCAAAATAAATATATCTTTATCAATTAGATCAACCACCTAAAGCTCATCATCAATATTATTATGAAGCGACAACAATTTAAATGTTGCTGATCACAGAATTCATAAACCCAACTTGTATATTTATTTTACATTTTATTTTCTCAGTATTAAATATTGTTATAATATTTTGTAATATTAAAAAAATTACAAAATTATTAATTTATAATATTTTTGATATTTCGATAACGAGAATGCAACAAAAAAAAGTTTTAGTAACTAAAATAAAGATCGATCCCTAATATAATAATTAAAACATCAAATAACTCGAAAATATCAATTAACATTTTACTCATTCATTTTGTTGGATATAATTATAATTAACGACCATTTTGTAAGTTTTTTATAAAAAAATAAAAAATAATAACCACGAAAATCTAAATTAACCTCATATATGTATGGATTAGGGCCCGTTCAGGAATGACTTGTTTTAAATGACTTATAAATTAAAATATAAGTTGATTTATAAGTAAAACGTTCAACATCAATTTGACTTAAAAGTTAAAAATAAGTTATAAAGGTGTTCGACTCATAATGACTTATAAATTAAAATAAATATAAAGATTATTAAAAAAAACATTAATAAAAAAAGAAACAAAATAGAAGAGGAGCAAAATAAACATTATATTTAGTCAAACTAATTTATTTTAAAATAATTTATAAATTATTTTAAAATAAATTACAAATAATTATTTATTTATTTTTTGACTTAAAACTTTACTTCTAAATCTCAAACAAGTGCATACTACCAAATAACTTATAAGTTGGTTTCTCATTTCCGAACACCACCAAAATTGCAAATTTAACTTGTCATGTGTTTTTGCTAGTGTTGCCTAACCATTCATATATGATGTGAATGATTAAAATTGACCGAAGCATTCAGGATTCACGGTAACGTTTTCAATTTTTAGACCGAAGAATTCGGATATGGCGCCACCGATCCTTTCCTTAGCTATGCCATCGGGAACAGGTCGAGTTCTCAGTCTTCAGTCTCACACTGTTCAGGTATTATTTTCTTTAAAAAAAACTTTTTATCTCGAGAGATTGATCATTTTATTGTCTATTTGATTTATGTTCAAAACATAGAGCATAGTAGGACATTGATTTTGGTTTGCGTGTGTCTGTGTTTTTTTACTCCCTTGGTAAAGTTCACTTTTTCGTACAGAGCCCCTTTTGAAATTTTTAGCTACCAAGCTCTTTAGCTTTAGGTTTGTGGATGGTATTAGAGGTTAGTTGGTGGTAATTTTGAATCACAGAAATTGCCCTTATTTTTGGTGGATGGTATTAGGTTTGATTTTCATATACTCCTTTATTTTTGATGGAGTACTTATCGCGAACATTACATCACTAGCTAGTTCAGATTCGTTCAAGCTTTGGTTGAGAATTGAATATATATACAAATCATAAGGTATATGTCTAAATAAGAGCTTATGATACATTTTCTTAAAATGTGGGTTGTGGCAATAGCATTTAGTATGTAAATGTAGTATAAGCCGATTTGAATTATGCATTTATTTTCAAGACTTGATTAAAGAAAAGCAAAAACAATTGATATTCAATAATAATGTGCCGTGGGAGTTTACTATAAATGTACCTGCACTTGGAGGGTTTGAAACTGTTGGACTTGACAGGGCTCTGAACTCTGTGGGGGTGCAAAAAGTTAGTCAGTGTCTATTTTAGAAGGGCAACAAGCGCATGTACTAGTAAGACTGCTTTGAATGTTTTGAGAGATGTGTCATCTTTCAGGAGATTTATATATTTTTCTTGTAGCGGTACAGTACGTTGGTACATTATCCATTTTTAAAATTTATTTATTGTTTTTGTTTTGGGTTTAATACAAAACACATATTACTACCTTCTGTTTAAGGGTGTAAACGAACCGAGTCGATCCGAGTATTGAGTTACTCAGATTTTGTTCACAAAATTTATCGAGTATAAAATAAAGTTTGATTGAGGCTCATTTAGCTATCGAGTCGAGCACAATTCCGAATCGAGCCCGAGCAGTTTGAATTTTTCGAACGAACGAATATGATCCGAGTATAATTGAAAATTACAATTTGAGAAGGTTCGAGTAATTTATCGAACTTTAAAATTTGCTCATATTTGACTCATTTATATTTTAGAAATCGTGTTCGAATCGAACTTTTAGTCGAAAAAGTACTGAATCGAGCTCATTTGCTTGCTCATTTTACAACTTTACTTTTGTCCTATCCAGTAGCTACTACTTTGTTCTGATTGTATTCCACATGAATTTTAAGACCTTCCGCAAACACAATAATGTATTGTATATTTGTATTTTTGTACTTGAAAATTTATATTTAAATGTGTTTAAAATCCATGCTGAACACAACTCGAACAATGGTGGCCATTTTAAATGGGATGCATGGAGTATCTTTTACCAATTCGGAGAAAGGAGTTTGAGATTCAGTTCTAAGTCCTAACATTTATCATTATTCCGGTTGAAGGAAAACATAAAGTACACCTGAAGCACTGGTGGCACAGTAAATGGGATGCAGGGAAACGATAAGTGTGGCTATAAGTTTTGTCATTGGTTTTTCTTTTTATAGAGTTTTGGATCTTTTGTTCTTCTTTCCTTATGTGAACTTTGTATTTTGCGAGTGGTTTATGTAATACCTCATTTTTGCACAGTATTCGCATATTGTATCAATTTATGTTTTAGCTTGTAGAGTTGTAGGCATTTACTGAAATAGTCTGTTTGTCTGTTTTCTCCTTAGGGCTATGTTGGCAATAAGTCAGCTGTCTTTCCTCTCCAATTACTAGGATTTGATGTGGATCCAATTAATTCAGTTCAATTCTCAAACCACACAGGCAAGCTGCTTATATCATTTCATTCAAACAATCTGAGTCCTGACTTATGGTGCGGGATCATCTGTGAATCTGTATATGTACAGGCATGCTAAAATCACTTGGTCTAATCAACTGGGAAATATGCAGGATACCCAACTTTTAAGGGGCAGGTTTTGAATGGACAGCAGTTATGGGAGTTGATAGAAGGCCTTGAAGCAAACAACTTATTGTTCTACACTCATTTATTGACAGGTATGTGTAATTGAACCTCGATATTGAAGTATTTATCTTTAATGCGATTTTTGGTACATGGAGAAGTGGAAGGACGGAAAAATAACTCTTTATACATAAGAACATGATCAACTACTTTTGATGCCTGTATTATTTGCAAAATTATTTCTCGGGGAATATATTTCTTACATAGTTTCGGACTTGCACTAAACAGAATGAGGTTCATTCTAGAGTATATGCTTTCAGTTTTAGTTGGGTTGGTTAAGTTGAATCTTATTTAGTTAGCAAACATAACGAAGTTGATGCTTTGTGGCACTTGCAAAACTGCTCGAGGACTGTTAAGTATGTATGATGACTTTATTCAAAAAGATTTAAGTACATTTAACAGAATATAATACTGGACGCTTCTAATCATTAAGAAGCTCTGATAATCAGTGCGTTGCTTGTCGTTTTTTTGGCGAATGTGTGGGTTTTTTTGTTTTTTTTTTTTTGGGGGGGGGTTGAATCACATTTTCTGTTTTCATTTTTTTGGACTTTGTCCAATCTTATGAAGCACTGATTCTGACCAGTCTATTTGCAGGTTATATTGGTTCCGTTTCTTTCTTGACCACTGTATTAGAAGTCATCAATAAACTTCGTTCTATCAATCCGCAACTTATATATGGTAAGTTGATTACCGCATACTGATGCCTGGAATAGATGTAGTTTGCCACGTCTTTAATCCAGAAAGTATGTATAACTTACTATATGCATATTTATGATTAGCACTTTTTCAAATTTGTGATCATTTATTTAGTAAACTCTTCTGTTTCTTAGTTTTGGTATGGATTTTATGATGAATTAATTTTTGGTTATTTATGGCACGATTCTTCTTTTGCTTTCTAAAAGACATATATCATAATGAAGGAATTGTTGGTTTGCATTTTGGCCTCAAGTGGCAAAAACGCGTCACCGTGTCATTCAGGTGTTGTAGTATTATAGTATAGAATTTAATAATTTTAGTGAGGACATGCAGAAGTTTTTGGCAGATACAACCCATTAGCATCTATGAAGTGTCCAAGTTCTGTATATGTTTGACATAACACTTTTTGTACTCGTCGTGTGTACAAGTGCTCTTGATTCTTAATTGTGTAGCTCTACTACCTCTATGAATAATAATAAATCAGTTTGCTAGACTTAGTATGCCTGTATTTTATATCTCTTATTGAACTGGGCCTTGCTTTCAGTTTGTGATCCAGTAATGGGTGATGAAGGAAAGCTTTATGTCCCGCCAGAACTGGTAGCAGTATACCGTGAGAAGGTAACTTTTCAATTCTCTTTTAGTTTAGCGTATGCTGTTATAGTCAATCCAGAATGCTGGGCGGGGTGAACTGTGGACTCCTAGCTTTTATTTACCAAGTGGCTGCCTTACTTGCTTCTATATCTTCACGCTTGTCCTCTAAGAATGGCCATATATAGGGGCCTTAAAGGATTTAAGAAGCTTGTCCTCTAGGATTGACCATATATAGGGGCCTTAAAGGATTTAAGAAATTCTACATTGTCACTCAGAATTTTTCAAAGAAGCCCCTCAAAGCACTTTCTTTATTATCTTTTTAATGCTTTTGGGATTAATTGTTAACTACTTCACAGAAGCGAAGACATTTCAATTTGCATGATTGCTAATTAAGCTTAAGTTATTCTTCAAAAAAAAAATAGCACCCCCAACCCCCCAAAAAAGAAAGAAAATCTACCCCCATTATCCCCCCAAGTTTACCATTGCACACAATGGAAACTAGCTTTTATTCAATACTTAATAGCCTAGTTATAATTTTAGATTTTGACCCACTTTTGGTTTAGCCGACAAACTTTTTATGGATAGTGGTCTTTACGATAATTTATGTGTGTATCTAGGGGATTTACTTTACCGAACCGGTTGCCGTTTTTTACTCAAAAATAGGTAATGAATTATTAGTATTCCGAAGCGGTTCGGTACTGGTAAAAATTGGTATCGAAATTTCACCTCACTAATGTTCTAAAAGGCGCTAGGCGGGAGGCGGGTGGCTAAGGTGGTCCTAGCGCGTAGGGGGCTTAGGCGGGATTTCTTATTTTAAGCCAATTTTAATATTTTATCTTACATTTATCTAAACAAAACAATAATATAAAGCAAAACAATCTATAATAAAGATAATAAAGGTCTTTGCTTAAAGTTCAAACACATATTCATATTGTCAACGTCAAAGTTCAAACACAAACATGCAATTGTTCAAAGTTCAAACATATTTTTAAAGTATTAGTTTTATTCATAATCAAGATTGCTATTAAATAATAAAATTTAAAATTTCAAGAATTCAAATCAATATTAAAATTTATAAAACCAAACATAAATTTAAGAATTATACTGAATTAAACTAAATATTACAAATGTATCATCATTTATATAATTTGAAGTTGGTATAAGTTCAAAAAATTACAACTATAATAAAATTATCCATTTTGACTTGATATTGTTCACTTGTTGTGATTTGATATGCCACAACATGCATTATGAATATGGTAAATCATTAAAAAAATAAATATATCAAGATTTGGTTTAAGTAGTTATTAAAATAAATAAAAACCTCTCCGCCTAGGCCTCGCCTAATTTTCTGGAAGGATTTTTTTGCCGCCTTGGGCTTAGATGAGGCGCCAGAGGGGCCTAGCGACTAGGCGGGAATTTTTAGAACACCGCCTCACCCAAGTGCCCAACCCTCCACCCTCCACCCTCCACCCATTAATTATTACTCAACTACCATTACTACTGATTATCTCTCCCTCTCTCTCTCTATAAAAATCAGAGCCTTTAAGCAAAACCAAGCACAAGACTAAAATGAATTTCTTATATGATTTCCAAAACAAACATATAGAATCACCACCCCATAAACAAATGGTTTTCCTTTTCTTTTATAGCTGAATTTTTTTGCATAATCCTTTACAAATTTACATCCTCATGACTCTCAATCACATATGTATGGTTTAGTACATAAAAAGCAAAAATTTTCTCTAATTATCCATTCGAAAGGATAGTGGATTCCTCAAACAGGAATGAGACTGAAGGGATTTTATCCTTCATGGTTGTTAAAATTTCAGAGGCAGAAGGCCTAAGGCTAGGCGAACGATGAAGGCACAAAGCCGATAGAGAAGTCATAGCACTGTCCTCTTCCAAGTCTTATCCCTTCCAGTCAAGTCGATCAGCTTTCTGACAGTAATAATTAATGGCATGGTCTAGAAAGTGAGTTTTGTGCCGGTATTAACACCATGGTATAACCGGTACGGTTCAGTAATTACCGAAGTTTCACAAGTGCATACCGCTACTTGTTTCGAACATCCAGTTTTTAAATACCGGTATGTATATTTACTGTACCCATATTACCGAACCGGTTCGGTTCAATAATTTACCAAAATTACCGAAACTTTTGCACACCCCTATGTGTATCTATGATGTAGATATTGAGATATATGTTGTATGTGTATAAACATTAATTTTGAAGCTTCAGTTTATTGTTTTTTATATTATTCAAATTTATGCCAACACTGTCCATGTGCTTTGTTGGGATTTAAGGTCGGGAGGAAATCAAATTGGACAAAAAATTGTGAGTTAGAGAGATTGAAAATAGAGAGAGCGTTGTCTAAATTTCCCCCTAACCTTTGATCTTATTTTTCTGCAAAGTAGTTGCCTTCAGGTTTGAAGCTGTCACCACTACTTTCTTATAGTCGTCATAGTTTCCTAGTTTATTATTATTTGGACTTGAGACTGACTAATCATGAATACTATGTTAACTCTTGCAAACACCGTTTCTTTTAAGGTTGTCCCTGTTGCTTCAATGTTGACCCCTAATCAATTTGAAGCAGAACAATTGACTGGTTCCAGGTACTCGATGCATGCTATTGATATTAAAGCATAAGCTCATTTATGAGTTTGTAATTTTTGGATTTGGCCCTATGATACAATACTGAATACTGTATTTTCTGTTTAATTTAAAGGTTGAACAATGATACATTTGCACTTTGACTTTAAAAAACAAAGGGCAAATTGAATAGAGTACAAGTCTGTCATGTAAGAATTGGGAGTTTGCTCATTGAGACCTCAAAGTTATTTTCAATTTTCTTAATGAAAGCATTACTAGTCTTCTAGCATACAAACTGTACATGCCAATTATAATTGAAGCAGTTGCCATTGTTTTAAGAAGTTTATGCACCAAAGTCAATCTTCTCGTAGAGATATATCAGCATCTAGAATCATGGGACTGAGATTCCACATAGGGCTTAACTTACAGTGGTTTTTGCAGCCAAGAGTTCATACGTGACCCAATATTACTTACCAAAGTGTTGCATAGAGAATGTCAATTCTTACCAAAAAATTTGTATCTAGTTATATTATGTGCCTATTTGTTGTATCTGCCCTTGTGTCCTCTAAGTAGGTATGATTGTTACAGGATTGTGTCTGAACAAGATGGTCGGGAAGCCTGCAACATTCTTCATGCAGCTGGACCATCAAAGGTATTGTGTACACTTGTATCTTTATATCGATCAACTTGAAACTTGGTCTGCATATGTACTTCTTCAAGCATGTGAATCCCAATAGGTCTAAATTTTTTGCTCTTTAACCTGTATTACTGAAACAGGTTGTAATTTGATCACAGGTTTGGCCTGTTCATCGAACAGGTCAACGGGCCTAAGACTATTAATAAAGGTTTTTGTTGAGCCAGAGACGCTGCAAAACCTATTGCCAGAACTTACCATAAATGTCATGACTGACTTACATGCATAAACGGAATTTAATTTTTCTTAGACTTCCCCATGCTGGTTACATTTTGTTTATTGCAAGATAGCATAAATTTTGGATTACAAAAAGTATAAGAACTATTTATTGAGAAAGAAAGGTTTAAATATGAAATAAGAACTGTAGAGATGTCATACAAAGCTGTAGGTTAACAACGATTTTTTATGTAGGACATTGTAGCTAACGCAGCCTACATGAGCTCCACCCAAGCGGGTAGTAGATTGGGAGACATCTGGGCAGACTGTGGTCTCACAATTCTAAATATTTCTATAGGAATCACTGTAATTTCTTAAAATTAAGCGACTGCGTAAGTGGTCACCCAGTTTTGATATGTTTTTAAAATGTCACAATATCTAAAGCCTAGCACCTTCTAGGCTGATAAACAACTCTGATGTAGGATTTAAACTGCAAGGGGTGGGAGAAATGGCAGAGGCCTCAAGAAATATCCTCGAATTTGCTGGTTCCAATACCCATACTTGGGGCCCAACTTACCTTGCAAAAAGACACCATAGAGAAATTGTTAAGTGATAACTGTACTGTTCTCATCGCATATTGTTTTTGTTTGATCCACAATGTCTAAATCTTGCTCATATTTAGGTTGTGATAACGAGCATGAATGTAGATGGAAATTTCATCCTCATTGGCAGTCATCAGAAGGAAAAGGTAAGTGTTCAAATTTGACTAAAATGTGCTCAGTCCCAAATCTAAGTAAAGGCATTTAGCTTTAGTGTTGTTACTTCTTTGTTTTGTTGGCTACAGTTATTTTGTTATATCAGTAACAGATTTATTCTGCATGTAACTGAGCACAGTTGTAAATGACTTATTAAATTGTTTTTACTTTGCCTGAATGTTTTCCGTGGTTTTTATAGTTGTATGGTACTTAAGTAAACTGTTTATATCTCTTGAGGAATCTCTTTGAAAGAAATAGGGAGTAATAAAATATTGAATCTGCAAAGAAAATGGGATGCTGTTTTGGGGTTATTGATAACCTAAGGAGCACTGATGCACCTCAAGATAGGAATACGATAGCGTAAATATAAATATACGTGTAGAAAGGGAAAGGGATGTCACGCACGAACATAATAAATATAGTTTTGTACTAAACCTCAATTTTTTTTAAATAGATTGAATACCAACTTCCATAAACGCCAATGTAAATAGAAAAAACTCCATATTAACATAATCTCTACTTCTAGGAATGAATGCCAAAATAGACCCAAAACACCAGTCTACAAAATATTAAAAAAAAACAAGTCTAATAATAGTCTCAAAATTAATTTATTTATTTGGATCAAAGGTAGATCTCATCTCATAAATCTTGATCCTAATCACCCTTGATTACCTGCCGGAAAAAGAACACAGCATGAGCCAATTGCTCAATACGAATATAAAGATGTACAAATATATCACAATATATAATGTAACGAAAAGAGCCGCATGAACGAGCGAATGCAAACTACGAACGAATTATGAATATATCAAAATTAGTGAGACTAGATATAAACGATGAACACTATTGATCGAACAAGTATAATCAAGAAGGGTTCTAACAAGATGAAGGCTGAATCAAATGTTTATAAGGTGTCAATTTTATACTGAGCTCAAATACAAATATCCAAATGCTAAAAAAATACATTGATATCAGAATGTATGTGAATCATATCGGATAGTGCACATGACATATACGTCACTAATCCGCCAAACAAATCAAATCAAATATTGGGTTGACCCATATGTATCCTGGACAAACATATCAAAGGGCCAAAGATCACACCCAGAGCATACAAAATAATACATCGTGGACTAATCAAACTGCTACAAAAGGTGTCATACCCCGGTGTCAAGAGGACATGCCTGTGGTAACTCCACAGGTGGTTAACTCAAGTATACCCTTAAGGTTGAACTACAAAATATAAGCGAAAAGGGTTCAAATCACAAGGCGTACATGACCATTTTCAAATGACATCGAATTATTTCAAATACGAACATACTTAACTATTACAAGATACCAACGATTTAAATACTCCCGAATGTGAATGAAAAGATACGAAGAATAATATAAACGAATAAAGCCTCAAAAACATAAATTTTCAATTGACGAAATATTAAACAACTAATATAGGGAATATAACAATAATCAAGAAACGAAGTACGAAATCCGTACCTTAATATAGTACCAAAACAATTCACCGAAGCCAAATATCATACCGCTAGAGCTCCTCAATCCGATCTATATAATTACCAAATCAATACAAGACCATTAATTAAATTACTAAATTGTAAAATTTATGTATTTTATTTTTATAAATTTAATAGCTTAAATATTAGTTCATATATCCTCTAGAGTTGGGAATACGTTTTGTACATTCTGTAATACAAAAATACCATTTTAATTTAGTATAGCTAATGTTATAATAATGTAAATGTAGTTTTATTATTTCTTACATTAATAAAAAATCACTATTCAAACATGCACCTAATGATTATAACTTCCATGATAAAATATCTACATAAAATTATAGCTCGAGTTAAAACAATATTATATTATAATAATTAATACTCCTTTGAATTAGCAATTGCTTAAAACTTGTAATTTTTGTAAATTACTTGTAATAATATTGAATTAATAACGAGTTTACCAAGTCACAGCTTATGATGTACTCCATATAAAGAGAACAAACAAGTGATATATACGAAGTACAAGTACAATAGAAATACTATATCACATGTGCATATGCTTAGTCATAGAAGAAGTCAATGTTTTCAGCAGTAAATCCATTCATAATTACAAAGGTCAGACAATATAAGACTTTGGACCTTATATAAGTATATATATATTATTCAAAATGTAACTAATAATTACTTTCGAAATTAAGATTATGTCGATTTTAATTTTAATAATTTTGGTCCCGATCTTTTTAATTTTCGCCTCCTTTTGATCTCTCCTTTCGCTCTTCTTCCTTTTCTTCATCAAAATCCTCTTATCTTTCGCTTAGTCGATTAATGCCAGCTTCATATATTAGAAACGGCCTTTAATATAATATATTAATGTTACTCCTATTCTAATTTGGTTTTTAAACCCAACACTTTAAATTAGGCTCAAATAGTTTGACAAGTCCAAACTTAAATACTTAGAAATTAGTTTGATCCAATTCGTTTGATTATTATTTTCATTTATTTTTATCATCTTATTATTATTATTATTTTATTTTTATTATTTATTTATTATTATTTTTATTTTTAAGACATTACATCACTTCTCCTTTACAAATGATTTCGTCCTCAGAATCAAAAGAGGAACAAAGATTTACATAACATCAACGAGGTGAAGATACTCTTGTCGAATATTCTCTTTCGTCTCCCAAGTAGCTTTGCGCTCCGGATAATTATTTTACAAGATTTTAACAAATGGGATTGTCTTTCTCCTCATAACACGCGCTTAACGATCTAAAATTGCCTCAGCTTCACAAGTAAGATATTCTCAAATCTTATGTAACGAGTATTGCACAACATGAAGTTGATAATAATTATATTTCCTTAGTACCGAAACATGAAAGACATTATGCACATGAGATAACTGTGGAGGCAAAGTCACTTGATATGCCACCTCTCCAACTCTCTCAAGAACTTCAAAAGGGCCAATGAAACGTAGACTAAACTTCCCTTTCAAACAGAACCTTCGAACACCTTTTTAGAGATACTTTCAAAAACACGTGTTCACTCGGTGTGCATTCAAGAATCAAGAGCCCTCCTATGAATATCAACATAACTCTTTGCCGCAACCGAGTTTCTTTCAATTTTTCTTTAGCCACCGTAACCTTCTCTGTAATAATCTTTACCAAATCAAGTCCTATTACCCTTTCTCCAACCTTATCCCAACAAGTCAGAGCTAGACACTTCTTACCATACATTGCTTCAAACCAATACTGGATTCCCAATTGTTATTATATGCGAACTCCACCAAACTTAAATAATCATCCCAGTTTCTTGTCCATTCTGAAGTACAAGATCGCAACATGTCTTCTAATGTCTGAATAGTTATCTCCGATTGTCCATCCGTTTACGGATGAAAACTATAATATAATTGAGTCGTGTTCCCCAAGCTCGTTGAAATCCTTTCCAAAATCGAGAATTAAACCACGAATCCCGATTCGAAACAATAGAAATCGGAGTCCCGTGAAGCTTAACAATCTCACTTTGAAAAATATCTATCAACTTATTTATCGAAAAATCCTCACGGATAGCCAACAAATGAGCTGATTTGGTCAAACGATTCACTACCACCCAAATAACATCATTCTTCCTGAGAGTCCTCGATAAACCAATCACAAAGTCTATTGAAATGTCATCCCACTAATACACTGGAATCTCTAACTGTTGCAACAAATCACCAGGTTGATGCTCTATTTTTACTTGTTGACAAAGAAGACATTTACTCACAAATGTAGTTACATCTCTTTTCATTCCGTTCCACCAGAAATTCTCCTTCAAATCCTTATACATCTTTAAATAATAAATTTTAAGAAAAACGAATAAAAGTTCTTCCAAATAAAACATCAAATTAATAATTGATCTCGCTTATAATTTATAAAAGAGAGTATAATTTATCACACCTTATTCATCAATTTAAAATAAATTTTATTTTATTTTAAATTTTCATAATATATGGATGTGAATGATAGCTCAATGTATCACCATCCTCTTTTTTGGCTGTTTTAAATTTAAATTTAATAAGAGAAGGTTTTTGAAAATAATAAATTTTATAATTAATAGTACCATCTTATATCTATTTATAATAACTCTCCAAACCCAAATTAAATAAATCCGATATCAATTTTAAATTTGTAACAAAGGCGCTTACACCCCGAATTTTCCGATTAAAATAATCTACAACTATTTATTAGTTTATAATTTGAAAATAAATCCTTGACATCATAATCCTCGAGGAGCTCCAACCAACGCCTTTGCCTCATGTCGAGTTCCTTCTGAGTAAAATTATATTTAAGGTTCTTGTGGTCGGTGAAAATGTCACAAGTCTTTCCATATGGAAGCAAAAATAACTACTTTAACTCCAAGGCGTGAGTGGGGTAATTCTCCTCATAAGGTTTTAGTTGTCTGAAAGCATAAGCAATTACATTACTATGTTGCATCAAAACACACCCTAAACCCTTCTTGGCAGCATCACTGCTGTCCCCGACGGTAATGTGAGTACTGGAGCCGACCCGCCTCTTCTTAAGCTCCTCAAAACTCTTCTTACGCTCCTCATTCCATACAAACTTTGTGCCTTTTCTCATCAACTGATTTAATGGCAAAGCTAACAAAGAGAAACCTACCACAAATGGTTTGTAGTATCCTGTCAAATCCAAAAAATTCCCAACTTCGATTAATGTGATGGACCTTGGCCAATTAGTGATAACTTAAACCTTCGCAGGATCCACCTTAATGCCTTCCGCAGACACGATGTGTCCCAAAAATGCTACACGTTCTAGCCAAAACTCGCACTTGAAGAACTTAGCATATAACTTGTTCTTCTGTGGAACCCCCAAAATAGTACGAAGATGCTCTTCATGCTCCTCCTTAGACTTGGAATACACCAAAATGTCATCAATGAAACAATGACAAATTGGTCCAAGTACTCGCTAAAATCCCGATTCTTCAGATCCATGAACACTGTCGGAGCGTTAGTCAGCCCAAACGTCATCACCAAAAACTCGTAATGCCCATACCGAGTACGAAAAGTTGTTTTAAGAATGAATTCCGCACCCTCAAATGACTGTACCCCGACCTCAAATATATCTTTGAGAAGAACTTTGCCCCTTGGAGTTGATCGAAAAGGTCATCAATCCGTGGCAATGGATATCTGTTCATGATAATGATCCGATTTAGCTCCATATAATCTATGTATAACCTTATAGATTCATCTTTCTTCTTCACAAATAAGACTGGAGCGCCCCATGACGATACACTCGGTCTAATGAATCCACGATCTAATAACTCCTGCAATTATTCCTTCAACTCTCCTATAACTCTAATGGAGCCATCCTATAGGGTGCCTTAGAGATAGGTTCTGCTTCAGGAATGAGCTTAATGGTAAACTCAACTTCCCTTGGCGGTGGCAATCCTAGCAGATCTTTTGGAAATACCTCAGGAAATTCTCGTAGAACTGGATAGTCTTCAAGTTGGAGCTCATCCCTCGAGGTATCCTTCACATAAGCCAAATAACAGTCACAACCCTCACCAATCGTTTTGCTTGTCTTCAAAGATGAGATCAACTTTACAACACCATCGCTGGAACATCAAACTTCGATTCGCTTACTCAACCAATCCATACCCAATAGTGATGATATGAAATCATACCCATCATATGAAATCACGAAGTCACCATCGAAGTCGTTAGTCGTATACCCTCCTCCCTAACTTCAAAGGACACTCGTGAAATTGCTTAGAAATAATCACAGAGTTTTCCATCTGGGTAACAATAGATAAATAAGGATCTAATATATGAGAAGACACTCCAAGATGACGAACAAATGAAAGCGCAACAATAAAATGTGTAGATCCAGCATCAATTAAAACTGATGCCTCACGATCATGGGCAGATCTACCCTTGGGGCAATGGGGTCAATCTGAATTTTTGGGAGTAAATTTTTAATTTTATAAAATGTATAGTGAAAATAAAAAATTCAGATTAAAAGACTATTAAATGTCTCAAATTTCTACTAACACCCACACTCCATTCTTTTATATTGTTTAGCAACTTACATTGAACATGATATTTTTGCAGCTATTGAAATAAGGCTATCATTGCAATAGTTTCAAGCAATGAAGTCTCGAAAAATGTTATTTTCAATAATATTTTAACAATACTATTTAGTTTTGTAATTTATTTTAGTACACGGGGCGTGAGGGACACCTCCCGCTCTTGCGCGAGGTGTCTCTTATAATAACAGTGTTTTAAAAAATTATAAAATATCATTTTATACATAACATGGGAGGAAGTGTATTCAGTTACATAAAACGATATTAATTTTTTATGATAGCTTACACAATAATTTCAATGTCCCTCGCATTCTTTTTTGCCTTTATTTTATTGTATTTTATTTCTTTGTAAATTTTTGTTTTAAAAAAATTGACCCCACTGAACTAAAGGGTTGGATCCGCCCTGCTCACGATTTCCTATAATAAGGGTACCTGAGACGGTACTTGGTGCTTGAGCCGCCTAATTAGTTGCCAATGCAAATACTCTCCCACCGGTGTTGTGCTGATTGCCATTACCAACATTACTGCCTCCCCCATTACTACGCTAAACTGTGCACTCCCTTGCTTCTATGCCCCATTTGGCCACATAAGAAAGAATCCCATGTCTCTCTATAACACACCTTACCAGAATCATACCCATCACAAGTAGCACATGGACCCAGTAGAAGTGGCAAAAGGTTCGGATTGCCCCCACCTGTTGGTCCTAGATATAGCCCCTGAATCTGACCTTGCTGGCGATGTTGTCCTTAATTTTGATTTTGTTGGAAACTCCTGTTGCTGAAATTCCCTATTTTGATACTGCACTCCATCTTGTCACTTGTACTATTGTTGACCTCCACGACTACCCTGCTATATTGGGTAAGTAACATCCATTTGAGAATTAAATCGCTGACCAGGTAGAGGCTCATTCCACCTATGCTCCTTCTATTCTAACTGCCTCATTCCTTGCCCTTGCCCTTGCTGATCATCTCTCTTTCGAGTCCCTTTTGATTTGGAAGCTCGAAAGTCCTTATGCTCCATTTCCACACTCTTAGCTGCGTTTGCCATCTAGGATACATATGTAAATATTGTGTGGATGCTCGCTCGCTTATACTCATATTTCAAAACCCATTTTAACATTTTTGCTTGCTGTGCGGCTGTCCCTGCTATTGAACTCACAAAACCAACCTAGTAAACCTCGCCATGAAATCAGTAATAGTCTCATCCTCCTGTTGAATGGACGCAAACTCCTTGGAGTATGCATCCCTGAAGTACTGCTGATAGAAAATGTCACAAAAATCAATCCATATGAGTGCATCCATGAATCCGTCTCCCTCCGTAGCCTTCAATGATTTCCACCATCATTGAGCATCATTCTCTAGCTTATAAACTGCTAGTGACACCTTCTGATTTTCTGAACACTCAATCACATAAAAAATCTTCTCTAAGTGGGTGATCCAGTTCTTCACATCAATCGGAGTCGGAACTGAACTAAAAGATTTCGACTTCTGCTTAATAAACCTTTTCAACAACACATATAACGACTACACTGACTGACTCATTTGATCCTCGGGAGGATCATTCTGTTCGTTGCATCACCCCCATACTATTTGCATGATGATTTCCTTGCACCTGCGTAGCCTGTGCCATTGTCGCGCGCATAATCGCTTTCATTCACTCACCATTGTTGCTACCATAGTCTGAAAGTTATTGTCAGATTATTCAAGTCCCAAAGTCGGTGTTCCCACCCTGGTTAACAATCTCAACATATGGCTGCCCCTGACCCTCCTACCGTTATTATCCCACCTCCCAGCAATTCTCGAAGACCTACGAGCCATCTATGAAACAAAATCAAACAAATAAGAACAAACAGATCAAAACAAATAATCAAAGCCAAAATTATGCAGAATCAAATGCAACACAAACACTAATAAAATCTTATGACTACCTGTGGTCTACCCATAACTCACACGTTAAGCCTAAAAGTCAATCTATAAGATCATAACCTAAGTTTTGATACCAACTCTGTATCACCCCTTTCTCAAAGGGAAAGGGATGTCACGCACAAACATAATAAATACAATCCTGTAATAAACGTCAAAATATTTCTAAATAGATTGAATACCAACTGTCATAAACGCGTAAATAGAAAGAATTGCATATTAACATAATATCTACTTCTAGCAATGAATGCCAAAATAGACCCAAAACATCCGTCTACAAAATATTAGAAAAACCCAAGTCTAATAATAGTCTTAAAATTAATCTACTTATTTGGATCAAAGGTAGCTCTAATCCCACAAATTTTCGACATTACCAAAAAAAAGAACACAAAGTGAGCTAATTGCCTAAAGATGGATATAAAGATGCACAAATATACCATAATATATAATGTAACCAAAAGAGCCGAACGAACGAACGAATGTAAACTACGAACGAATTATGAATATATCAAAATTAGTGAGACTAAATATAAACAATTAACACTATTGATCGAACAACTATAATTAAAAGGGTTCTAACAAGATGAAGGCCGAATCAAATGTTTATAAAGTGAGAATTTCATATTGAACTCAAATACAAATAGCCAAAGGCTAACAAAATACATCGATATCAAAATGTATGTGAATCATAACGGATAGTGCGCACGACACATACGACACTAATCCGCCAAACATCAAATCAAATATTGGGTCAACTCATACGTATCATGAACAAACATATCAAATGACCAAAGCTCACACCCAGAGCATACAAAGTGATAGGCCGTGGACTAATTACACCATCACGGTAGGTGTCGTGCCCCGGTGTGCTTGTGGTACCCCTATAGGTGGTTAGCTCAAGTATACCATAAAGATCAAACTACAAAATGTAAGCCAAAAAGGAGTTCAAATCACAAGGCTTACATGACCATCTCCAAATGATATCGAATTATTTCAAATACGAATATACTTAACTATCACAACATACCAACGATTTAAATACTTCCGAATGTGAACGAAAAGATACGAAGAATGATACAAACGAATAAAGTCTCAAAAACATAAATTTTCAATTGACGATGGTGGGGATGATGTTGGTTGTGATGATGATTTGTTGATTGTAAGGTTTCAAGATGTGGGAATGATGGTGATTTCTGTTGTAACGTTTTTGATGGTGGGGATGGTGGTGGTTGTGATTTTAAGAGTTTCAAGAGGTGCAAATCACTCTCAGCGAAGTCTCTCCTCCAATTTCGTATTGTTTGCAAGCCATTCCATGGTGATTGTGATGATAGTATTTTTTTTTATAACAAAACTGATCTAGGGAATATAACCACAATCAAGAAATGAAGTACAAAATCCGTACCTTAATATAGTACCAAAACAATTCCGAAGCCAAATATAACATCACTAGACCTTCTCAATCCGATCTATATAATTACCAAATCAATACAAGACCATTAATTAAATTACTAAATTGTAAAATTTATGTATTTTTTTTATAAATTTAATAGTTTAAATATTAGTTCATATATCCTCTAGAGTTAGGAATACGTTCTGTACATTTTGTAATGCAAAAATACCATTTTAATTTAGTATAGCTAATGCTATAATAATACAAATGTAGTTTTATTAATTCTTAAAACCCCTGTACATTAATACAAAGTCACTTTTCAAACATGCACCTACTGATTATAACTTCCATGATACAATATCTATATAAATCATAGCTTGAGTTTATTTTTTGGATATTACAATACGAAGCGTATACAGTACAACCAAATACTACATGTATATACATCTATTAATGAAAAATAGAATGAATAATCAGTTCCTTATAGAATTAATATTGGCAAACCTTTAAGCTTATATATTCAAACAATTTTTTTCCCTGTGGTTGTGTTTTTCAATATCTAATTCAACAATATTAATTTCTTAGTCATTCACCAGCATGATCCAAACATACTTGTTATGGTAAATTTTCTTACTTATTTTAAAACTATATGTGATAGGGTCAGTCTCCTGCGCAATTCAAAATCCTGATACCGAAAATTCCTGCATATTTCACGGTACGTATTCTTTTTGATAGTATCCTGTATTTTGCAGTACTTTGCAGTTTGCATGGTATTACAAATTCCATGGGATAAAATGTGTTATGAGTTAAGTTGGTATGGCAGATTCTTACCCATGCCTTTAAAATTTGTTATCAGAATCTGAATAGTTATCAAACAGTTTTACCCCTTCTCTTTACTTTCAACAAATTGACTTCAACATAAATTTCCAAACATCATATTTCTTTAGGATAAATGGCCAAAGCGTTTTTTACATTGCTGAACCTATACTGGAAGGACCGTAAAAATCATAGGAATTTTCCCGTCGTGTTTATTCAAACAATAGTCACAATCTTCAAAAGTGTTTGAGATGTAGATGCTGGAACTTTTGTGAGCATTCTACCTACTTTTGTTTACTTTTTCTATTTTGGAGCACTGTGGATGAGAAGCCTATATGTTGTTCTCCACCATTGTAAGCTTGTATTGCTATCTCTTAGTCTTCATGGGAGATCTAAGTTCCTGTCATGTATCTAGGAAAAAAAAGACAACAATGTCTTTGTTTGTGATCAGTGTCCGTGTAATTATATTCATTCTGTACTGCTCCATGTGGATCACTATTGATATTTTTTGTGTTAAATAAAGTAGTTGACTTAATTACTGGACTGATGTTCCTAGCTTGATCTTTAGAATTGCTTGTTTCAGCTTCTTGAATTTAATGTAAAAACATTTTGGCCGAGCAATTATCGCTATACATTTTCATCTTGATTTGTTTCTGTTACGAGTCCTTTTAAATAAGCTCTGCCCTGATGTATGTCTATATGCTTGCAGGGAACAGGAGATCTAATGACTGCATTATTACTTGGTTGGAGCAATGTAATGAATCTAATAAAGTGTGCTTAGATGACTTGTGAGCTATTGTGCACAAAACTTTGGTCTTTGACTTTATTTTTTTTGTTGTACAGAAATATCCTGACAACCTTGAAAAAGCAGCAGAGCTTGCTGTATCAAGCTTGCAGGTATTCTTTTGGCTGATTTTTCTGTATGAAGTATTAACCTTGGCAGCATTATTTGGTTTTTATCCTTAAATACTGGACAGTATTATTTGCATCAAGTTTCAATTCAAATGTCAAATCCAGTTGGCGAATGTCTCATATTGATATTTGTTTATTATGCATGCGCGTGCGCACACACATTATCAGAGTATATGCTTGCTCTGGATTTCAGTTTTGTAACTTGAAGCTTCTAGGAAATCCTGGAGCACTTTTGTACATATTCTTCGAGAAGCAGGAGTTCCTTTTTTTTTGTGGGTGTGGGTGTGGGGTGGGGGTGGGGGTGGGGGGGGGTGAGGTGGGAAGTTGAGATTTTTTTTAAAAAAATATTATTTTTTATTCAATGTTCAATAAAAATAGGCAATCAGTACAAAACAATGAGGCATGTATCAAAACAATATGCAAACAAAGCACAAACATACTTACAATTCTAATCAAAACAATGTTGCCTGCACAGGGCATATCTACGGTGCTCATTCTGCCCAAGCCTAAAACCAAGTTTCATTGTAAGATGTATATTATGATGGAATCACTGGCTTTAGAGCATTAAAATAACCATGAGTTTCTTTCAGCTCATGTGTGATACACCATAGCTGAAAGGACAGGTTTCTTGCCAATGTAATGAAGTTTTACTGATGCTATGTCGCGGCAATTTGGAACTAGAAAAGCTGTCCAAAACCTCAGAGATTGGTTTCACTCTCCAATTGGACTGTCTATCAACTGTTTATGATTAATGGCTGAATTGTTCCATATTTGCAGGCACTTCTGGTGAGGACATTGAATGATTATGAAAGGGTTGGATATGATCCCCAATCAAGTAGTCTGGAGATTCGATTAATTCAGAGCCAGGACGACATACGCAACCCAGAAATTAAATACAAGGCTGAAATGTACAACTGAATCAAAATTGAGCAGAGATACAACCAACCATGGAGCTAGGATTGAAGTTATAATAGTAACTATGTATTTTTAAAGACTCGAAAAAAATATTGAGGTTTTACGTCCTTCAATGTATGCTATTTATATTAAACTCAAAACTTGTTTCAGTTTTTTCGTACAAGGGAATGCATACAAAAAAAAAACTCAGCTAGATTGTGTATTAGAGATGAACAAGTTGCTTCTCTGTTGTAGAACGTACTAGACTAAGAGCTGAAATTTGTTCTCTGAAGAAACAAAATTGTTATAGCCATTCACCATGCCTAAACAAAGTTCATAAAAAGATTCTGCATTCCTTCTGATGCGACGGTGTTTGAATTTGACTGGCATACTTTGAGGAACTTGTAATCCATAATATATACTTGGGTCACCTGGAAGTTATTCTGCGGAAAGGTTTGCTTAACCGGCTGAAGTGCTTAAGAATGTTGGATGCCCTGCAGCACGAGTTACCTGTCATGCTGACGGGCCTAAAATTTGTTTGGCTAATGCTTGAATTTTTTATGTTCTTGAACTTGTTCCGAGGGGATGCATAGATTCCTTTCTATTGAATATAACTTGATCTACCTCAAGCCTGGGCGTTCATCTCATTCTCCCAAGACATTTATAAATGTGAGAAGTCTGTAGGTCCTCTTTCCTGCATGAAGAATCCACCCACCGTAGCATCAAACTAACCCAGTCCATGTTAGTACTTACCCAGTCTGGAATGAGTCCTATTTGATTAGAAAGATTTGCCAATGACATGTTTAAATCCATTTTTTAGATATTTTTTTTATTAAGCATAGATGAATGAATATATTTAATTGTGTCCTAAATGAATCTTACTATACATAATGAGGGGGGTGTATTAAACAACCTTTTGATAGCTTATGCCTTTCCCAAGAATACCAATTCAGCTCAATATATTAATTGTACAGTTATATAACTTATATTATGTGCATTACATGTTATATAATTACATTGAATTAATATTATTTTCACCATTACAAATATCAATCTCCTTCAATAAGTGGCCCTTAAAACCTTTCCAACCAGTCTTGGAGTTTTTTTTTTGGAGAGAAAAGAAAAGAAAGTTAGAGAAAAAAAGAGAGGGTGTCTTGGAGTTTTTTTTAGGAGGAGAAATTAAAACTAAGAATTAAAGCGGAGGTGTGTCTTGGGAGTTTAAGTTGAGAGAGAAAAGAAAAAAAAAGTGGAGTAAAGTTAGGCTTATTTGGAACCAAAAATTTTATTCTCACTTTGAGAAGAAAGTTGAAAACAAAAGAGTGAACATTTCTCTTTCTTTTCTTTTCTTCAACTAAAATACTATTACACTCTGTTTCTGAGTTTTGAACAGAAAAAGAAAGAATAGAAAACTTAAATTGTAATGTAAAAGAAAAGAATGTAAAAACTCAAGTTTTTTCTTTTCAGTTTTGTTGGTCATGATTTTCACCTATTAGTAGAATAGATTGGGTCGAGTTACTTGGTTAATCTACCGGATCATTTCAGTTGGACCCGATCAGTTGGGTCATGTTTGTTAAGTCTTTAGAGTATTAGGCTTAAGTCACTGGACCGACCCATTAGATATTTAAATATCTCCATCCTTGACCGATAATGATGAAAAAGGATTATTGTTGACCGATATCTCTGTCATGCATTAATGTGGATGAGATTATAGTCAGAGCCGGTTCTGGGTTTTTTAAGGCCTAGGGCAAAATTTTCTAAGTGTGCCCCTTTATACAAACTAAATAAAAAAATAAATAAATTATTAACTAATTAATTTTATTAAAATTATAAGAATTTACAAAAGATAAGGAAGAACACTTTAAAATGTCATCGAAGCAAAGACTTATCACATGTACCTATAAAATAAAAATATCGATGAAATCGGTAAAACTAATAAAATACACACTGTAGTTGACAAGTTTTACTGATTACACAATTGAACTTTTAATTTTTCAAATTACCCCACTAAATTAATTATTATTTTGAAATTGGGTTATTCTGTTAAAAAAATAAACGGACGTTAATTTTTTATCTACAAAACTAATGAATTACTCACAGTAGTTGGCACGTTTTACTGATTACATCATTGAACTTTAAATTTTTCAGATTACCCTATTAAATTAATTTAAAAAATGATTATTTTAAACATTTTTAAAAATAGTTATTATTTTCAAAAAAAAAATATTAGAAACTTTAATTTTTTTTCATAAAATGAGTACAATTTCATAAAATATAGATTTCAAAAATTAAAGTTTTATGAAACCTTACTAATTTTAAAAAAATCTTTTTTTTTTTGAAAATAAAGTTTATTTTTGTTGAATCTATATTTTATAAAATTTAACACATTTTTTTTAAAAATATGAAGAATTTTCCAATTTTTTTCTTGAAAATAATATTTATTTATAAAATTATTAATTTCTTTTTTGAAAAAATTGAATCAATTTTTTTATTTATCTTTTACCGTTTTTTTTATTTAATTTCTATTTTTAGTTTTTTAAAAAATTATAATATTAAGAATGGGTCATTCTTTTAAAAAATTAAGTAGACATTAATTTAATTTAAAATCATTTTAATTTTTTTGAATCTATATTTTATGAAACTCTACTAATTTTATGAAGTAAAAAAGTTTCTAATATTTTTACTTAAAATATTAATTATTTTTAAAAATATTTAAAAAAGTTATTTTTAATTAATTTGATAGAGTAATTTAAAAAATTAAAAGTTCAATGGTGTAATCAGTAAAATGTGTCAACTACAGTGGATAATTCATTAGTTTTGTAGATAAAAAATTAACGTTCGTTTATTTTTTTTAACGGAATGACCCAATTTCAAAATAATAATTAGTTTAGTGGTGTAATTTAAAAAATTAAAAGTTCAATGGTTTTAATCGGTAAAACCTACCAATTACAGTGAGTATTTCTTTAGTTTTGCCCAATAGAATCTAAACCACAAAACATAATTTAAAATGTCTTCTTGTTACACTTTTAAATGCAAAATCATAAATTATACTATCATATTTATTGTTTTCTAACATATCATTTTTAATGCATAATATTGCAAGTCTTTTTATTATTTTTTTTATACACATAAATACATAAATTTATAAAAAAATTTGGACCCCCTTTAACTTTGGGCCTCTAAGTGGTTGCTCTGTCATTGCGATGCCTGTAATGACTCGATTATAGTTTACCGACAGAAAAAACAAGGCGAAAATGTGGCGATCTGCATGCAATTACGAGATCACCGAGGAGTGGGAAACCGTGGTTCGACGGTGAATGGGTGGCACGATGAAACCAAGCCAGAGAGATATATCATAGGAAAGATGTCGTCTAAGAAAAAGGTAATTGATAATTTTATCTATCTCAATACACTATATATTTTATCCTCCATTGTTAACCTTGTGATCGCCTATACTGACTCTCACGCTTGAGTTATTCCCCGACGGTCGAAGGCGTCAAGCTTTTGGTGATGATCATGTTTATTGTGCAGAATCAGAACGTCTTACGTGATTGGGACGTGGCAGAAGATCTTGGCGTTAACAGTGTTGTTTCTGAGTTTTTAATAGAAAATAATAGAAAATTTAAAATTGAGAACATGAGTTGTTATTTAAAATTTATTATATTAAAAATTGAGAATAATATGAAAACTATAAAATATTACTTATTTTAATTTCTTTTTCGTCCAAATCAGGTCAATTTTGGACGGAAAACTTTGACAGGAAAAGTGGCCAAGTTTTCTATCCATTTCTTTTGTTTTCCGTTTATTAAAAAACTCAAAAACATAATAATTGAAAAAAAAACTTAAATTTTCCGTCCATTTTTTTTCTTTTCTGTTTATTTTAAAACTCAGAAATAGAGCGTTAAGGTTTTTACTTTTTGCTTCCTTCATTTAAATTTTATTTATATTATTTTTTTTAAATATAAAACAATATAGGATAACATTATATTCTCATTTCTTTAATCACAATTTGAATATGATGCATATGTTCAAAATATATATTTAAATTATACAATTATGACTTAAAGTTTTTGTAAAAACAAAAAGCAAAGGCGGGTTGTATTTCTATCCGATCACGTGCAGAGATTGGGAATGGGCTCTAGTGTGTTCTAACCAAGTTTTTGCTCTCTTTTCCCCCTGTTATAATTGATTACATTACTCCCCGTCTCCCTCCCTCCTTCTAGTCTCTTCTCCAGCTAGTCTAGACAAGCAGTTGATTCATGGATCCAGAAACAGCGCTAGGTCTCGTAAAGCACGGCACTGCCCTTCTTCTACTCGATGTTCCGTAGTTCACACTTATCGGCATTGATACTCAGGTTAGAAACACCAATTCAAACCAAATTTAACTTCCTCAAATCATTCCACCTGAGGAGTTCACAGCTACGGTTGGAATAGTCACAAGGATAATGGTTTTTATTGGCTCCATTAAATACTTTGAATTATTTTTCCTCCAAAAGTTGTACATTTTTCACAAGTATTTTTCTCAATGGAAATAACCTTTTGATTTATAAGCGCTAGTTCAGTTATTATTCTGGAATGAAGAGAGATTTATCTGTTTTCTAATAATGATTCGTCACATGCCTTAAGGTGATTCTTGTTGCTGTAGTACATATATCTCTTATTCATTTGTGGTAGTATTCATAAAGGATGGGATGTAGATATGGCGCGGGTAACTCTGCTTCGTGTTATCTTGCTAAATATTGAATTGACCTAGGTCAGGCGGCAATGTTCTGTTAGAGTTGATTATTAATTTATTATTGGGTATAATATGGGTTATTATTTTTTCCATTTAGCAGGGAGTGGGCTAGATAAGGCTGGTAAGCAAATGGAAAGTATATTGTTGGGGGACAAGGCGTTTTGTGCAAATTAACTTTGATCTCAATTATTGTTAGTATTGCAGCTCGGGCCTTCATGCATCTTCTGTTAGATCACTTAGATGAAGAGATACTGATCAACATTGCAGCTCGGGCCTTCATTTTCAATTTGAGTTTTAAAGCATCCTTAATCACTAAACTATCTACGGTCTGACATGATTTCATCTTTTTGTTTACTGGATCTTGATAGTATTTCTAATGGCCTATCAAGGTCCCAAAGAAACATTTTTATGGACATGTGTTAATTTCCTAACTCATGAAATATTAATCACTTAGCTGGCTGCGGATTGACTTGCTGAACCTTAGTTCAATTCCTAAGCAGGGATTAACTTTGAAAGAGTGACGCATAAACTTAGATAAAAGTATCTTAACGTCATAATACATTTGTGTGTGTGTGTGCATGGTTGATACTTTTTTTAGTTTTATCATAAACAAGAGGTTCATGCAATTTTGTGAACAAATATTTAATTGAGTCCATTTTTGAACATTTCCATTTGCAGTAGTTTGTGGATAACCGTTGTGTTGGAAGAAGCATACCTATGTCACTATGAAAAATTAAAAGTATTGGCAATAGACAATTGAAAGTGAGTTTCATCCTTTGAGGTTTTAAACTAGAAGTACTTGTTGTATATTGATACAGAATCTAAATTATAGAGACCATGTGAGGAGAAATTGATTGTGCATCTTTAATTTTCTTGCTCAGCAAGTACTTTTCAGCAATTTTACAACTATATATGCTAGTACATTTATAGATCCTAACCCATGCATATTGTGGATAATCAGGGTTGACTGGTTGTTTTGATTGAAAATTGTTAAATCTAGTTTTCCTAAGCTCACTGGCTGGATTTGTTATCTAATATTTGTTTGTAAAGCATAAGTTGTTTTTCTCGTGATGTCAAAGTGTTTCTTGAGGACTAACCTTTCCATACATCATTGTGATGTGACAGGTGATTGCTCGTAAATGGAATCAAGAAGAGGAGCGATTAGTCAAACTTTCAGAAGAAGAGGTACGTAATCTTTTGATGATACATTTGTTTGCAATTATGTTCCCTAGTTATGCAAATAAATTACTAGGGATTGGATTTTGCAGCTTTAATCCTGAAGGAAGTATGGATACTCGTATTTAGTAATATAATGAAGCTTGATTTCACTAAACTAGCTCAAGAATCCCTCTATCTTGCTATTTATGCTTGCTTGAGAACCTCAAGTATAATCCAGCTAATTTAAGAATTTTCACGATGTTAACTAGATATTATTACAATGGTAACTAGATCGTGATTCGACACGATTCGCAGAACAAAATTGGGAATGAAAAATGTCATTTTTTATGGTATGGAGTACAATAGGGCTAGGTTTTTGTCAAATCTCTAAGTTGGTTCCAAATAAATTTATTCAGAACTTGGTGCGCTGAGAATAACTTTCTAAAAATATATAGTTAAAGCTAGGTGAGATATAATTAAAAACTGGTTGAGTTGTTTTTAAGCGTAATGTCACAATATGTGGATTTTCAACTCTCACTAGACACGCACAAGGTGCCTCCGTTGGTTACATCAGATGGCATTCCTTTAAATCTTATTTTACATATTAGGGTTTTTAATAGATTGTTATAGATTTATTCATGTAATTACTATACTTGTAAATATCCTAGATATTTTAAAGCACGTGTCCAAGTAGCCTTTCATTAGATTTGATATTGGCAATTGGTTTTATAGATTTGATATTAGCAATTGGTTTTATGGCCGAAGGGCTATATAATTAGAGGATGTTCATCATTTGTAGATAATAAAGCAAAGTTATCATGCTTAAGTAGAATAAAAAAGTTTTGAATCGCTACATAATTTGATATTTATAACGAAAATGTACCATGTTTTGAACATACCAAAACATAATTCGCTATCATGTTACCATTTTCTGGTAACCATGGTTTATTGTTGTTGGATAAGGTTCTTAACCGTTATATCAAAATATTTTTTCACATCTTGATGCAATAAAATATTTTGTGCACTTCAATTCGCCCCACTAAGTATGATATTCTTGTTGAGATCGGCCCACTACATCTTGCAAACTTCTTTGAGTTTTTAAATAGTTTTTCTTGTTGGCTATTACTAATTGTAAATTTTGTTTTGCATTCAAGGAAGAGAGATACTCTCAAGCAGTGAGAAATCTGGAGTTTGACAGGCAACTTGGTCCTTATGCATTAAGTCAGTTTGGAGAATGGAAGTTGTTGTCAAATTACATTACACAGAATATCATTGAACGCATTCGTAAGCATCATTTGGCAACATTCCGGACTTTAAATTATGTGTTTCTTTTGGTTGTATTCTTTTACCATCCCTCTATGAACCAATGTTCTTTGATGATCTTTTGTCATTCTTTAGTCTTTACTTTAAGAAAATGATATCCTTTGTTGATAGTTAACTTTACATAGCCTCCCTTCCCCCTATTATTTTCTTCTCTGATTTTCTGTGATTTAATTACAGAACCTATTGGAGGGGAAATTACAATTGCATGTGAATCTGAGATGGTTGGGGACATTCCTAAGGAGAAAGCTCTAGCCGAGCAGTTGAGTAGCAGTAAGTTTTCAAGTTCCGCTGATAAGCTCCAAGGAGTATGTTGTTTCTACACATCAATTCCACGTGTGATTAAGAACAAGGGAATTTGTGCACAAGAACTTACATCTTTGAATCTTGACAAGGTATGCTTTAGTACAAAGATTTAATTATTGATACTGGAACCTGACAAACATCTAAGCATATTGGCTGATTCTATAAATTATATACTTGTCTGTCTAGACACAATTGTTAGAAAACCTATTGACGAAAGAGTACGGAGGTGCTGAAGACTTAATTCTCGCAGAGTTACAATTTGCATTTATTGCATTTTTGGTACGGACAAATCAATTTACTCATTTTGTTTTTGTGCATTAACTAAGCTTCTTGGATATTACACATATATTTAATTTCGCAGATGGGGCAATCTCTTGAAGCCTTTTTACAGTGGAAAACCTTAGTTAGCCTCTTCTTTGGTTGCACTGAAGCCGTTAGTATCAAGATATTTCCAGTTTTTCTATTGAGCTAGGGGATCTGTTATTAGAGTTACGAAATTATATGTTGTGCCATATTTTTTTTGGGAAAAATATGTATCGACCATATGAGGGCGCATACACATATATCTTGCATGGCAGTTAGGCAGAATGGTTACCATCTAAACATATATTTTGTTCACGTATTATATTATAAATTTCGCATAAGGTATCCCTCTCATTGAGAAAGAGAGAGATATCCCTCCCATGGTTCAGATTTTGTTTTTAAAATTCCTTATAGCATATTGAAATTTGAATTTTGGTTTCAAGCTTGTTATGTTCATTATCTCGTTGCAGCCTTTCCGCACAAGGAGTCAGCTATTTACCAAGGTAATTTTCTGAAGTATCTCTATCTTGAATAATTGTCACTTTTATTTTTTACTTAGGAGTGATCATGGGAACTACTTAATATATACAAGTACATATATAAATAAATATAATCTAAGCAATATGCCATTTATGCTGATGACAATGGACTTCAATTTTCTGGAGACCTTTATTTTTTCTAGAATCTTTACTCTAACAAATTCATCATTAGGATTTAGGTGTTGAATGTTACAAGTATATTTTTCTGAATTTTAATTTACTGTCAGCAGTTAGCTCCATTGAGACCTGAGATCTGAATAATTCACTGGCCCGCTATTTTTAATTTGCATGAGTTTTGGATATTCATTGTTTTGGGCTTCAACATAACACTAGTTGTAAGTTGCCCGGAGTTGCCCTTTATTTGTGTTCTTAGTTGGAGGAGATGACACAGCAGGAAGGAATAATTAGAATTAACACTCTAGCACAAGCGTGAAGCATAAGATAACCCCAGAATCCACAAGGACAATATTCTTAAAGAGAATGAAATTATACAAAAGTATCAAAGTCGTACTGAAAATCCCCCAAGAAAGAAAGAAGAGATTTTTTATATTTATTATTTGGAGTTTTTATTATCTTTAATATAAAAGCAGTTGATGTGATTTATGTATTTTATTTATTAGTGGAGATTTATGACATTAATTAGTGATTAACAATTATTAATAAGGGTATTTTAGCCGTTTAGTAATTTTATTATTCCTCGAGTAATATTAGGGTTTTGAGTCTATTTAAATAGTGATGTAATCTTCACAAGTCTTTTAGACTACATATTATTGATATTGAAGTTGATTATTTAATTCATATCGTAGGATCCTACCGTAGAGGTATTTCATCTTTAGTGTTGATTCGTGGAGTTGATGCACTTGAGAGACCCTAGAGATTTAAATGTGGAGTTTAAATTCTAGTTTATTTCCATTAATTCTTCATCCTAAATATGTCCTACATCAATATAGGAATAAGAAACTTCCCCACATCTTCAGAAAATAAAATAATGGAAAATACTAAAATCATAATCAAATTAGAAAAATAAGCTCAAATACAGACAGACAGAAAATAAATTAAACAACTGGAATTACTCGACTAATAAATAAAAATATATTAAATCTCCATAATTACTAATATATATGAAAATCCTAACTTTATAGAACTCTTGTGCTGCATCAGGAGACCAGCTTATCCATCAAAATTTCTACTGTCTCAAATTAATTGCTTTATTCATTTTGCCGGGATTCCGTCTTTGTTTTTTGTTATGTTAGAAACTTAAAATACGAATATATGTCTGTTTTCCCATTATCTTTTTTGGTCTTATTCGTGCTGATTTCTCAATTCTGTACCTGGTTGCAGTTCATCAAAGCCATATATTATCAGCTGAAATTTGGACTTCAAAAAGACGATGGAGATACCGTTGTCACAGAGAAGAGGGCGTCAATATTGTTAGATGAGTCTTGGTTATCTACTGATAGCTTTTTGCACCACCTGTGCAAGGTATTTATTTTTTGAGATTAAATATGTATTTATGCCCTGCAAACTCGTGCAGGCTATGCTGAAACCTGCACTGCTGTATTGGGAGTCTTGTGAATTAATATTCTAGATTTCAGTAATTTCGTTCAATTGGAACCTTCTTGCTTTCAGATTAATAGATCAATGTCCCGTAGTTCTTTCTTTTTATCACTAGTTCATAATCTAAAACCTTTTTATAGCAGGATTTCTTTCAGTTGGTTCTTGAAGCACCAGTTGTTGATGGAGATCTTCTGTCTTGGGTGTGTATTCTAGATCCTTGCTTGTCTTTTGCTTCATGTAATATGAGATTTTATTGGGTTTATAACTTTATATATGCCATATATAATTTTCTAACCAAACTAAAGAGAAACATGTATTTCTTCGAGATATATGTGACGCCCCCAAAATAGGTCCAATTCATCCAAACTATTCTGAGTCGCCAAATACATGGTACAGACAACAACTACAACTTTATTACTACAATTGTCGTGCAAAATACAACAATACATATACTGTGAGTTTTAATACCAACTGTGACTCATGTTCCAACTATGGACAACATCTCACATTGATACATTACATAAAGGTACAGTCAATAACTGTTTTAAAAATTAAAATATTTGGGAAGTGCTCAAGGAAACCTTCGTACATAGGAGGCCATGAATCTAAGTTATGATAGATATCATATGTCCAGAGAATTATCCTTAGTTGATCCAATAGACCCCAAAGAAAAACGAGAAGATTATTATCATGTTCCTTCCAATGATGAGTCTTCTCTTGACATATAACTATCTCTACTGTCTAGAGTTGAAAATTATATTTCAAATAAACTCCAAGATCATATAGGTAGTGCTCGTAGATATACTCAGCAAGTGGATGTGCACAACCCTGTCTTATGATAACTCGTAGGTCATTAGACATCTTGTATGATAGTGACAAAACACCCTTCCAAAGTCAGTTCACCTTACCCTATTCGGGTTCACCAAAATTAAATATCAAATGACGATACAATACGACACACACTTATCTAAAGTTCTCAATAAAATTATTTCCATACTATTTAGGGAGAACCTCAACATACCTATGTATCACCGCTCTATTTCCCTCATTATCCCCGCTCGACCCGTAAGAACACTCTTATTACACTCGAAAGGAATTGTGAAGCAAAAGGGTGAGCACAACTAACTCAGTAAAGAATATCATAACTAAAGATAATTAAATTATCAATAGCATTCGTCAGAAATAAATCAGAGATTTAGAACATATGGTAGATGATAAAATTTTTCAACCATAGTTGCAGCGGAACGAGCAATCCATTAGAAGAGTCAAATAGACCATAAAGTCTATTATCTTCTTCATGTTAAAAGTCCACCAACAATGCTTTAACCCTGTAACATTAATCAACAGATCATGTTCACAGTCATGTGAATAACTCATAATCATAATTGTAGTTCTAATTTTCTCTTCTCATCCAAGACGAAGATATTTTTTATCACATGTCTTTACGTGAAACATCAAAGATCATGGTTATATCAAATCACAGTTCCTGTTCATAATCATACTAATAAGTTCATCTTTGCACTACGGGCCAAAGATATTCATTAATAGTTTATCTTTGCACTACATGCCAAAGATATTCAACAACAGGTCATCTTTGCACTACGTCAAGATATTCAACAACAATTCAGTCATCTTTGCACTATACGCCAAAGATATTCATCAACAATTCATCTTTTTTGACTACAAAGCCAAAGATGTTAATATTTCAAAGAAATATATAATCATTTCGAAATTTATATAAACAATAATTATAACCATGTTGATCAATTCACCTTTGCTCTTAAGCTAAAAATATTCAATTGTAAATTCAATGGTCATGATCATACCATTCAACAATTCATCTTTGCACTACTGGCCAAAGAGAACCCATAGTCACGATCATACCAATAATCTACCAATCTTTACACTTAAGTCAAAGAGAAATTTCATCACCGGGATTATAAAAATGTTATATATGATAATAAAAACAATATGATCAAAACATGGATTTAATTTCAAGAGTAAGATTCATAAATCAACGATAATTTAGTTAGAAAAAGAAACCAATTTCATCGTGAATAGTATCCCGTGAATAGTAACTCGTGAATAGTAATCCTGACACAAAAAGATAAACTTTCACAATAAAATCCATATCAATATTTATAACACTTTAATCCAAATGTTATAAATCACTTAATAATCTCATAATCTAATATTATTAATATTACAACGATATTTTAATCATTTCTTAAACTTATAAACAATTTATTTAAATTGTTTACACTTTATTAATTAACGATTTAATCATCTTAAAATGCCAAACTCATAAAATTTTATCACCAATAACCAAAACCCTCATCAAAATCAGATATACCTCATATAGATTCTCAAACCATAAAATCCTATTTTTCAATTTTGTTACTTCACATAACATATTTAATTCATTTACTCATAACTAGAACATTTTCATGAAAAATACCAAATCAAGCATCCAAACAAATTTTCTTTTCTCGATTTAGCGAGAATATAGTCCCATATTGAACATATATTTTTCTCGAATTTTTAAAATTCATTTACTATTTTTCATACGGCCAAACTCGCCAATATTTAGACATTTATCATAAATTGTACTTTTGTCCAAAAATTTCGATATTTACAGAATATATTGATGTTATATAGATGTACTCCCAATAAAAATTTCACTAATTTTGGAGTTAACCACAAGGAGTTATAAGGGTTTACTTTTAAAATAGTCTTTTCTCATAAAATTCATAACTCTTAATCTATACATCTAAAAATCACCATTTTTGGACACAATCAAGAAAACTCATCAAATTATCATTTCAAATTTTTCCGAAATTTTTGAGGGTCGGAAAAATTACTTAAACCGAAAAACATAATAACTCTTAAAATCCCTTACAATCCCTTACCTCAAAAGAGCGGTTTTTATTTGGAATGTAAAGTCAAGGAACCTTGCAGACCGAATAAAGAACTCTCAAAGTATCTAAATACTCACAAAATACGCTTGATAATATAGAGAGAAAGAGAGAAAGCTTATGTTTCGGTGTAATTTTCAATTCTAACTTAGCCCTCTATTTATAGGAAAATGTTAAAGACGCAAAAACAGACTTGACTCAAGCTACTCCGATGGCTTTACCGCTACTATTGCCACCCACCACATTTGAATTAGAATTTCAAAGACATTTCTTCACCAACCATAGGTGGGGCCCACACATTCTAGAATTTTTCACCAAAATGATAAATTTCAAACTTCAACAATTTCTCAACCAGCCACCTCTTAAAATTCATAACAATTTATACGCTCATTTTAACTGCTCAAAATTTGTGGACATATACTCAACTTATATATGTATAACATATCCAAAAATCACAACGATCCAACTATTGGGTTAAAAAATTATAACTCACGCAAATATATCACAAGAACACTTTGGTTTGATTTTTAATACCTCCTTTCCGAGCAAAAAATACTCGATAAAACACTTCAACATTAATTCCTTCATTTATAACCACATAAATAAATCCATCATTTATATCCGCATCAAATAAATATTTTCTTATCATATAAATCAATAATTAATTATTCACAAATAATATTACAGAATCACAATTATGACAACCAAAGCCGCTCCCGGAAAAGTGGGGCTTTCCGATAATGATTTCTCCTTCATGGCCGCAATTAGGTGACCAAACCTCTCCTCGATGTAACTTTCTAGACATTGCCAATAATTCTATCTAATAATATTATTCAAATAATATGAATTATTGATCCGATAATGGGAAATATTGTGCAAAGTGACAATTATTGAAACAATAATAATATAAAATATCAACGCAACAATTATTGAATCAATAAAATAAAATATTGAACAAAGAATTATCAGAATAATTATTGAGTAAGTGACTTCTTACGTAAGAATCAATAATTCAAAAATATCATGCATACTACCGTAAGCTCTTCGTGCAACCACGCCAGACATCGTATTTTAACCAATCGGGTATTCCAACAAAGTTGTTAATTGTAACAATTATGCCGTTATTTATAAAAATTCAAACTTGTCGTTTTCTTCATTCGACATTTATTCTGTTATGGGGCCCACAAATGGTTGCTACTGTATTGTACGAATATTCCACGCGACCGAATCGAATATTCCCCGACAACAAGTATTTTATAGCCACTTGCATGATTTTTTGAAATTTTATATATATCACCCTTAACTTTAAACTTTTATCAATTTAACCATTTACTGAATAATAATTATAAGAAAAATTGAATACTTTTATTTCATAAAATTTGGGGTCTTACATATATGCATGTAATGGCTGCTAATAAATTTATTCTTACTTCCTGATTCACTTGTCAGGATATGTCATTAATGATGGCCAGGGATTGGGTTCGTTTTTTGGCTGATGAATTTGCTATTTATGATGATTATTTTTTTGCCATTTATGATGAATCACTACATGTTTTTGCTTTCTTTCTGCCCCTTTTATTGTTTCAAGTGTTAGTAGTCATGTTAGGTTTGGCAGTTAGTATGCGATCTATTGGGTACTGAGGTAACCTAATCATAAATCGGCCTCCTTTTGTCTTTAACTATGTGATAATACAACGTATACCATCAATTCATGACTTTTAAAATATTGAACTTTTAAATGCTGCGTCTTTTTCTAGACGTGCAATACAGAATTGCCATTTCTTGAGTTTCATATTGTATTCTTTTGTTTCTGAGGACTGCCTTTAAAATGGATACCTTTAACTGATATGTCAGCCAAAGAACTTAGAAACTAATATGGAATGGAATTGATGCTATTACCTTGGCGTCTTGCTGTTTGAAAATATTTGTTTGATGATGCATGGCTGAATTTTCAAATTAGTTACTAATGCCATTTGAATAACCTTGTGTGGGACTTATTCAATCTCTTATGTTATTCTACTAGACAAGGAAACTCAAGGAGCTGCTTGAGGAATCGCTAGGATGGAATTTTCAGCAGATCAGTGCAGCTGATGGAATTTATTTCGAAGAAGGAGATGAGGTCGGTGTATGATTTTTTTTTACTTCAAAAAAAGAAGAGAAAAAACTTGTATATGCTTTATTTGAGTTGTTGAGTGCTCATTTTGGTCCCCCCCCCCAAATTGGTCTGGTCTCCTGTAGTTTGCTCCGTGGTTGAGATGTTGGATGAAAGTGAATCCCTAGGTGTTTGAACACAGGATGTGCATTCTTCTTTCTGGGCAATTAGCACAGGTTAAAATCAGACAATGTACTGTGTGGCATTTCCTTCATGAATCCACATTGAGGAACAAATGGATCTGAAACATCATATTGTACCTACCTTCCAGTTTTCTGGAATCATCGTACTCCTAACATGAAGGCAGTGTCCTCACACACTGAAGATATTCAAGTGTAATGTGATGTGTATACTTGAGGGTTTTGTAAACTGTAGGCAATTTTATTATTCGTGTTTGCTTATCGTTATAGATGTCAATTTAGCTATATGCATTAGTTGCATGACTCTGATTACACCTATGAAACACCATAAATAGGACGTGGTATGTAAATACTTTGTGTGAGAGGCGGGGTGTAAGAAGTTTGGAGCTGAACCGCCTCCAAAATTGAGTTGGGTTGAATCTTCAGTTTTTGGGACTGCCCTTTCCACAACTCCTGTAATTATGAGTTGTCTCAAATCTTCTCTGGTTGTTTCTCCGATTATAACAGGTTTTATTTCCTTTCTGTCTCTTCACAAGCAGTCAGATGTGTCTGAAGTTGCTATTCAGTTTTTCATTCTTCTGTTATATTTTTCCGGGAAGTGGGTTGTAATTAGGGCTGTAAACAGTCAAGCCGGCCTCGGCGAGCTCGTACTCGTACTCGTTTAAAAGTTAAATAAGTCGAGTCGGATTAGATTTTAAACTAATCTGAAATTTTGTCTATGAAATCGATTTATTTATAAACGAGTCGAGTTTAAGCGAGCTCAAGTTGAAGCCCTATGGCGCATATCTATTTAATTTTTTTATTTATTTACACATTTTTTTTGAAAAAAGATGTTATATAAATTAAAATTGAACAATCTAAAAACTTAATATCATGTGCAAACACGACTTTAAATTTTATTTGAATTATATTATTTTTGTATTATATATAAAATAAAATTTTAATTAAATACTCCTCTATTTCATATTAAATATCTTAATTCTTTTTGTTGGATATTTTAAAATAAATGTCATATTCTATATTAGTAACTATATTTATCATATTCTTTCTCTTATACTTTCATAATCTATTTAATATATTTATTGAGAATGTGAGTTACAAAAAATGTATCTAGAGAATTAAATGACGTATGAAAGAACTATTATTGGGATCATAGAAAAGTGAAATTGCAATTATTGGGGTTATAGAAAAGTGAAGAAATACTTTAATTAATAAGTAATTAAAAAGTGTAATTTAAGTAAAAGAAAAATTTATTAATTAGCGTGTCGAAACTAATTAGAATGTTTATTTCAAGACGGAGAGAGTAATTGTTAAACGAGACTACTTTAAACGAGTTGGGCTTAAGTTGGACACGAGTTGAACACTACACTGTACGAATTCAGCTTGTTTAATTAAATGAGTTTTAGATTATGTTCGAGCTGGACTTAGTCGAGCCGCACCAAGCTCACTGGCAGCACAGACTTAGTTGTAATAATAGGAGTTCCATACAGGGGCTTTACAAGTTATATCAAATGGAAAAAGTTTTACGTATCAATAGAAATATGTTAGATTTTTGTTGTGAGTAGACGTCAATTAATTATATTAGATATTTGTATTAATTTACAGACAATGATATTGTATCTACTCAACATATTTTTGTTCCAATATATAGGACCTTATCTCAAAAATTGCATTATATTTTTTTTTTTTACAAAAAATTGATAATTTTAAATCTAAAGTATCATTGTAAATGATCAAAACATTTTATCATATTAAATGATAATAATGTGATTGTTTTCATAGAAAATAAGATAATATGATTATTATTTTTCTACCTCTTAACCGTTTGTAACATTTCTCAATCATTCAAAATTAGTATGAAAAGAAGAAAAGGAAGTTGGTTGATTAGTTTTATACACAAAACAAGTAATTACTGACTTTTTTCAGTTATAATGTTGGAGGAGAAATGGGAAAAGAAAACTAGTGTAGACGAACCAAATGCCATATTTTGGTCTTATTACTTGATTTTATTATTTTACCCAAAAGGCAGCTAAGAAAATACTACTCTCATCCCATCATAAACACGTCTTAATTTGATTTTGATGATCAAATTGATCATTTTTAAAATTATTAATTAAAATATTTATATACAATTTTCCCAATCGAAACTTGATACTAATAATAAATTCTACGTAGTTTATTATGATCATAATTACTTGGTGTATATTTTGATTTGTTTTAAAAAAATTATTAATTTTAAAAAAGATCAGTTTAATCATGAAAATTAAATTACTAACGTTTATTATGAGACAAATTTAGTAAATTAAAAGTGCAAAGCCCATAAGGAGCACTGGAGCACCAAAGTATCCGACAAACACCTACCCACCTGATCCGTTCAAATACAAAGTATACCCGATAAATCAGCGGTTTCTTTTTTGGGTTAAGTTCAGATGACCACATGGAGTTTAAGCGCTTTTCCACTTAACTATCTGTAGTCAGTAAAGCTACATTTTAACTCCCGACTTTTTGAGTTGAAGTGTAAAAATGCTTTCCGTCTTAACTCCGTTAAATAATTTGGCTAAAGACTTAATTACCCTTCATGAATTTGTATTGTAACATAAGCCGATGGTATTATATAAACAACACTCCATTCCGTTCCTAACAGCCAAGACATTACCTAACAGCCAATAATTATTCCCTTCGTTCTTCTCAACAGTTGGAAAAAGAAAAAAAGAATTACAAATTTACAGACTTTAGTAATCAACAAAATTGGCTACCTCATCTCTATACCTATTCATGAAAAAATCGGAGCAGTTGAACAAGTGGTGCAAAGCCAATATGCTTTAATACAGTAGAAAATCAGGCTGGAATACAAAAAGAGGAGCTCAGAGGTGGAGGCAAGACAGACCAGATGAGGTCTAGGAGGATTGCAACTTATATTCGTCTCACCCACATTTGGCAAGCCTAGTTGAGGGGGACGAACATATCCTGCGACAAGTGGAACACATAATATTGAGATAACTATCCTTGAACCCACAATCAGCGCATTTATCATTCCCTGGTAATCTCTTTAATGCATCAACTGGCTTCTCACCTTTTCCAAGGTAGTTTAGCTGTTGTGAACTTCTAGATATAAGGATCATATTTCTTGAATGAAGGTCCTTCTCATTGGTATGTTCTTCAATTGTGCGAAGATTTTGATGGGAGGGACTTTTAGAGGAACTACTTTTACTGGTTGGACTACATGGGAGCAACTGGCATATAGTTGATTTTTTATAATTCAAACGAAGTAATGACTGCTGTTATTTTTTCGATCCAGTCCATTTGATCCACTGCACTCTCAGCCTGCATTACCAAACAGTTGTTGAATATAATTGAGGCTATGCTGATGGATGTGGAAACAATCCCCCGAATAGCAATTGAACAAGTTTAAGTGCAACAAAACATAAGCTGTCTAAGAGTTGTTTATAAACCAAACGAAAATATATATGTATATGTAAATTCAAGCAAATTTTAAGAAACTCTACCTGCAAAGTGTAAACCTTTGTCGGTGAAATGATCCTGAAGCAGAACTTCAGATCTAACTGCTCTGCGTCAACCTTTATTGTTGATGTCAGCAAGTTCACAGTGTGTCGTGCAACAGATTTTTCATCAACCCATAATATTGATGTATAAGGAGTATATATATTTGCTTTCAAATTTACAGAGTTCAATAGGAATTCAGTATGTAGCATACTTTTATAGCCCAGAAACTTCTGATAGCTTAATTTCGTAACACAATTAATGTACTTCACCCTGTTGGCGTTTAACTGGTGTTTTCGGTGCTATTCCGCATTAATTCAGTTAACAACTCCCCAAACTTGCTCTTGGGCAATATCTCTCACACTTGGTGTGCAAATTAACTCACAATGCCCCAAATTGAAGAATGAAAGCCAAATATGGTGAAAAACTGATAAAAGTTGCTTACCCACACTAATTGATGTACTGTGTAATGAAATTAAAGTTGTGGGTAACCAATTTCTGAATTTCCTCCTCCTTCCTTGCTGGAAAATCGAAACTTTATAAAACCCTAGGTTTTGAATATCAAAATCAGAGGATTTGATGGTTATGGGGTGTGGAATGAAAGAATTGGGGTTTAGGTTTATATAAGATGTAAATAAAAAGAAGTGCTTATTATACCAAAACCAGATAACATCAATCATAGAAAATTTCTTTTTCTAAACAGGTAAGGGGAATTTAGCCAAAGAAGATGAAGTGTTTCAAGACCAATTTCTGAATTTCCCCTCCTTCCTTGCTGGAAAATCGAAACTTTATAAAACCCTAGGTTTTGAATCCCTAATTCCTTTCTCCCTACATTTCCCCAAATCGATTTTATCCAAATCCACACTGTAACTTGACACAATCTCTAACCTGGGCAGCGACTCAATCAACTTTGAATCAGCCCCAATCTTAGTGTTTACAACTACCGTACGGACTGAATCTCCATTTTCTTCCAAGAAATCTTTGTGAATCTTTTGCTTGAAATGAGAGAGAAACACGATTTGAGGAGTGAGAAATGATTGAGAAGATTGTGGTTTGAGGAAGAAGAAGGGGGTATTTTGGAGATTTACTAGTCTTTTTTTATTGTTTCAGTACCTTCTCTCATCGCGTTTTGGCGTGTGGCATACATTATATACGTTTTGGCGCGTGATACACGCATCATGCTGTTTTTGGATGGAAAAGGTGACGTTTTTATTTCAACTCAAAAAATCGAGAGTTTAAATATAACTTTACTGACTACATATAGTTAAGTGAGATAAGTGGTCATCTCAACTTAACCTTTTTTTTTTTTTTTTTTTTTTATTATACGTGGTACCTACAGACCGACCGTTTTTTGCCCGCCAGCTGCAGTAAAGAAAATGGCGCACAAGCTTTTTTTCCGCCGCTTCGTTCATCCCTGTCTTTTCAGGCTCAGAGAAACCCAATTCCAACCTTCAAAATTATTAGAAACCCTTTCTGACTCACTTGTTAATATCAGTTCGAGAAACCCACTAAATGGTTGTTCTTCCCCAATTTCACAAGGTTAGTTTACACCCGCTTCGTAGCCTCAACTCCTATTATGATCGTTGCTTAATCTTTTATGGCTTTGGAAATTTAATCTTGGATTTCTGTTCCGTATCTTATGAGCTTCATTTTATTTTCATACCCATAACGTAACGTAATAGGGGCTCTGTTGTTGTATCTATCACATGTATGGCCGACTATTGTTTGTTAAAAGACCTTAATGAAGTCATTTGAAATCTGTAATCAGTCTTTTTATTGGAATTTATGGTTTTCCTTTGTTGGGTTTTCATCAAATTTCAAAACTAATTCACAGGTTATAGAAATGAGAAAGTTAAATCTTACTATAATAAGTTGTGGGTTGTTTGCCTCAAACACCTTTTGATGTTGCATTTTTTTCTTAAATCTCAACATGAACACACAGGAACGAACATAATTTGATTGCCTTCAAATCACTATTATTAATCCGTCCAATCATACGAGGTTCATCTTATATAGAACTGAGTGAATGTTATATAGAAACACATTTGTTGTTTACGAGCTGCTGGTTACGTGAAACAAGTCATATAAGTCTTTATTTTATTTTTTGTTGTTACCTCTTTTGGCTGAAAGCTTCTGGAATATTTTACATTATATGCAGCATCACAATCATATGCTCGTCGAGGATGTTCAGATTATGATTTGTTTGGCAAGGGGAAGCCAGGAGACAAGGAATTCAGGAAAGCCTGGGAGAAAGAGATAGATGAAGATAGAACTCTTTGGACAGGAAGTGAAGATGAAAGTGATACTGAGAAAGGTCGAGGTCGTCTTGATGAAGAGATTAGAAAAGTGAAGCAGCAGGCAAAGGATCACTCTGATCTTATTGATGGTGATGACAGTGATGAGTTGCGCAGTGTATGGTCTGGGAGTGATGAGGAGAAGACACTGTGGACTGGTAGTGAAGGTGATGACGACGATGATATTCCCACAGAAGCTTACCCAAATGAGAATAGTGATGCTTATTTGGATAAACTGTTTGAATTTGATGAAAAACCAAAATATCGAACAATCTCAGAATTATTAAAAGAAGAGCAGGAGCCAGAAGAATTAACCCCTGGAAAGCAAGCTAGAAAAGTTGCAGTTGAAAATGCCCTGAAGAAACTTAAAAAGGGGCCAGATGGGCGTTACACAAATGTTTGGGAGGTGATGAGTGATTTGGATATTCTGGTAGGAGCATTTGAAAACATTGTATCAGGACCAGAATACGCAGAACTTAGACAGGGAGGGCCGAAGAGGTTGAATATGCAGTTTTTCAAGGATATACAAGCACGTATGAGAGATCCAAATTATAAGTTCTCCCCTGAGTTGAAGTTGAAACCAAAGAGCAAACTGGTCCGCAGAAAAAAATGGCAGAAGGCACAATCCAGACGTAGGAAAGCACAGAAGCGTTAAGGAGGTAGTGGTGTTTCTTTTATAGATATCAAAACTAGCTAGTTGCCTGTATATATTAACTTTACAATATTCCAGAATTGTGTTTTAGTATCAACTGTCTGATTGTTTGTTATAAGATTCTGTGTATCTCTTGTTTATCCTGATAAATTTTTCAACAGGAGTCATGTTATAAAACATTGATGCCAAGCAAGTTTTGGCAAATGCTCTAGTTTAATGTAATTTTTGCATCGAGATTCTCCAATGGCAAGCCGGTCTCTATCCTATCAATCTATCATATGTATATCAGGCCAGGCCAATTTAATACTCTCCTCATTCGGCCTTGTATCATTTGGGCCAACTTTATTATTGGCCTAAATAGAAATCTGGACATTTTCATTTTAGGCAGTGATTGTATTCAAGTTTACAAATAATTGAAACCCTCAATGTTGAGCTAAATTATTATATTAGGGTTAAAAAAATAATACGTGATAATTTATTATTGGTGGATATTTTTATCCACATCCTATATATATATATATATATATATATATATATATATATATATATAATGAGGCTTTTCTCTTATGTTAATTTGCACAATCTAGCTAGGAATAAAGGGAAAGAAAAGTTGTGCTTGTACTACAAATAAATGCTCTATCCTAACCTTTTCTTTTCCTCTATGAAAACTAAGTCGCATTTATTTCTTTAATTAATGCCCCATATATTAGTAAATTTTAAACTAAGAAACTTTCAATTTGGAATGGATATTTTAGGCGTGGGGGCATATATTTGCATTAAACTTTAAAGTTGGCTGGTGCTCCATCATATCGATCTCTATTATTAATTAATAAAGAAAATTAAATAAAGAAGATCATTTCATTTCCATTAAATTAAGAATTAAGCTCTCCTCTTCTTCAAACAACCCACGGACTGCCGAAAGCAGAATTTGGTGGTCTCATTCTTCCATGAATTGATGAATATATATATATATATATATATATATATATATATATATATATATATATTCCAAGTGTCCCTTTCAAAATTGCTAATTTATTATTAGTGTAATTTCCCTGCGGCTTCCATTGAAAAAAGTTGGCAAAAAAGACACCAAGGTGATGGTAAACTTTGTGATAAATTGATGTCAAATTGTCAACTATGCCGCATTGATTAAGATTAACATCAAAATCACTCTATGGCCCTCACCATTTTATATCCTTAATTAATTTCTCAATTTTGGGTTTGGTTTGGTTTTTTATTGTTTGGAATTTACGTACGTACCTAACAATTCACATCTTAAAAATACAATTTTAATTAGTAGTACTTTCTTGTGACTACATCAATATAAGCCTTAGATTCAGGGCTCCGGATTAATGGATAGTGTGACCTTATTTTATTATCACGTTTAAATCTATCTTCACAAACAGGGTTGGTTAGTTGATTATATATTTTTATTATAAATATATATATATATATATATATATATATATATAGATATTAATTAAAGCTTTTAATTTGATAAAAGTAAAACTGTCCCTTTAGCGACTACTAATTAAAGATTAGATGTGTGATCGCTACCTTCATATATATATATAAGTAGTATATAATTAAGGGGATAACATATATCACTAGATCGATCTCCATTTAAAATTAAAGCCAGAATTTAAGGCACAAATTAAGTTATAAAATTGAAAAGGTGAGCCAATTAAACTACTAACTCACACTAGCAGCAGCGGAAAAGAAAGGTTAATTAGAGGGTTAGGTCTTATAACGTACATTTGAATTTTGATATGCTTGTTTAAATGCATGCATGTATTATGTATATATCTAGTAGTTTAATCTAAAGGAGATCATTAATAGCCTCGCTCTCATGGTTTGGCTTTACTTTTCACAGCTATATATTGTGTCTTGGGGATGGTTAAGACAACACACACACACATGTACACACACACAGACATATATAATCTCCCTATGTGAAAATAAAATTATTTTATCTTAATTTTTAACTTGTCCTACTATATATTTTGAAGTAAATGAATCCAATAATTGTGTCCAAATTCAGTTTAATTTAATCGAAGCGTGAAAGTTAAATAAGATATCTACAAATAACTTGTGGAGAAAGAGTACTAATTAATACTTCTTCCGTTCCTAAAAGATTGTCGTTTTAGAAAAAAACATTTATTTAAATTTATTTGTCGTTTATAACTTTCTAGGAGAATAAATTATTTACATTTTTATATCACCCTTACTTTCTCTCATTGTCCCAAGAAATTTTCTCTCATGTATTAATACTTTTCAACTTCTCATAAAAGGGTAGTGATAGAATTTCAAACAAATTTTAACTGTTAAATGTAATATTAAAAGACTTTTTTAATCTATGTGCAAAAATTTTAAATGACAATCTTTTAGGAACGGAGGTAGTAAATGATAGTATTAAATGACTTTCTTAATTCATGTGTAAAAATCTTAAACGATAATATTTTAAGAACGAAAAAATAAGTACTTATTTGGAGAATTAATTTTGGCCATGCCATATATATATATATATATATATATATATATATATATATATATCCGTACGTCATTGTTAATTAATTCTCCAATTATATGGGACAAGAATCTAATTCCACCACCATAATTGTCCAAAGCCATGCACGTCTCCCTTTTTGAATATCTCTTCCTACCCTATTTATTCTGAATTGACATTTCCCCATGCATGCCTTCCCCTCCTTTTACTTTACAAAACAACTTTCAACATCATTATTAGCTAGCGTAGATTTGAATCCAAGCTAGCTAGAAATCTTCATTAATTAATTAAAAAAATATTTACATGCACATATATTCAATTCGATCTCTAGCTCTAAATATATATTAGTGCAACATGCATGATTTGTATGTATTGATATACTACTATGTGTGTGTATATATATATATATATATATATATATATATATATTAGTGAAGAAATTGATCAATTCATTAAATTAAAGGCCTTATTATGTAGGAGACACATACATTATGTCGAATCACTTTTACCCCAACAAAAACATCCTCATGAGCATTCATTAATTATGATAAAACACAAAAATTAAAGGATTGGCAATTAATATTATTGCTTTTTCATAATTAATTCATCAACCCTTTCCCAGATCCCTCTAAAAAGTTAAAAATAAAAAATTAAGAGCATCATCATTATATATAAAAAAGATATATGTTACTAATCTTTCTTTAGGCAAAGGTACGTAATACATAATATAAATTAAAGGAGAGACTGGATTCAATTCGATTCCGTTATCATGAAACTCATAAACAGTCTCATTAATTTCCCTACTAATCCGATATTCCTGTATATCCGATTAGCAAGACAAATGATGAGGGCTGGGGGAGAAAAAGAGCTAGATAGCTTCATTTAATTAACTATTTATATATATATATATATATATATATATATATATATATATATATATATATATATATGATCACATGATGGCACAAGCATTAGGGTTATCGTCGCTGAAGAGATGGGTAATTCTCTCGTCGGTTGCATTGGCATTGGAAGGAGGAACGTTTTTAACAAAGCCGGCGGGAGCCCTCTTGTCATAAGCACCGGCCATAAAGGGATAAGAGACGAGATTGTACGGTATATAAGGCCAGAATTCAGCTCTCTTTCCGGTGCTCTTTACCCTCTTTAGCACCTTGTTTGGATCCACGCACCCACTAACCGTCACCCGGCTTTGCTTTCTATTCACATCCACACTTTTCACACCTACGTACGTACGTACAAATTCATGAATTAATTTCAAGTGTTTAATCTGATCGATGCGATGAGATACATACAAGAAGAGGCCGGATATATCAGTAAGCAGTATATTATATATATATATATATATATATATATATATATATATATATATATATATATATATATATATATATCTTCCATACTAGTTCAAATATTAATATCTACGAGGTAACAATTCTGGATTTTAACAAATTATGCACCAGTTAATATTAATTTGAATAGGTGAAGAATTTTTTAACAAATAATATAGTTAGTTATTTGATCGAAAATAAACAATTAATATTATAGTAAATAAATGTGGATGGATTTAATTTATTTAAAGACAATATATATAAAAAAGTAAAGTAGGGCACGGAATTTGGATGCCTTTTGAGTTGTGTGTATTTTTGGTGGCTAGAATACAATTAATTTATTGTCAGAAAATCTGCTTTTAATTCACTAACTAAAAAGATAATTATCCCTCCAAAAATGAAAAGGGAAATTTGAAAGATACAACTTTTATAAGAACATATTCCCTAGCTAGCTGGCTATATATTTTACTGATTATTAATTATGAAGAAAAAAAACTTCGCTTCTTCTTTCCCTTTTTCTAGGATTCATAATGCTTTTTAGGATATTGAAAAAAAAGTTCACAAAAAAAATTTCGTTATTATATAAATTGTACGAACATAGTAAGACATTTCAATATATACCTATGCATGCATTTCATCATCTATATATAAATTTACAGAATGCGTATATATATATATATATATATATATATATATATATAGCCTCTTTCATGGTTCAGATTCAATTAATTATATTAATTGATTTAATTCAAAAGAGCCTAACAAATTACCTTATGCTCTCTCTCTCAATCAATCAATTTAATTTAATTAATTATCTTCAAAGATTGAATTAATTAAGACCTTCAAGTAATATATATATATATATATATATATATAGAGAGAGAGAGAGAGAGAGAGAGAGAGAATGTGTGTGTGTTCTATATATAGTCGACGTTAATTGGTTGTGAGTTAATTTTTGCAAAAATTATTGGGAAAGTTATTTTACATCAACTTCCACCACAAATTTTTGTAAATGGATAGAGTTAAATACATTTCGCAAGAATTTTTTGGCAAGTTGAGTACTCACAGATATGCAGTAAGAGGGAGGGAGGGAGGGAGGGAGGGAGAGAGAGATAGTAATCAGTTTAAGAACCTTTCATGGTTTTAACAGCATTCTTGACTCTTCTTTCACATCCATCACAGTCCATTTTGACCTTGATTTCTACTGTCTGGAAAAGAAAAAAAACAAATTATTAACCCATATATATGAGTTGATGAACAATCTAACGCATTTAGATATAAATATGAATGATTATGAAAGGGTATTACTACTAAATTATATTCATGCATGCAATATACTAATGAATGAGTATAGTGCGTAGTACGTACCTGCATTGGTTTCCGTTTGTTTCTTCTTGGGCTGGTGACAGTGAAAAAGTTGGAGAGATAGTCTAGAGCACCCATTTTCTTCTTAATTAGTATTTCTCTTGATCTCTTAATTCACAAGAGAAACTTATACAAATTAATAAAGGAGAGAGTGAGAGAGAGATGTGTACGTAGAACCCTGCCTGACTTGTTATATATATATATATATATATAAGGAGCTAGCTAGGAGTAATTAATAGGCCAGGTTGTGGGGACCTAATTTAAAAAGAGATGTGATCATATCATAACAAATTAACGCTTAAGCTTAAGCCGTGTGTGTCTAGAAAATACGTACGTAACAGTTACATTAGAGAATTAATTAATGCAATGAAAAGAAAAGAAAAAGAAAGATCAGGAGAGCCCACAATCCTAGAAATCATGATCGGGCAAGACTAACTTTTGGATTTTCTTATTTAATTTAATTCCCTACAAGCTATTGTAAAGTAAGTACTACTTTTTATGGTTTGCTTTCATTTTCGTTCAATGCCCGTGCCTCTGCCTTTCCCTTTTCAATTTAATACCCTCAATTATATGTATATATGATTCTATCCTAATTAACTTTCCAATATTATTTTTATTTTTTTGCGAATTTTCATTCGCTCTTATCCCCCTCCTCCTCCTCCTCAATATTATTCTCAATTAATCATTGTCGTTTTGTCTATCATCTTCATGGAATGGAATTAGATAGATATGTATTAATTCTAATTAAAAAAATTGCTTAAAAGGTTGAATATAAATATATATATTTGTATGTAAAAGTAAGATTGCTTATGGAATTTTTCTAGCTACTCCATTCCAATCAACTTTGAAAAGAGAATAAAACTTGAGAAGTAATAATAACTTACTACTACTACTACTACTACTACTACTACTACTACGTGCAAGTAAGTTACGTTAGATTAGATTCTGTATAAGTTAGTGAGGGTCAAAAAGCTAGAAATGGAAGAATTATAATTGACGTCCAATATTTAATCTTCTTAGTTGACTACTATGTTATGTATATATACCAACTGAGCCTAGCTAGATAGGATAGCTAATTCAATAATTCCCCTGCCGTCCGTCCATAATCATCTGCCATGTTTTCTCTTAAGCCCGCTTCTGATTCTTTTATGGCATGGAGGGGCCGAGACAGAGAGATGAAGAAGAATATGGCATTAATTGGGCACAAAAAGACGGCGATCGAGAGACTAACTACTACTCCATATTTGTACATGTAGATATGTATATAGTCAGCATCAAAAAATATCCCCGCATAATTTTATTTCCACTGAAAGAGTCTCTATTATAAAATTTATAAATTGGGAGTTTAATTTTATTGACAATATAATTATTATGATCATCAACTTTAAAAAAAATAAAAAAATTCTAGTGTTTTAATAACCATCCATCCATCCTTTATAATCAGTGGCATTTTATTTTATTTTATTTATTAGTATTAAATAAATACCGAGGAATTGCATGCGACCCGAATCATATCTCATCTTGAAATTGTCAATGTCACTCGTGCTACAGGACTAGAAATAAATAAATATTATTTCGTTCTTTTTGTTTTATGAATTATGAATGATGATGGCATTCATTCAAGTGGATGGTCGTGGAAACGGGTGTTTGGTCCGCAGGGGAATTTCTATTTTAAAGATAAAATCATGGAAAGATTGGTAAATCATGCCGTCTGTCTGTCTGGATGGAAGGAATCTCTGAGTTAGTGTGATGGTAATTGGTACAAAGATAATTCTAACTACTCGAAGAAATCGTACCTACCTACTTAATTTCTTTCTTTCTTTCTTTGTAAATTCAATTGATAATGATACTCATTTTTTATGCGGGGGTCACATGCCAGGCAAATACTAATTTGTTCGCTCCTAATTGTCACCCTACCTGACTAAGTGCTCCATCAAACACCAAGTCTAGTCCTTCACATAATAATTTTATAAAAAAGAAAAAGAAAGGATCCTCCAAATCAAATATGCAATGTGCTGTAAAATTATCTCTAACCATATGTACCTGACCTGCATGCTTTATATATATATATACCCACACAAACATATCAACCATAGATAAACCTGTAATTAGTGACTCGTACCTGACACCTGTTAAATTAAAATAGAACAAATAGTGTGAAAATTACCAAAAATAAGTATGCAACATCAATTTCATATCAAACCCCCACCACCATCCATGACCAATTAGATATATGTCCCATAAACTCATCGTTGATGAACAACATTTTAAAGTTAGTAGTAGGACAGCTTAATTTTCTCATAAATACCTAGTAGCATTATTGTGCAAAAGCAATGCCACTTTTAACTACATTTTTTCAGCCTCTGACCTCGCAACCCATTCCAAAATGCTGCTGCACTCGTCACCTTTTTACCTGGAAGCTGAACTTCCAGTACCTGATAATTTACCAGATTCACAACTTTAAGTATACCCGCAAAAGGCTGAAAACCACTTCAAGTTTAACGCCAGAAGATAAAAACAAAACCTTGAATAAACAGTTTGCAACTAAAGTTAAAAAGACTGCACCTCAAGTGCTGTGCCCCTGCTACATGGGATCACCAGTGAACCTTTTGTAAAAATCACATCATCAATTTCACTACTCTGAATATTGTTATTGCTGTAAATTCTGGTGGTGATAATTTTTAGCTCAACGATGTTCTGCTGTCCACTCTTATGGTCAAACACTACAACTTTAGCTCGAGTCCCTGGCCATCCTGCAAATGCCCGAACCTAGAAGCTGCATGTCATGAATACATAATCCGTTCAAGAGATGCAAGAGACCATACCTTATTATGTAGGACTGAAGATGCTTCATCAAAAGATAGCCACGACTCCTCAGGATTTATCTACATGAAAAGAATGCCATCATCTTAAATATGCTCACATACAGAATACTCTGTAGGCCAACATACATACAATGTCTCGGGCTAAGAGAAAAAGTACTAGACAAATGAGTAATAATTTTTTTTAAGAATAAGTTACTTTTCTTTTTCCATTTACTGATTGTTTCTTTCAAATTTCACGATACTGGCATAAAAATGCAGCCAGTCATGCAATACGCCAAATTTTAGTTCTTTTATCTTTGTTACATCTTTCATGTGGACTACAGAAAATATTCAACTAAGAAATTGCTTTCAAAGTTTAGTGCAGAATGAGAATCAGCATATGAAACTTCAGAATGTGTGATTTTAGAGGCCAAATCGCTGCCTGTTAGTCTACAGCTGTGAAAATCAGAAAATGTGTAAACATATGCTATAGGCACGAGTGCACAAGTTCACCAAGTTTTTACCAGCAAGTAATTCAGCCAGATGCCTGAGAAAAAATATCAAGAGTATAGGTTCATCCAAGTGACCAAAATAAGCTAAACATGCACCACCAAAGAAAAAGAAAGCCATTTCAGGGATCATGTTACAATGTGTATTGACAGTAAGAATCAGTTTCCAGAATTAAACTTTAGTCACAAAGACTGAGTCTTTGCAGTGACGACAGCAACTAATAAACATGTGTAGCATGTTATTTGACCCTAAATCAGGTGATACATCCACTCAACCTGCCCTTACCTGCTAGGACATTTTGGCGTAGCTAGAATTCTAGGGAGGAAATGTTTGGAAAACAAATTGACAGATTTGGGATCAGAGAAGGAATCGAAACACCAAATCTACACTGCACCACCCAATTAGGAGCAGGATGTGTTGTATTCGCTTTAAGTCCGAGGGGAGTCCACCTTATCCCACATTGACAATTATCTATGAAACAGCCATAGCCTTTTACTTGCATGACCTACATAATTATCTTGATGAGGGCTGTTCACTTATAGGTGTGCATACTGGCGTAACACTTTGTACTTTTGTGTAACACCTCGGACTTTTATTTGTTAATATTATGTTCCTTTGGAATCTAATCAAAATAAAAATTATAGAACAAAAATGCACAAATATCCAAGAGTATTGGAGAAGTGTTATTGTCTTCTGTCATGGACCCTACTTGGCTACTTCTCCTTAGAATGGTCAACAATTTTATTTATTTTTGATAAGTGAAGGTTCAGTGATTCTTAAACAGGAATTTTATAGTCCAAAAGAATAAGTGAAGCTAAGAAGCAAAATCAATATGTCATTACACTCCAAAACGGTAGTTTCTAATTTCACGAAGAATTTGGTGCAAAGCAACCCAGTCAAGGTATCAGTCATTCTAAATTAGCAAATGAATACTCAAGGTATAGTCCAACTACGTTAGAAAAGCAAAACCTGATTAGACGTTTAAGGCTCAAACCCGAAGTGGCAGCGACTTGCATTTCATTTGATCAATTAGAGTAGAAAAGATGAACGGAAAAACTTCCAAACAGCCTGGATCCATTGTTTGATTATTCAAATGACTAATAGAACAAAACTAGCTCCTCCAAAATCCTAGCAAAACCAAAACAAAACTCAAAAAACAGATCAAAACTAGCTACTCTAACCAGTGTTCTAAAAATCTCCGCCTAGGTCCGCCTAGGCCCTAGGCACCCCTTGGCGCCCCGCCTAGGTGCTAGTCCCCCCTTGGCGCCTCTCCTAAGCGCTAGACCCCCCGGCGCCTCAGCTAGGTCCAAAGCGGCAAAAAAATCCCTCCAGAAAAATAGGCGGGGGCCTAAGTGGGGTCTAGGTAAAGAGGTTTTTTTTTATTTTAATAACTACCCAAACCAGATCTTGATATATTTATTTTTCTAATAATTTACCATATTCATAATACATGGCATATCAAATCACGACAAGAAGCAAACAATATCAAGTCAAAATAGTTAATTTTATTATAATTGTAATTTTTAAACTTGTACTAACTTAAAATTATATAAATGATGATACATTTGTAATATTTAGTCTAATTCAATATAATTCTTAAATTTATGTTTAGTTTCTTAAGTTTTAATATTGAATTAAATTCTTGAAATTTTAAATTTTATTATTTAATAGCAATCTTGTTTATGAATAAAGCTAATACGTTAAAAATATATTTGAACTTTGAACAATTGCATGTTTGTGTTTGAACTTTGACATTAGCTGTAAGACCCCAACTTATTATAAATGAAATTGAATTTCATCTATTTATTATTTTGAAATAGTAAGGGTTGATTTGATTAATGTGGTTAGTTATGGGTAAAATGCGCAAATATCTTAAATAAACAAGTGGTTATAAAATATTCATTATTGTCGGGGAATATTCGTTTGGTCGTGGAATATTCTTACTGTCGGGGAATATTCGTACGACGGCGAAGCCTTGTGTGGGCCCATAACGGAAAGCGATTGGATGAAGAAAACGACAAGTATAAGTTTTTATAAATAACGGCGTAGTTATTTACTCATTAACACTTGTTGGAATACCCTATGGGTTAAAACACAGTAATACGCGATGTTGCACAGTAACACACGGTATTGCACCAATTATTGATTCTTACGTAGGAAGGCACTACTCAATAATTGTTACAGTAATTACTGTTTAATATTTTATTGATTCAATAATTGCTACATTGATATTTTATATTATTGTTGTTTCAATAATTGTCACCGCATAGCTTCCCATTATCGGATCAATAATTCATATTATTTGAATAATATTATTAGATAAAGATTATCGACAATGTCTAAGGAAGTTCTGTCTAAGGAGAGGTTTGGTCACCTAATTGCGTGCCAGTAAGGAAAAATCCTTATTGGAAAGCCCCCTCTTTCCTGGGAACGACTTGGTTATCATTATTGTGATTCTGTAATATTATTTATGAATAATTAATTATAAGAAAAATATCTATTTATATGGATATAAATGGAGGAATTTTTAGAAAAGTGACAATTGTTGATAATTGAAATTTTATTATTATATTACATAATGTGATAATATAATATATAATAATGGTGATATTTTTACAATGAATGTGTGATATATGAGTAATTGAGGAAGAGTATTTTTGTTACAATAAATGATAAAAACATGTTAAACATGACGGCGGACCCCATTTTTGACTGAAATTTGATTATAGGCTGTAAAATCGTCCGTATGTGGATTTTGGTAAATTTTTGTTTGAAATTTGAAAAAACTTAAAGCTACAAAGTTGTAGAGAATAGAATTTCCTATGGAATGGACATAAGATTTGAATTTTTCTGATAAAAAGGCTATTTATTATGAATTATTAAAGTTCTGGAATATTGGGTCTGAATTAATTTTGTTACAAAAAATGTTTAAAACATGTTTTGTGTGTGGTGGGCCCCACTTGTTGCAAAATGCTGAATTCAGATTTCTAAGGTGGGCGTAGGAAATTTTTTAATAAATATTAATATTTTATTAAATTTTCTGCTTTGGTGTTCTAAGCATTTTCCTATACTTTGAGTGTTGCTATACAAGTTTTCTTCAACACTATATCCGGTATTCCAGTCAAAAGTACTATCTTTTTGAGGTAAGGGAAGTTATTTTTTTTTAAATGATATTATTTCTTTCAATATCATTATGCCGGAATATTGGTAAGATTTTTCTTGTGAAATTCTTGTCTTTTAGTGTCGGAGTTACTATTCACGTATACGGCACTATTCACCGAAAAATGAAATTTTCTCTTCTTTGTCCCAGATGTCTATTTTGTTACTATCTTTGATTGTATCCATGTTTTGATATTCATACTTGAATTTTACTCCACCATAGTATATTATGAGGTGTTCTTGAACATGGATAAACCGAAGTACGAATCCCTAATATTTGTTCTTTTGTCTCACTGGATTCGTTTTTTTTAAAATATTTTTCATCATCCTCAGTCCTAAATGATGGTATAACTGAATATCTTTGGCCTGTAGTGCAAAGATGAATGATTTCCTGATGAACAACTTTGGCCCGTAGTGCAAAGATGAACAGGTGTTGAGATGAACATGACCAACTGATGAATATCTTTGGCCTATAGTGCAAATATGAATATTTCATTCAAAATGTATATTGATTGATATTACAGGGATAAAATATTGATGATGGACTTTAAAATTATAGAAGATAGTAGATTTCATTCTCTACTTAACTCTTCTAAATGAATTGTTATTTCCGTTGCGAATATTGATTTAAAACTTGTTGTCTATTATATTCTATCATATTTTTTCCCTGTTGAGGACCAACGATAATTTGTTCTATATTATCTTAGCCATAATATTCTTTACTGGGCTAGTTGAGCTCACCATTTTCCTTTTTGTTCCATTTTTCTTCTCAGGAGGCGAGAATGTAGCGAGTACTAGTCGGGATATGGAATGATGGTTCTAGAAAGTTATTTTAGTGGTCCTCACTATTTTTATAAAATAATGTATCAATAATTGTAATGAGGACTTATTTGAGTGTGAATATTGTCTAGAAGACAATATTTGTATTTAAACTCACAGTTTATATGTTGTCGTATTTTGCACGACAATTGTATTAATAAAGTTGTAGTTGTTTCTATACCATGTATTTGGCGACTCAGAATGGGTGATGTATACCTATTTTGGGAGCGTCACATTAACAATATGGATATGTGTTTGAACTTTAAGCAAAGACCTTTATTATCTTTATTATAGATTGTTTTGCTTTATATTATTGTCTTGTTTGGATAAATGTAAGATAAAATATTAAAATTGGCTTAAAATAAAAAATCCCGCCTAGGCCCCCTAGGCGCTAGGCCTCCCCGGCCGCCCGCCCGCTTCCCGCCTAGCGCCTTTTAGAACATTGACTCTAACATCCTACTAAAAACCAAATTAAACACAAACATAGTAATGCATGTGAGGCGTAATCATAAATTATTGCCAGATGATCATATATGACTTAAATCATACAAGTTTATATCGAGGCATAACAAGAACTAGAAAAAAATGATACCTTAGGAGCCAAAGTAGCTTTAGAGTCATCCTGGGGTTCTGCTTTCACCATTGCCGACCCCTCAAATATAGAGGGAAGCTCACGGATCAGAAGTTTAGATCCTACATATTTTACGGGTACAAACTGAAACATATTAAGTATTAACCATAGCATATATTCACTAGTCTAAAAACTGTCTGTATAACCTGTATGCCACAGATCCAGTGAAATAAAAATGGACAGTTGTGGCCTCTAGAAGAGGATCATTTAAACTAGAAATAAGAAAATGAGGCAATTATGATGGCATACGATACGATGATCATAACCAAAGTAAGTCTTAGGAATATAAGCATGATTCTAGTCAGGGCGTTGATCACTTTGTACATCTAAGCAGACCATTTGATAACTAGATTATTAATACTTTTCAAAAAAGAAAAAATGCAAATTTCATCTGACAAGTACACAAATGTACGTAAATGTGTGCATTAAATAATTTCAAATTAATGGAAAATTGACGAAGGAGCCCTTGAAGTCAAACATAAGAATAAAAAGCAGGTGAAATTTTAGTTTTGGATGCCACAAAGAAGACAATGGGGAGAGAAATTCAGGTCTGGAAGAAAACAACAAAAATCAACACACCTTGATCAAATAGCAACTCAAGTAATTCTGGTGCCTGCATGTAGATCACTCACAAACATCAGCCACTGATATTTCTGTGAGGCATCAAAAGCTAGCAAAAATTTGGTGTATAGTTAATTGATTAAATAGTAGGTCGTAGTCTTATTTGTGCAGTAAACAAAAGCAATATTGTATATCACTCAATAACATTAGTCAGAGATTTTCTGGCGAGCATCAAAAGCTGGTTAAAATTTGTGGTGTATATTTTAATATTGGGTCAATCTTGGTCTTATGCAGCATCCAGAAGCAACATTTTCAGACTAGGTGGACTTCAAAAGCAATAAATATATATATATATATATATATATATATATATATATACATATATATATATATAGATATAGACAGAGACACAAACGCAAGAGAGAGAGAGAGAGTCGATGAAGCAGATAAACTGGCAACTTGTAGATAGCTCGGTCAAATTTGTAAGTATGTTATGACATATGATTGAGTTGGAGTAATACAACTAAGATAAGTCATTAAATTGACCAAAATTCCACATACAAGTCAATCATTGTTCTCTTAGGGACCCCAAATAAAAATAATTACGTTGACCCCTATTTATTTAATTTTTCCTTTTATGAACATATTTTCTCCAATAATCGTTCGAAACAAATAGTACCTATAAACGTGACATCCCTACCTTAATATGATTATCAACTTCCATTCTTTCACAAGCAATAACAGGTCCAGCATCCAATGCACGAACAGTGAATGCTAATGATACTCCTGTTTCTTTTGCACCATCCTGGTGAAGATTTATTTAGTGGTACAGCTTAGAGAGGAATTGTTATATAACTAATTGTTCAAGATAACAACGTGAGATATTTTATTAAAGGAAAATGCACCTGCAATGCTCTTTGAACAGGAGCTGCACCACGGTACAAAGGCAGCAGGCTTGGGTGTATATTGACTGTCCCTAAAAATATTCAAAATTATTTGGCCATCAGATATTTCAAATTCGAAGGGCGGACCATCATAATAGAATCAAAAAGTCTATTTCTTTTCTAGCAGGCTATTTGGGCTATTTATCTCTTTCCTGGTAATAAGGCAAGGTAGTACAAAGTAACAGGTATTGTTCTCCGAAATATTGAACATTATGATTTCAGATTCAAATATGAAACTAAAGGGATAAATGTTTTTTTCATCACTCTACTTTAGGTCAACTTACAAATGACTAACTAAACTTAGTTTTCTTACAAATCGTTACAAAAACAGTCAAGTCCTTTGACTTTAAACAGAATTTGACACATATGATGGTGAGTTGTAAAAAAAACTAATGTGACAATAATGATCCAACGTGGCCTTCAATATGCGGAACATAATAATAATAATAATAATAATAATAATTTTTAAATATCTTTTTATTTTCCCTGAATTTTTAAATTTATATATTTTTATTTATTTTTCTCTTTTTCTAACTTTTTTTAAAGACAATTTTTCATCTTTTTCTAAATTTCATGATTTATTTTAATTTTCATACTACCAACTCCTAGATTTCCTTCATTTTCATTTAAGAATGGCCACAACAGAAATGAGCATCATGTCACCACTGCCACATCATTACTCTGTTAGTCAATTAACGGTCTAGACAATTTTTCTAACGGTTTGTAAGAAAACTAAAGTTCAATGAGTTAATTGTAAGGAAAAAAAAGTTTAGTTAGTCATTTGTAAGTTAACCTAAAGTAAAGTGATGAAAAAAGCATTTACCCCTGAAACTAAAAGCCAGTACCAACTGTTAATCCCACTTATGCAAGTAGGCAACAGGTAGAGTGGATTCCAGCCTATGAAATCCTTTTGCAGAAATTTCTACCTAAGAATTGACGATAACATGGGAGATAGCAATAATATGGGTATGAACTGTCTCCGCTAGACAAATATGCAAAGTAAGCAGCTAGACAGCCACCAATCACACTTAGTTAGTACTTAACCAAAAATGTTAGGGCATAGGTATTAGAAGCATTCAGGAAAGGAGCATGTGATGCATATTCTTTTAGGTGTACATCAAACTGAGACGAGGGAATTGCCAAAGGCCTCAACTCAGACGCACAGTCCAAATCATGGTTGTTTTCTCTTATTGATAAAAGCAGTCCTAATTATGAAGTTCAGATTAGGTGGGTGTGGCACCATATTGTTCCATTAAAGATAATTACTAAAGGTTTTTTCATGTCAAAGAGATCTAAGGCTTTCATTTCTACCATATATATATATATAGAGAGAGAGAGAGAGGAAGGGATCAAAAGATTAAGGCGCCAAATTTGTATAAACTAAAGTTTTATTTTATGACCATTAAGCATCACAGCTCCGAGAATATATCTCATATTTATCTGGGGTGTTTGGACACATTCTTCTCTCTATACTCTAATAGTTTTTTCCAGAATTGTGCAGTTGTGGTAAAAGTCCTACAAATTTTACAGTAGACTCTCAAAATTAAAATTACAGGTGCTTCATTCAACTTTATCAAGACAATCATGCAATTCTATATAATAAGCCTCCCAAAGAAATATGAAAATAATGAATATGCTAAAAGTTAGCACTTTGCTACAAGTATTAATTTGTGATTGGAAACAAAAGGTCAAAATCCAACTTTAAAATTCTTTCAACTGTGATAACAGTCCTGCAGATTTTACAGAAAACTTAAATATAAAGGTTTTTCATTCAACTTTAATGAGACAATCATGCAACTCTAAAGATTCACCTTCCAAAGATTGATGAAGACATGAATATGCAAGAAAGTTAGCACCTTGTTATTATTATTTTGTTATTGGAAACAAAAACCATATGAATAAAATAACTCTTTACTAACCAAGTGATGGAATCTTTAGAAACTTGCTAGGTAAAATATTCCCATATGCTGCAGTAATGCAAAGTTCAGGCTCCAGAGCTTTAAAGTTGGATAAGAAAACTTCCTGCAAGTTAGTAAATAGAAAAGAAAAGCTGTGGAAGCAGTTACTGGGTCGCTGGAATATATATATATATATATATCACGCTCAATACAAAACAAAGTGAACAAAACATCCTGGCTGTAGCACCATATATAACCACAGGTCTCCGTGTTATATGGATAACACTCACATAAAAATGTTCTTCATGCTAAGGTAAGGCTATCATAGATTGCAATGTCCTTGTGGTATATGATGGGACGTAGTCACGTATATGCGTCAAACAAGTTGAATTGTACTATGGACAACTATATGCTGCAATTACTTGTACTGATTTTTAAGACAATAAAAAAAATAACTTCAAAACGCATGGAATGAAGGTATTGCAACCTCAACAATCAAGACAGGAATGCTCTGGTTATGCCCAATAACAGAGCTTTAATAAGTAAGGTTGAAGTCATGAACTCATTCAGTTTGGTACTTAAGAAGGATAAAGAACCTTAGTAATTAAACATTCTAAACATTTCAACATGAAGAGGAGGAAAACTGGAGCGCTCATGCAAGATAAACAATATATGCCAGATGCCAAAATTACCTCACCAGCACGTGTAGGTGTGAAAATCAAATCAGAAGGGAAACCTCTGTCAAGAGCATGCTGTGAAACAGGAGAAGGCATCACCTTTCTTCCCCTATCTCTTCCTGAAGGCGGCTGGGTAACTATTGCTGCTATCTACGATCAAATTAATAAGCAACCAAAATCATTTAAGCTTTGCATTCACAGCTCAATAATGTAACTTATAACAATTAAACTCCCTAAAGCATCTTTAATTTAGCTTAATACCCTTGAGTTTAAGTTCATACACAGTCCCAAACCAAAAACAGAATTTCTTTTATCTTTTCCCTTTTGAAAGGCAAGGTAGTTTTCTCCCTTCTATGAAGCAAACCAGACTTGTCAAAGGGATTTGCTTGCATGCATTTTTACAATTTGATTTAATTAATTTTATACCACAATTAGTCTCAGATATGTCAAATCAGATCAAGTTGAATAATTTAATAACTGTTGAGAAATCAGGCTCACCCAAATACACTAAGATAAATACAAACACACTACTGTATGAGATATAAAATAATAACACAAGAATTTTACGTGGAAACTCAATTGGAAAAAACCACGGGGAGAGGTCTCAGAAATTCACTATGAAAATAATATGGAGATTACAAACTCTCTACTAATTGTTTATTTCTCTCTACCTCTCTAGCTCTCTAATGCTCAAACTTGAGCTCTCTCTCTCTCTCTAACTTTCTTTGCTTCTCTAAGCTTGGTGTTTTGCTCTCTTTGTTAGTGTGTCTTAGCTTGTGAGGATGGGTGCCCTTTTATAGTGCAACGTGGGAGACAAACTCCCCATTTTATGGCTACCAATATCAAGCAAGGAGATTTACTTTGACAATGTGGGCAATGAAATTAATTATTCCAAGACTTTGATGGCATGCATTTATTGAGAGTTCTACTGACCAACCAAATAAGAGCCAATATTCAACAATCTCCACCTTGGCTTATATTTTTCAAATACTACGTATTGTGAATTTTTTCGTGTCTGTTAATATATTCCTCTCCCTGGATACTCTATCACAAACTCAACATTCGACGAAGTTAATTAAGTCCAAGCAATGCTTGAACTTTTCTACTGTAACCGACTTTGTGAGCATATATGCGGCATTCTCCTTTGTGTAAACTTTGCGAACTGCAATGTCACCACTGTTCAGTCACTCACGAATCTTGTGATACCGAACATCTATATGTTTGGTCCTGACGTGGAACACTTGGTTCTTCGCTAAATGAATAGTACTTTGACTATCACATCATATTGCCTTTACTTATAACCTAGTTCTTGACCTAGTTCTTTAGCCACTAGCCTCCTTGCACGCCTCTCATCGATGCCATATACTCGGCCTCTATTGTTGATAATGCTACTACTAGAGATATAACACTAACTTCCAACATATACATCATCCACAAAAGGTGTATACAAACCATATCGTAGATCTCCTCAATCTAGGTCTCCAACAATCTCGAAATCAACAAACCACAGTAACCTTATTTCTTGCGATATCACGAGGCAAACATAAGACCGTAATTGGTTGTGCTCTCTTTAGATAACGAAAAATCCATTTGACAACATTCGATGCTCTTTCCGCTAGATTTGCCATATACCTGTTGAAAGTGCATGTGAGATATTTGGCCTTGTACATACCATGGCATAAGACCGATGTTCTAAAATTCATTCGAGGTCATTCCAATGCTCTTTCACGCTAGGCCCCCGGCGCCTCACAGGCCTAAAGGCTTTCAAAAAAATCCTCCATGAAATTAGGCGGGATCTAAAGGAGAGGTTTTTATTTTTTAATAACTACCTGACCATATCGTGATATATATATATATATTTTTATGATTTACAATATTCATAATCAGTTGTAGCATATCAAATCACAACAAGAAGTGAATAATATCAAGTCGAAATGGATAATTTTATTATAGTTGTAATGTTTTTTGAACTTGTACTCAACTTCTAATATTTAGTTTAATTGATATAATTCTTAAATTTATGTTTAGTTTCTTTTTTAATATTGAATTAAATTCTTGAAATTTTAAATTTTATTATTTAATAACACTTTTATGAATAAAACTAATCGTTAAAAATATGTTTGAACTTTGAATTGCATGTTTGTGTTTGAACTTTGACATTAGCAATATGGATGTGTTTAAACTTTAAGCAAATGCCTTTATTATCTTTATTATAGATTGTTTTGCTTTATATTATTGTTTTATTTGGATAAATGTAAAATAAAATATTAAAATTGGCTTATAATAAAAAATAAGTAGCGCACCCTTTATCTTTTCGGCCCTCCCAGTTAGCATTTTCCGTCTAGCGCCTTTTAGAACATTGCATAGACGACCCACGCATTTTTTTCACTGACTTTTCACATATACTCCACCTCTTCCTCTGTTTGTGGGCTCACTATGAAACTGACAAATGTGATGTCGATGGAGTCTTAACTAGTTTAGCATTGTGCGTATTAAACATCTCCAGACCTTCAATATCCTTTCGAGTTAGCCCAATCCCCGTCGATTTCCATACCTAAGATCTTCTTGGATGACCCAAGATCCTTCATTTTAAATTCACGCTCAACAAATTCTTCATTGAAGAATATCGACTTCGTCTTTCTTCTTTATCGACATGTCATCGACATATAACGTCAACAATACTAGAGAACCATCATAAAGGAATTTGAAATACACACGTGGATCATACTCGAGCGAGAGTAGTAACCGCGAGCCACCATGAAGTTGTCAAACTTCATGTACCCATCGTCTCGGGGGCTGTTTGAAACCATAGAGACTTCTTCAAACTGCAAACTAAGCCCTCTTTCCCTGGTTCAATAAACTCCTCAGGCTGCTTCATGTAGATCTTTTCTTCTAAATCACCATGGAAAAGTTGTTTTCAGATCAAGCTGCTCTAACTCCATATCTTGTGATGTTACAATAGATACGATCAACCGAATCGATGTGTGTTTCACAACTAGTGAGAATATCTCATTGTAGTCGACTCCCTCTCTTTGAGAGAATCTCTTTGCCACTAACTTAGCCTTGAATCTTTCACCTTCTTTATTAGACTGAGCTTCCTTTTTTCTGAACACCCATTTGCGTCCTTTAGTCTTCGATTCTTCTGGAAGTTGAGCTAACTCCCAAGTCTGGTTCTTCTGTAAAGACTCCATCTCTTCTGTCATACTATCTCCCATTTATCATTATCCTCAGACTGAATAGCATCCTGATAGCTAGTTGGATCTCCACTACCAGCAATCAAGGCAAAGGCAACCATGTCATCAAACCCATATCTTTGCACTAGTTTACTGACTCGCCTTTCCCGATCTTTAACAAGATTATAAGACCCTCTTGGGGATCTGAAGGATGATCATCTTCAATCTCTTCAGGAAGTTCTACCTCAACTGGGTGTTTATGCAACATGTGTTTCTCATTGAACACCACATCTCTGCTGACAAACTTCTTCTTGAATACTGGATCCCATAACATGTATTCCTTGACTCCGTCTTCATATCCAAGGAAAATACTTTTTTGACCTTGGATCAAGTTTGGATTGTCATTCCTCGACCGGCAGATGAACATAAGTTGGACAACCAAAAAATTTCAAAAATAAATTGGTTTCCCACTCCATACCTCCTCGGGGATTTTATAATCAATTCCAACTGAAGGAGATCAGTTTATCAGATAACAGGCTGTGTTGATTGTCTCAGCCCAGAAACTCTTGGGCAAACCTGCATTCAACCTCATACATCTGGCACGTTCCAATAGAATTATGTTCATCCTCTCTACAACCCAATTTTGCTCTGGAGTTCTTTTGACTAAGAAGTGTCTGGTGATACCTTCATCCTAACAGAATTGTAGGAATGACCTGTCCTTGTATTCCGTGCCATTATCTGATCTGAAATACTTCAACTTCTTTCCAGTCTAGTTTTCTACTTTAGCTTTCCACTGCTTAAAGATTCTGAAAACCTCAAACATTTGCTTCATAAAATACACACTCACTTTTTTGTAGTAGTCATCTTTAAAGGTGACAATAATAGGCTCCACCCATTGATATATGCTTGATCGGGCCCCAAACATCTGAATGTACATAATCAAGTACATTCTTAGTGGTATGTGCTCCTGTCTCGAAGCTTACCCTTCGTTGTTTGCTGTATACGCAAAACTTGCAAAATTCAAAACCTGCGCTTTAACACATTTCAACAATTGCCTTTTGTGAAGTTCTTTCATTCCACCTTCACTCGAAATGACCAAGTCGCGTGTGCCGTAATTATGTATATCACTTTGTTGGAATTATCCTGCACAGAAATTGCCACTCCACCAGTAATTGTGTCCCCTATCAACTTGTAGAGGGTGCCCATTTTCTGGCCCCTTCATAATTACCATCGAACCCTTGGTAATTTTCATGACTCCATCTCTGACTGAGATACTGCAACCTATAGAGTTGAGTACTCCAACCAATAGCAAGCTCTTCTTCAATTCTGGAATATACCTTGCATCACCCAATGTTCTGATACCCAATGTTCTGACAACCCCGTCAAACATTTTAATTTTGATGGTGCATATCCCAATAACTTTACAGATTGCATTGTTACCCAATAAAACTTTACCACCATTGCAAGATATAAAAATATCAAATCAATCCCTGTGAGGGAACATATAAAAAGAACATCTAGAATCCATGTACCAATCTATAAGGATGTTACTGTCTCTAACAGATAAGAGATCACCATGTGAAGCTTCATTTTCTGTCACTGTGTATAGCTCTCCGTCGCACCACACATCTGCTTGCTCAACAACATTAGCAGAAGTTTCAATATGCTTACCTTTCTTTTTGTTATCCTTCTTCAACAATGGACACTTATTTTCGTAGTGGCCCTTCTCGTGGCAATGATAACACTCAACCTGAGATTTATCTTTCTTGTCTGGTCTCGACTGAAACATTTCTCGTTCCTTGCCGAAATACTTCTTCTGATTAAGACCCCTACTACGCCCATCTGAAAATGCAAGAAAACTGTCTCTTTGATCTCTGGAAGTAGTGCCTCTGAACTTATCCTGATCCAGGACTGCTGACATCACATCGTCAACTACAAGCTTTTCCTTCCCTACAAGGAGTGTAGTCTGGAGAGTTGGGTATGAATCTGGTAGAGAGATAAGAAGCAATAAGGTTTTATCTTCTTTGTCGACTTCACATCATCTCTTCACATCACCATCTATTAAACTCATTAATATAATTGGTCAAATATGACCCTTCTTCCATCCAAAGCCGGGACAATTCTTTCTTCAAATATAACCGGTTGACAGAGACTTTGACTTGTAAACTTTCTCAAGTTTCTCCCACAAGTCCTTCGAAGAGGTTTCTGTCAAAACCTAATATTTGATCTTTGGCGCCAAACTTAATCTGATTGTTGTCACAGCCTTTGCTTCAAGTTCGGTCCATTTTTTATCTGTTATAGTAGTTGGTTTCTTCCCTTCTTGTACCTTTGTCAATCATTGTTGAACCAATACATCTTTGATTGTACACTGCCAAGTACTGAAATTTGACTTACCGTCAAATGGTTTAACTTCATACCTCACACTTGTGTTTGTCATCTTCGTATTTGTGCCCGGCCTAATTTCCCTTTAAATTGATCATACCAGTTGGCCAAGTAAGTGCAAGTTGGGTGGGAGTCTCTTCGTCCTTTTGCAACAGTGACTAATTAAATAACCACCTTTCTTAAAGGCGTTGTCTTTTGAACTACTTTCCTAGACACCAACGGCATGAACCAAAACCTTTGATACCAATTGTTGAGAAATCAGGCTCACCCAAATACACCAAAATAAATACAAACATACTATTGTATGAGATATAAAATAATAACACAAGAATTTTACGTGGAAACCCAACTGGGAAAAACCAAGGGAGAGGTCTCAGAAATTCACTAAAAATAATATGGAGATTACAAACTCTCTGAGAAATAAATTAACTGTTTATTTCTCTCTACCTCTCTGGCTCTCTAATACTCAAACTTGAACTTTCTCTCTCTCTAACTTTCATTGCTTCTCTAAACTTGGTGTTTTGCTCTTTGTTAGTAGTGTGTCTTAGCTTATGAGGATGGGTGCCCTTTTATAGTGCAACGGGGGAGACAAACTCCTCATTTTATGGCTACCAATATCAAGCAAGGAGATTTGCTTTGACAATGTGGGCAGTAAAATTAATTATTCCAAAACTTTGATGGCATGCATTTATTGAGAGTTCTACTGACCAAACAAATAGGAGTCAATATTCAACAATAACTAAAAATCTGTAGACCTGAATTAATTCTCGGCGCCGCCATCAATTACTAAACAAAAGCTAACACAACTACAGGTAAACTGTACACAACATCCAAAACTCACCTTTCCGATAACAAATACTTCCTCCGTCCCTTAATATATATAAGCCTTTTTAGAGTTGTGCACAAGTATTAAGAAAATGATTGTATAGCATTAAATATAATATCAAATGTCTATATTGTCCTTGTATTGGAAAAAAAGATGGTTATTTATCGGGCAAAAAATAGTGAGGGACTCAAAGTTATATTTAATAGTTGGGATAATATTGTAAACTAAGCATACTTTGAAATTTTAAAACGTCATAAATTAAGAGACAAAAAAATTTCTCAAAAACGTCTTATATTAAGGACGGATGGAGTATTATTAACATCATGGTATTTCACACCCAAAAAAAAGGGGGACAAATCAAGATAACCTCATTGAAAACATAACAGGAAAATCAATTGAGTGATTCGGTAGTACCTCAAATAAGGATTCTGGGGCAGAAGATGCATTGAAAAGAGCGTCGAGAACAGAAGCAGATACCTGCATAAGAAGTACCCCGCCCGTATCATTAGTTATTACTAGTATTATACACCCCACATACATTACATTATTAAACAGGAGAGAGACTGGGTGTGGGTATAGGGTTTATGTGAACCTGAGGAGAACCCAAGAAGACGAGTTGCTTCTTCTTGGCAGTGGGACTGATTGCAGTTGCACTGAAACAACAAAAGCGTCGAAACATTAGCGACGATGAAAGCATTTTTTAGCTACCTTCTTCTCCAATTTTTACTTTTTTGATTTGGGGGTGGGGTTTCTTTCGTTTATTTCAATTCAGGTTAGGTTTATCAAATTATCCACTATTTTAGATATAGATGAATTTCATTTCCTCCTCTGTTCGCATTTGAAAGAGGGAAGAGGGAGGCATGAGAGAGTTTCTTTTCTTTTTTTAAAAATAATATTTGAATTGATTTATAGAACAATGTTACTTACTACTTTCATTCTATAATACCTTCTTTAATAAGTCTTTTACTGATTTTTTAAAAAAAAATTATTTATTTTTCATATTATTCTTATTTTTTTTTATTGTCCCATTTTTTTATTTTAATAATTTTTAATTTTTTATAAAGGGGTAGTGATTTTTATATAAATTTTAATTTTAAATGATTAAATGATGATATTAAATGAGTTTTTTCATTCATATATATAAAATTAAAACAGTTATTATTATTATTTAATTATTATTACGATTTTATAAGCAGTCCTAAAGAAATTAGGTTTTCTATCCTTTCAAAAATTCCTTCTGAATACTATTGCAGCTGCTTAATTGATAGTGAAATGTATATATTTGTGATCCAAAATTTTACAAAAAGATTTTGAACTTAATAATACAAGAAAGTCATGCGTTACATTTTCAAAAGTGCATGAAACAGTTATAATTTTATTTATTTATTTTTAAATGTCACAAAAGATAGATTATGTAGGGTTGAAAAATGAAATTTGAGTGGTTTGAAATTGATTGATAAACCGTTCGAGCATGACTTGGATTCGATATTTAAATGATCAAATTTTTTCATATTCGAACACTTATACTTAATAATATAATATGAGTCATTTGATGATCCTTATTTAGAATATCAATTTTCCTACATCACTATACATACATACTTGATATAAGTTATTTGACCCCTTACTTATATCGATATATATTTATTTAATACATATATTATTTAACAATTAAATTTTTCACATACTTTTAAGAATTGGAACTTGTTCATTAATTGTTTAAGAATGATAATAGTATCTCATTAATTTTTTTTACAAGGCTATTGATCTAATTTGAAGTGTTCAAATTTTAGTCATTTAAACTACTTGATTGAGTTAAGTTTATATGCATTATCATAATACAAATGATCAAGTTCAAATTCGTATGTCTCAAATGCTCATAAGTAATTCGATTAAAAAATGAGTTGAATTGAGTTAAACTCGAGTAAAATAAAACGAGTCGAATTCGAATCTAAGTAAAGATTGTAAAATTTTATTCGAATCCGAATGTCTTAAAAAAGTTTTTGAGTAGAATTTAAGCAAATAGTGTTCAACTCGAGATTATGCACTGTACAATATATGCAACATTTAATACTCGTTTATGTAAAGAAAAAGTTTTATGGAAAGGTATAACTCGGTCTTTTTAAAAAAATTCTTAGGCATTTGAATGCCATTTTTATTCGGGCAAAATATGTTGAAATTTTACGTAAAAAGATGCTTCACAAGCACTAATATTTAAATTTTCTAAAAAAATACGAATTTTGATAAAAAGTCTCAAAAATATTATATCCATATTTATTTTCTATACATCTGTTTATATATACACCAAATGATGGTTAATATTTAGTTTAAAAAATAAAAATTACATTCAATACTTGCGAGGGAAATGAAGCAAACCCACCGTGATTTCTTTTGTTTACACGTCAGTTGTCCTCAGAAGACAACTTAAAAAATTATTCCTCCAACCACGGTGAACATGTGGCTTTAAAACTCAAATCGCTTCAATAGAAGAACATTCAAAAAGACAATCTTATAATTAATATAAACATACATACATTTTTCAACAGTACAAAACTTGCTATTGCAACACTTTTCTTTTCTTTTTTTTGTCAATTGCGACCTATATTAATAGGTAGGTGGGATGAATATGATTATAAAATTGATCCACTGTAATTATAGTTATACACTTAACTCGCTATAACAAAACCATCAACAGTAAAATCGTAATATATATTATTTTTCATATAATACACAGACAAATATACTACCCTCAATAAATTTACAGTACTTGTTAACATTTCCAATGAGCAAAATGTTTTTAATTTAAACTTTTAAAGTAACTATTAGGGAGGAGAAAGTTTGAGGGGAGGGATGAACATAGCAGAGGTTAAATAGTGCCCCACTCTTTTAAGAGTTAACGGTGCCTAAATTTGCTGAATTGCGTATACAAACCTGAATATTTAGCTGGCCAGATGAATCCACATAGCTAAATGGAACCAATAGAAAATCCCTTTGGTGCAAACCTTCCACCCAGCCAGGAAAACTTTGTGTACATGATTTCAACCTCAGTGAGCTGGTTCCTCGCTCCGATACAAGATCATAAGAGAAATGTTCCTTTGACCAGCTTGGCCCAATGCAGGTTATCATGATTGTGTGGCCGACGTTTTCTGTGCCCTTATTAAGTAGAAAGAGAAGGCCATCTTCCTCTGCTTGAAGAACAAGAAATGTTTCGTTCGTGCCAAGGGACACAGTCAAAGGGGAATTATACTTGAAACGCCTTCCAGTATCCCAATGTTTACTGATGAAATGGAGTAACAAATGTTCGCGTGAACCAGTAAAGTTGCAGTCCCAAAGGGGGCATGAGCATTGTGTGTCCGTACATGTCTCTACCTGGTCATTTAACTTCACGTAATTAACTACTTCTGTGCACCCTGTCTCTGTAAATTGGCATGGTGCTCCGACTGAATCCTCCACCTTAATATCAACATTTACAACATTCCCACCCTCAAGATGCATTCCCTGGGACAACACTTGAAATTTGTTAATGAATAGGTTACACCAATATAATCGGAAAAAAAATCGAAATATAAAACTGAAGCTTTAGTTTGTACATCTAGAAACTATATAAAAATACCAACTTTTCCAAGAAAATGCAGTGGGAACGTCTAACTAAATAGTTAATCGTCTATCCTCTTATTGCACAGGATAGTTTATATGAACATTGTAATCATCTAAATAACTGAAAGTGGCAATGATAACTACCTCATTCCCCTCTTGTCCATGCACACGAGAATGGTCAACCACAGTGGCAACATCTCCGGAAAGAAGGTCATCAACTTTGGCAGTTCCATGGAACATCCCCATCCCAAGGCCCCTTTCTTTGCAGATCACCTGTCGCAGAATAGGAAACTAGATAAACCTACGTAAATTATAAAATGTATATACTTATATCACAATGTAATGTATAATGTACCTCCCCAAAACCGTAACCACCGAGCTCTCTTTCTCGTTTTTCTCGGTCAGCAATTTCTTCCTCACCCCATGAAGATAAATATGGACAAACAACAGAAGGGGCTGAATCAAAGAGTCCTTCAACAGCAATGCTTTCATAGTAAAAGAGCTGTAAATTTCAAGAGGTTAAAGATAAATATTTACTAAAATATTGGGAAAATAAGTATTTGAAAACATTTAATTTCACCTGGATAAACAAAAGGCAACCACCAACTGCACGTTGCTTCCCTTGCCGGAAGCGAGATACCTCACGAACTAGCCGATCAAGTAAGAATTTCCCCCAATTGAACTGGTGGACAACATCCATATTTGTCAAGAAGTGGAGAAATGAAGGGCTTACATCCAACCTTGCTGTAGGGCACAAAAGAGTACCTAGAACATAGAGGACAAATGATCTCTTAAAATCCTCTCCTGCTTCTTGATCTGCCAAAAGCTCTTCCAAAAGGCGCACAGAAATACCACGATTTGAAGCATTGTATTTTTTACGCAATTCTACAATTAAGTCATCAGGACCTGAATTCACTACATCCTTCCCACTAGATGCCAAACCCATCACAAGCTCCACATCATACGGTGATAAAGGAATGCGTTTGCCACAAACCTCCAAGCTGCGCCGTACAGTATTAAATCTCTCCAATAACCAAAGGCACAAACTACGACGCAGAGTGCGACATCTGAGATTAAGGAGGCTACCAAACCCCATGCTCTTTACAGCATCCTTTTGTTCAGGTGAAAGGTGTTTCAACACATTCAATAAACGGCCCGGGGAACACCTTGTGACTAGTTTGGTCTGCATCACACAGGCTTTGAGATTGGAATAATGTATTATCTAGATTGCAACACATTTTAAGTTTTTTTACTGTCTTCTTTTTTTCCTATAACAAATATTGCCTTTAAACTTTCACTTACTATCCTAGTAAAATATGAACTTTATTTTCATTCTTTCTATAACAAAAGGGTATCTTAAAAGTGGTTATTATCTTACAGATCTTTTTATATTAGATTTTACAATGTTATAAGTGTCATTTTGTTGAAAGAGAAATTAAGCAAAGCAACCGGACCAAACCTATTCCCTTTATAATATAGAATAGATGAATTAGACACATTATAGAAGAGAACCTGTTTTCTCGGCTTAGGCTCACGAGCAGGAGTAGAGCTCAAGTAGTTATCCCAGACTTCACGGGCACGTGTAGTGTACTTTGCTTTATCTTCAAGACTCATCAACTTCCAAGCATCTGAAGCTGCTTTTGTGGCCTAAATGGAGTATCGTATTCCTTCAGTTAACATTTCCAAACAATTTTTATTGAACTCATCACTAACTCGGTATATAAGTATGCTCACAGCTTTCAGGCCTGAGGATTCGGGATGGGAAGTCTTGTAGTCCTTAATGAATTCACAGCTATAAGAAATCTTCTAAGCATTAGTATGTCGATAACAATAATCCAAAAGGCCTAACTATCATACTGGAAATCCTACTTTCAGTATATCAATGTTTACCTAAAATGCACCCAAGAACAAGCAGGACGGGGTGTACTAACTTGTTTCTTCTTTCTCTTCTTTCTTCTACTTTCTCCATATTCGATATGTTCTTCTTCCTTTCTCTTTCCTATTGTGAGATCCCCTTCACTTGGTATCTTAAAGTTTGAATATATTCAGGGTGGTGTCAGATGTTATGAGAAAAGGTTCTTCGTTAAAAAAGAAGGAAATAACATTTACAACTAATTGTACAAATAAAAACTAATAACAGCCGATCCACATTTCTTTCAGATTTTCATGAACCAGAACATAACAAAAAAACAAAATTAGTACTCCCTTTGTTCTACAAAAAGTGTCTCATTAGCCAATTATTTTTATTCCAAAAAAAAAGAAAAAAGAGTCTGGATGATAGGACAAAATGACACAATGTCCCCAAGTTTACGATCACAATTTCAATATTATGCCATCACTACTAAAACAAACACTCAATAAATTAGGGGTAAACATCAAACAAAAATATATCCTAAAATTTTATAAATTTTGCAAATGGGACTCTTTTTGTGAAGCCTAAGAAGAATATGGATACCAAATTTTAAAAAGAGATCTTAAGAATCACATACACCTCAACTAAACAAGCCTACTAATGATATTATTATTTTCTTGGCAATGATTTATTGCATGTAACATATGGCTCACATCTATAATATCCTGCAAGAGGAATCTATCTATGCTACTATGCAATATCATGTTCTACGAATAAGTAGTTCGAATAAATAAACTGTAAATTACTCCACTACTGATAAAGATGTATAGACATCTAAAATGGGTGAAAAATGAAATGTCAAATGTCTAAATATAAAATGGCTAAAAAGGAAATGTCAAATGTCCAAATAGTTAAAATCAAAACTTCTCTTAATCAGAAAAATAATATTCTAAGAATGGACTAACATTTAATAGAACATTATTAAATCTCTTAAATTATCTTGATGTCTAACTATTGTTTTCTGTGTTATAATGAGGTCCAAGCCAAAGCAAAATCTCAAACAAATAATTAATACAGGTTAGACATGTGCTGGTCCAGGAAATTTTGTGTATCAGATCAGCGTTTAACTGGTCACAAAATCTTCATCTTTTATGGATCATAAGACTTGGTATCGCTGTAACCACAAAATGCAAAACTCTTGACAAAAAATCAGCCTTTTTCAGATGTCACCCACCCCATTTCTACTCCTCAACATCCAATGACATAACCGTTGGTAGTTAATGCTGCTGAACATGGTAAATTAACAATTTTAAGAAACACCATTTCTCCTTTCATGTCATTTAAATCACACAATAATTAACCCTCTTCAAATTGAACAGTTATAAGAAGCTCACTAAGAATGATGGCTAATTTTCTAGGTAGTAGTTTAATCAGCTCTCAACAATTTAAGGGGTACATAGAGATATTTTGGATGATACCTTGCAAATCTCAAAAGAATGTCCATCTTGGTAGCAGCCTTGCAATTTAAAGAGGTAAATAGCAAGTTTTGCCTAAATAAAACCCTACTGACTGTATATTTGACTAACGGACTATGTGGGAAAGTACAAAATCAAGAAATATCATCCAAATTAACACAGTACAATTTTAAACATTTACAAGAAAATTAAAGCAGCCTAGTTAAGGACTTTGATCAAACCAGAAATTAAGAGCTTTGGTACAACCTAATAAAATGAATGCAATAAGAGATACAATGTCTATACTTGTACCTAAAAATGTCATTAAAAATGTCATAATTATATAAAATCAAATTTATCCAATACATATATATATATGATAAATGAAATTAAATTTAGGGTTTAAAAAGTGAAACCATTCTTGTGAGTTAGAGCCTCGTTGGGATGAAAGGCGAGGTGATTCCAGTAGAATGATAAATTTCTAGGGCTTCAGCTTTGATGGACTCCAACAACCAGCTGCGGGCATTAATTTTCAGGATAGTGTTTAGCAGATTTCAGCGTTGAAATCGGTTGTACATTTGAGTTTCCTTTTTGCTCTCCTGTTTTTTATTCAACAAAACAACAATTTTAATAAGGGTGCACATAGCCGGGCCGGGCCGGCTTTGATCCGAATAGAAAGTCAGGATCTCTCGCTTTGCACTACACCATGACTTTGTGAGTGAGCGTAGCGAAGGGATAAATTCATATTTTTAGAGATATTTTTTGTTCCTGCTTACTCTTCAATATTATCTAAGCAGGAGTATTATATAGATTATAATTTTTGTTCTTACGTTATTTTTTATCAAATAAATAATAATTTTTTTTAATATAAAGATAATATAAATATTTAATATTATCATTATTATTTTTTAATACTTTGATATGGCTAAAAAAATATTAAGAGAGATGAAACGTCCTGAGCCCGACTCATGGTAATCATGAGTTTCGGAGTTCGACCCATACCTCTTTATTGAGGTCAAAAACGGAAGAAAAACAAAACTCAGGCACTATAAAAGCAGTGTTTGAGCCTAAAATTAGGGCTTAGAAAACTCAGAAAATTGAATGAGGCTCCAGAGGAAGGATGTTTCAAAGGGTGGTTGCCCCCTCTCTATTAAAAAGAGCCAATGATTTCATTTTCTAGCTACACAATTCAACAGCCCTTGTTTGTTCAAGGCCATGTTTGTTTGTTTCAGCTTATTCAAAACAGCTTTTAGCTTATTCTTAGTGTCTGTTCGGCAATGACTTATTTTACAATGACTTAGAGATGGCAAATATGGAAGAGGCTATGATGATGATGAATCAATTTTTCTGGGTTAAATCGGGCAGTGAGATAATGATATCTTGAAACGACCCGGAGGGTATGTGAGAGATTTGATTGGGTTATTATTCCTCTCTCATGCAACTGGTGGTTGCAGTCATGACTCTTGCCTGATATATTACAGATCTGAGCCTTTCCTTCCAACATCTCTCTTCCTCTCATTCTAGTTTGCTGTTATTAATGGGTTTTTTAATTTCGACCTTTTTGTCTTAAACTTTTTTTAAAGTCAAATAAACAATTCATTGGCTCATAAGAATGTATTTAGTTGAGGTAATCGCTAGAGAATGTGAAGCCTTGTCCAAAGGAGATGAAATGTGATGTTGAGGTGGGATTCATTCATTTTATGTTATTTAGAAATTCTCTGTTCTATATGCATACATATGTTAATCTCCTTTCAGCATTCATTTGTTGTTCTTTCTAAATTATTTGTAAGTTGAAATTTTTTAGTATAAGTAATATCCAACAATATCTGACTCATTCAAAAGTACATTTGCCATTCGAGATGGGGAGGAGTACAAGAATTTCTGTGATCGCCCAAAGGACCAGAGACCACAAGCAGAAGAAGTCATTGGGGTAAGCCATTATTGTACTCACAAGTTTAGCCTTCAAGTTGGTTCATCAATGTGTTTGGATTCAATTTTACGTAAAACTATATTCTGGCAAATAGAATTTGTATGCTTTTGTTTTATACAGAGAATATAGAATTGACCTCTACTTCACTCTTTCAATTTTTACTCTCACCCTTTCCCCATTTGATCGTTTTAGATTTTCTTCTTGTTCTCACTCTTTCTCCTGGGCTGCTTAAAAACCAACTTTTCTCTAACTGGTATGTATATGTGGAAAATTAAATATTGCCCAGATGAAATCAAACTCAAAGAAAAGATATACAGAAGTTTTAAAGAAAGAAAAAAGTAAAAAATACCCTGTCTTTTTGTAATTACTTCTGCTGTTAAAACGAAAAAGTAACTGTCCAATTTCCTCCAACTTTATACAGTAGATAATTATAGTTTAGAAGATCTGAGTCAGCTGGTTTATGCCATTTCTCCTCTTTCCTTTCACTGTGTAAAGACTGACGGAGGGTGGAGGGTGGAAGGAGAAAAGATCCCTCCTGGTATGATTACATTTCACTTCTGCTGTTAAAACAAAAAATAACTGTCCAATTTCCTCCAACTTTATACAGTAGATAATTATAGTTTAGAAGCTGGTTTATGATTTGTGTCAAGAGACTGAGGAGAGAGTCCTCCCTTTGAAATAGTTTTGTTCAGAACATTGTCTGCTTTCTCATCCTTAATTTGGCTTCCAAGGCCCTATGGAGTTTGATAACATCACCACTCCCAGGTTGGTTGCTCTCAATTAGGAGAACAGCATCATATGTACAACTCACAAGATTTGAACATATCATCATAGTAAGGGAATTGTATAACAGTAGCAGCAGTGGTCACCCGAAACCCCCAAACAACATCCTGCAAAACAAAATGAACGAGGAATATGTAAAACTGAAGGCAATAGAATATACAAGCCTGTGCTGTGCAGCTGCCGCTGCTAAACAAAAATACCAGGCATATGTTTTTCTCTTACCCTCATAGGGCAGACAATTATAACAGTCACAGAACAAAGTGCAACAGCAGCATAAAGTCCAAATGGAATTGTTGTATTATTACATTAAAACACACCACAGATCAAGTCCAACAGTTGACAACGCCAGAATTTATAATACAACTGACAAACTTGTTTGTTTGTTTGTTCATTAAAACTAGAAAAAATGTAAAACAAACAGATTGAAATTTTATTACCCGACTCAACTTTGAATAGCAGATTAAATGCAATAAGTCGATCTCTATTGCTAGTTTGACAACTATACATGTCAAGACTTCGGAGTCCTGCCAGGAATTTCCTTGTTCCTCCGTATGCAAATCTGGAAGAGGTTCAGTGAAGAAGAATTAAGAAAATCATTTGGAACCAGAAGAAATGCCTTCTGAGGAAGATGTTCGGACCATCTCGGCATGCTCTCTGTGAAAGACTTTAATTTAACAGAGCTGTCCCCTTTAATTGCTATAAGCTCGTACGAAAACCCTTTCTGTAATGAGCTCGGCAAATACATGTAATATTACCACATTTCCAATACTTTGAACACCATAATTAAGGATGAAAAGTGTCCGGTCAACTTCTTCCTGAAGAATTATGTATTTAAGTATTGGTGTCTATATAAACAGAAAAAAAGGAGTCACAGCAGAAGTGCTTGGCAATATCAGGATGCATGTAGTTGAAGTGTTGGTATAACCACTTGGAAGAACCAACAAAGGCACAGCCAGGATGAGGACATGAACATGGTTCATGGATGCAAGTCTGCTCATGCTCCTGTTTCTTGCTGTAGCTCACTATGTCTTTGCACCCATACTTCATGTTCGGACATGAGATTTTGATTGATTCAAGAACCTTTTCAATGGCCCGGCAACGATTATAGCCAATAGGCAAAGAGCATGAAGGGCACTTGTTCCTAAGCTTGCTGCAGCAGCTGGAGCAAGCTGTATGCCCATTCTCACACTACGAGGAAATTAAGCAAACTATAAACATAAGATATGGTAATAAGAAAAGAAGAGATACGGAAAATTGGAAATGTTATAAGTAAAGAAAACACTGAAGCCTAGATCATAGATTGCACGCTAAACATAATAATTTTCTTGGTCTATACACATGGTACAACATCTTAGATCACATATATGTAAGCTACCAACACTTCAATGCTAGATATCAAACTTTTTAGCTTTTAAGTGAAGACCAATAGTGGACTTATTCCGAGAAATGACACTAATATAAAAGCTAAGCGGTATTCATTTAATACTTTAATATGTAATACTTAATAGTATGCTGGCGTCAACTCAAGTACAAGAACTCTTAATAGATACATGACATAAATCATAAGAAGTAAGAGTAATAGATTAATTGGAATTATATTTGCTAAATAGGCGCATTCAGAACTTGGCATAGCCAAGACAGCAGTTTTGGTAAAGTCTACACATGGTTTTACAAGTTCATCGAATCCTCATATAATACCTTACATGTGTTCATATGTTTGTGGAGTGAAAAGTACTTTGATCTCTAGAGATTTCTATGCATAGAGTATACAGCTTATGGTGTACTTCTCCAAATTATGGTATCAATTAGTATATTCCATTGTTTTGTGCAATGGTGAAACTTGGGTTGATGCAATCACAACTACGGACTTCATAAAACAATAATTAATGGAGACACTCTGGGTAATGACTTTTTGTTGTCAATGCTCATCAGTAGGTTTTATGGGGTTAAATCAACTTTTCCTCACTCTACTCGACCTCAGTTTACAAATGCATCACTGAACTGAATTTTTTACAATCGACTCGTTGAACTATAAATTATTTTCAAATCGTTACAAAATCCGTTAAATAAGTTGACTTTTAACAGAACATCCACGTCACTTTTAAATGAACATCCACGTCATGTGATATCATCCTAAATGTTGTCACATTGGAAAGTAAATGGGTTTAATACCTTCAACATTAATAATGAAAAATTATTAATATTTTTTTCTTTATCATTTATTGTATTACCTACCACCCCACTAGGTTCATCCCCACCAAATTCACCGTTCACCACTTCTTCTTCTTGCGATTCCTGCAACGAAACCATTATGCGGTGGCGGGTAGTGGCGGACGGCAGAGATGATTGTGGTACATGAATGTATAAGATGAAAGAGGAATTGGATGGATCTAAAAGGGCAAGTAGGTTGTACCTGAAAAAAATTAGGGTTTCAAATGGGTTTCTAAACCCACTTGAAAGAGATTGACAGAGAGATATTCTACAAATTGGGGTTTCAAATGGGTTCAAACAAATTGAATTTGAAATTCAAATTTTTAAAAGATTTGTTGCCAACTAGATCCGAAAGAGCCCCTAGCCGAATCAATCATCTAGAGATTCCTCCAGAGACGGTCGTTGTACCAATCCTCAACGACGGTGCCGGAGCTTCTTTCACTGCCGATGGGTGGAAAGTTGATGGAGAGGCTGCAAGGTATGGACATTGTTAGAGATCCAATCAGGCTAGACGGATTGAGTCCACCGGCGACGATAATGAATTTGTCGAAGGGGAAGAGGACGATGGAGGAGATATTGTACATAGTGAACTAGATCAAATCTGAAAAAATAAACCCAGATAATTAGGTGAAATTTTAAAAAAAATAGCGAAAATAAAAAATAAGAGATTAGATTTTAGACAATTAGGTTTAATTATGTAAATATCATTAGTTTTAGCTTTGCAAAATATTAAAAATATATTCTTTAAATAAAAAAATTAGCAATTTTTTTCTAAATTTCCATGACTTTTTAAATATTTCTTGATGACATTTAGGATTTTCAAGAAATAAACAAAGAGAATAATAATAATAATAATAATAATAATAATAATAATAATAATAATAATAATAATAATAATAATCCCTCCATTTCAAAATATTAGCTAATTTTATATTTTTAAAGTGAACTTAAAATATTTAAAAATCAAAAAAATAATATGAATTCATTAATTTTATATAAATACATTTGTAAAAATTATACATTAATTTATTTTATTCTTAATTAATTTAATTATTTATTATGTACATTAATTTGATTTATATTTTGTTTAACTATTTGTTATAGAATTGACAATTGTTGTGTTTTTAAATTGTTAAATATCCACCTAAGTATCTGATGTGGTGCCACATAAACATTCCGTTAACTTTTACCACTTTTAGACGGAAATTTTAATTTTTGTAAAAAAGTTATAGTTCAATGAGTTGATTGTAAAAAAAATTAATTCAGTGATGCATTTGTAAACCAAGGTGTGAAAAAAGTGTATTTAATCCAGGTTTTATATGTAATGTTTTAAAGCGTTATAGGACCTACTTTTCTTGGGATTTTCATTTCTTCACGAATATCTCCAATTTGAAATCTAATGAAATGGAATCTCTACTTGTATTGCTTGACTCGATGTAACTGCTTCTTCTATTAGCGCATCTGGATTGGTTCCTTTTCTTGCAGGAGTCATTGCTCTCTTTTGACTTATTATATTATTCTTACCCCATTCCCATTAGTTTCGTACATTTGAAAAACCACGATCCCTTCAAAGAAGACTTTTGTGTGGTCTCTAATTTTACAAAGATTGAATACTAATGAAGTAATGACCTCTAGATAAATCATAGACCAAGTGTTCGTTCAGACATTTGTTTCACATGCAAGCAGAGTAATGCGATGCATGCTCATTTATTTCTACATTATGTTGCTTGAAGTTTGTGAAACTCTCTTTTGGAATGTTAAAAAGGAGAGTGGGGGTACCCTGCTTCACTGAACATATGTTGATAATTCGTTTTCGAGAATTTTGAAACAAGATGTATGCAAAAATTTATGGAAGAGTGCTTTGTTTCAGTTTTATGGAGAATTTCAAGTGAGTGTAATTCTAGACTGTATAGTGGGAGTTATTTATCTTTTAAGTTGTTGATAAATAAGGTTATTTTTCTTTCTTCTATTTGGGTTTCTGCTATGGAGGCCCCTTTATCGATTTGTGTAGATATTAGAGGGTTGCACTTTCAAGTGCTCTTTTGGTCTTTTATTTTGTAGTCTAGTGAGGATTGACTTCGTGTCCTCTCGTTTATTGTATCCCCTTCCTTTTTTAATAAAATTTCTTCTTTCTCTTTGAAAAGTAGCTATGCTTTCTTCAAGAATAAACGGTTAACTTTAGACGGTGAAACGGGACCCAGGGGATCAATAAATAATAAGTTATAATTATTTCTTCATAGAAGCATGATGATTTGAACTCTTAACACCCCCCAGTCCCCTTCTTCATCTTCTTCTTCCATTCGTAGTCCGTCCAGATGTTTTGTCAAAACTTTAAAGCTTTATTATGGTGATACCAACTCCAAGAAAAAAAGAAAATAACTCAACTAAGTCTTGGTCCAGATCTTTGGCAAGATGGCCTAAACAACTACCTTCTATGATACCCACGACATGCAATGATAGATGCTAGGAGCCTAGAACTACTCTTTCTTCTCTATTTCGAAAAACACAGCCAATCAGATATTTCTTCAAATGTGTCATCTCCATTTTTTTAAAGTACAAAATAAAAAACTCCTCAAATTTGGAGAAAAGGTAGTAACTTTCTCCATTTTCAATCGTTCATTCATTGCCAAAGAAGCAAAAAGTTACTAACATGTGCAAACATTTTCTTGTATGATTGGCAAGCTAACAAAAACAAATAACCCCTCACCTTCTTCACCTACATCATGACCTGTAATTCAAAAAAGTTTCAAAAGTCGGAACTAGAAAATCTTGCAATATCAAATGAGTAATAAAGCTTCTCCACCCTGTACCCTCGATGTCTCTTTATTGTAGGAAGCAGGAATCCCTCTCCTTTGGGATGAATCTAACAGAACACTAGGTACCGTTCTCCTAGGAACTCCATTCTGTTTAGTTTTCACTACAAGCACCTAAAATCTAGTGGAGTAATAGGTTGTCTAATGCCCATACTGGACCACCTGCCTTCACAATAGGTTACCCTTATCTGTTTGTGAGTTTTCCATACTAGAATTCCTAAGGATTTTTAATTCAAGAAATGATAGGAAAGTAACTTTCCTTATTTCTATTTGTGAGTTTAGTAAAGAAAATATAACAATTTTCCTATCCCGTGTTTGTGAGTTGCTCAGGAAAACAAAAGAATTTTAATTTGTGATATATTATTACTATTGTACCCTTACATATTGAATATAACATACTTAGAGCATGTTCGGCAGTGACTTATAAGTTGGTTTGACAACCTTATAAGTCATTTGTCACTATTCCTCTGTTTGGCAATGACTTATTTTTTTACTTATAAGTCGATTTATAAGTAAAAAAATAACCAAGTATTTGTAACTTATTTTAAAATGATTTATAAATCATTTTAAAATAAGTTAGTTTGACCAAATGTAATGTCTATTTTGGCCCTCTTTTTATTAATGTCCTTTTTACTAATCTTTACATTTGATTGTAACTTATAAGTCATTATGAGCCGAACACCTTCATAACTTGTTTTAACTTAATTTCTGACTTATGAACGCTTTTACTTATAAGTCACAACTTAAAGTCAACTTATATTTTAACTTTAAGAAATTTTAAAATAAGTCATACGGAATACTTATGTATTGCAAGGGTAATTATGGAATTAAAATAAATTCATTAAACCCATTTTCATTTCCTTTGCTTTCCTAGTTCCTACCATTTTGGTCAAGAAAATTTCTCAATTTTCTAACTAAAAAAACTCACAAACATGGGATTTTTAAAAAAAATACAATTTTCCTTGGCTTTCCTATCCTTCCCTTAGTTTTAAAAACTCACAAACAGGGTGAGAACTTTGCAGAGCATGAACCAATTAGCATATTGGCAATAAACAAGAAGCTGCAGAACTAAGCCTAATTTACCGTAGTAAAATGGATATGGCCATAAAATCTATTAGACCTAAAACTACACGATCCATTATGCAATTCAACATGGTACCAGAATTATTGTGCTCTATAAAGTAACTCATAACCAAATTACACAAATGAAAGAGGAAAAAAAAACGATTTGCTAAATAGAGAGAGACCTGGAAGACGGGGGCGGCCAAGGATTCAAGGCAGATTGGGCAGTCCAACACATCTGGGTCGGTTAGGGTTACAGAAATGGGGGCATTATCTTCACTGGGTCCCTCTCTATCTCGATCTTTGCGCTTTTTGAACGTCAACTGAACAAATAATTCTTCGTCTTGTTCTTCATCTTCTTCACCAATTAAATCATCTCCTTCATCATTTTCTATTTGATCCCCAACTTCCTCATCTTCAATTGATCTGGAATCAACGCCAACTAAATCATCTTCTTCTTCTTCGGCGATACTAGTGTTGTTGTTGCGACTGCTGTTTGTGTGTGCTACTATGGGAGGAACACGTCCGGCAGGAATAACAATCCTATGTTTATTGGGCCTGCGTTGAAAAAAATTGAGTCCTTCCTCGTCCTCAGATGAAGAATTCCCAATTGAGAATCTTGGCATCCCTACCTTTCTATCCCTTCGCTATATTATCTCTTCCCACAACAACTCTACTCGCCTCTTTCTTTCGACTGTCTTCTCATTTAGGTTGACGGTGCTATCTTGTTCGGGGATGACATGGGGCGTTCGATAAAATTTGAATGAAAAAAAAAAAAGTTTTTGATAATTAATATATCTGAAATTTATTGATAATAAATTTTTATTATTTTATCTCTAAAAAAATTAAAATTATTGTAAATGTATTTAATATTATTTAATATAATAGTTAATATTGTAAAAAAAAAATCATTCATTCGTCATTAAGTCCATTCATCTAAGAAAATGAGACTTAGTCATTCGATTTTTTTCTGAAACAAACTCGCTAAATGGCTGAATAAGTCTGCCATTTAGCCACACACTGATTGAGTAATTCAGTGTTAATCAAACAACCCCTTATTTTAACTTATAAGTTTTATAAATCATTTTAAGCAGTGATTTATAAAAAGTTTAAATTTCAAATATAAAATCCCAAAAGATAAATATAAAATCATTATTAAAATTTTAAAATAAATTTAATACATTACAAACTCAACTTAAAAAAGCCATCAATAATCAATATAATTATAAATATTTTAAATTTTATAAATGTATTACTAATTAAACTCTTGTTATTTCATAATCATTAATAATCAATATAATAACAATTTTATCTTTTTGGTATAAAAAATTAAGGCTAAAATATAAATTAATACCTTGAACTTTAAGTTTATTTCATAATCATCAATAATCGGTATAATTAATTTTTTATACTAAAAAGGGTAAAATTATCATTAAATTTACTTTAAAAAATTAATAATAGTCTTATCTTTATTCTTTTTTTTGTACAACATGTTAATTGAATAAATGTTAAAATGAGACTCAATATTACACATATATAAGTATTTTTTAGTCACGTGTCGCTGTCATGTCTTCTGACGTGACACTATTAATTATTCGTAATCAGAAAAAATTAAAACTTTAATTCCCTAATTAAAAAATTAAAAAGATAATCCCCAAAGTTAAAATAAATTCAAGGTATTAATTCATATTTAGGTCTAAATTATAATGTAAAGACTACCAAAATAAAGATAATTTTTTTTTTTACATTTAGTAAAATTTATTATTTTAAAATAACTTATAAATTATTTTTTGATAAATAAACTTAGAGAACATTTATAAGTTAAAAAATAAGTTACGGTTATAAAAAGACAACTTATGTAGTTAAATCAACTTTTAAGTCATGGTCGAACATACCCGTAAGCACGTGCTATTTGGATACCAATTTTATGCGTGCAACAATATTTAAATAAATAGTAACATTATGGTGATAAAAGAATATATAGTACAAAAAATTGAATATAAAACAAGTTGTCATATTATAATTAGTACATATTCCATAGTAAATAGGTGGGCTTAGTAATTATAATCCATAACTACAATTTAAATTATTTTGTATTTTCTTATCCAATTTTTATCACCAAAATATTATGATTAAATAAAATGAAAATCACTTATATTTTTTAATTGTGTAAATAATTCTGAATTTTTTTTAGTGATCTTGACTGTTGTACCATTTTTTATATTTTTGGATAATGTTATGAGTGTCAATTTTTATTTTTCAGATGTCCATTATTATGTTGTATTGGTATGCATTAAATATTTAGGATTATCATGAATAACTAGTAGTGTAACAATAATAAAAGTATTTCATATTCAAACATATAAGACCTCTCTTATTAGAATCATCTCAGTAATAACTAGGAGTATTTAGTTTTTCATCTCTTAGCATCAACTTATGTTTTTCATCATCTTAGAAGAAATTGTATTTGACAATTATTTTTGTTAAAAAAATATTCTTATAAATAACAAATTGTTATTAAGTTTTTCATCATAATTTTATTATTATCTCGTATTATTAGCAATGAATTATTATTTTAGTAGTATATATAGAACAAACATATATTCTTAATATTTATAATTTTAATGAATGTGACTGTTTTTTATGAAAAAAAATATAAGAGAATATATTCATATATGTCAGTTAAACAATTATTATTGATTGTTAATTTGTTTAATAATTGACCATGAGTTGAATGAATGCATAAACAGTAGTGTTTTGATGTCTTTTAAATGTGTTGTTTTCTTTTATTGGGTTTATAATTTTCAATATTTAAACATGAAAATTTAAGAAATGTTTCTAAATATAATTTGTTAGATAGCTCGATAATAATTAAGTCATAAGTTTTAGATTTTAAATATTAAAAAATGTTAGTAGTTAGGGGAGCGCGAGATCCTCTTATAGGCACCCACCATAATTGCAACTACAATATACCAACTGGGCCCTACCGAATAATAATACAATTGTTGTGATAAAATACGATAACACAAACCATCACTCCATACCCCGACTTAGATCCTAGCATGCTCTCACCTCTTGGTAAGAAAAATAGAAAAAAAAGAAAAAATTGAAACTAAATTTCAAAGAAAGAATATTATAACTAAGATAATATACAACAAATTATCGTTAGTTCTGAATGCGGGAAAAAATCTAATGGAATATAATAGGCAAATGAGTTTTAGATCAACAACGGTAGAAGAAATTAACAATCCATTGAAGAGTTAATATATAGAGAATAAATTCTACTAACTTCTAAGGTTTAAAATTTCATCATCAATATTTTATCCTCATAACATCACCAATATACATCTTTTAATTAAATATTCATCTTTGCACTATAAAAAGAAAGATATTCATTTATTTCACCAATGGGTTATGTTGTTAAATACCACTGCTCATCTTTGCATTTCAGGCAAAGATATTCATCGATTAATCATTCATCTGCACTACAAGCGCCAAAAATATTCATGAATATCATCATTTAAGACCGAGGATGATGAAAAATATTTTAAAAGAAAACGAATCCAAGAAGATGGAAGAACAAATATTAGAGATTCAGATAACAGTTTATCCAAGATCAATAATACTTCATAATAACCAATTGTGAGCGGAATTCAAAAATAACGATCAAAACACTGATCTGATCAAAGATAGTAATAAAATAGACATCTTGAATAAAAAGGAAATTTTTTATTTTTCTTTGAATAGTCTTAGTATTAAGTGAATAAATGTCAGATACGTGAATAAGAACTCCGACACAAAAAAAAGTTCTAAATTTGATTAAAAGTTCACCAATATTTTGGCATAATGATATTGAAGAAAATAATATCATTTGAGAAGAAAATAACATCCCTACCTCAAAATAACTGTGATTTCCGATCTAATATCGGACGAAAAGTTGAAGAAAACTTAGACCGAAACGAAGAACTCTCAAAGTATCAAAATACTCACAACTATACGGATAATATATAGAGAGAAAGAAAACTTGTTTCTGGTGTGATTTTTAATTCTAACCTAAGCGTCTATTTATAGGAAAATGTTAGAACGCCATAGGAGACTAAAATATTAAAATAATATTTTATTTATTTTTTTCTTTACGCATGCCAAGACCATGACTATCAAGGCATGCCAATTCTGAATTTTTCAGCAGCCCACATGCATATTCATCACCAACCAAAAAGTGGGTCCCACCCATAATTAAATAAAAATTATTTTATTTTCCGAAACTTCAGTAATTCATAGAAAATAGTCCGTTTATCAGAAAAATACGAATTTTATGTCCATTCTGCCTGAAATCGAATTCTCTACAACTTTGTAGCTTTAAGTTTTTCCAAATTCCAAACCAAAAATATCCGAAATTCATAAACGAGTGATTTTTAATACCTCTATTTCTACAAAATACTGATAAAACACCTCAGTATTAATTCCTTCATTTATAACCACATAAATAAATCCATCATTTATATCCACGTCAAATAAATATTTCCTTATCATATAAATTAATAATTAATTATTCACAAATAATATTACATAATCACAATTATGACAACCAGGCAGTTCCCAGGAAAGAGGGGGCTTTTCAATAAGGATTTCTCCTTACTGGCGCGCAATTAGGTAACCAAAACTCTCTTTAGACAGAATTTTCTAGACATTGCCAATAATGTTATCTAATAATATTATTCAAATAATATGAATTATTGATCTGATAATGGAAAATACTAAGCAGTGACAATTATTGAAACAACAATAATATAAAATATCAACGCAATAATTATTAAATCAATAATATAAAATATTGAACGAAGAATTCATCAGTAATAATTATTGGGTAGTGCTTTCTTATGCATATTAAATCAATAATTCAACAATATTGTGAGACCCCAGATTTTATCAATAAAGATTTAAATTTTGTCGAAATAATTTTTAATATTATGGTGTGAATTTGAGATAATATTATAGTTGTGGGTAGTATTTATAAATTTTGCAAAGTATGCAAGTGGTTATATTATATTCGATTGGTGAGGGAATATTCGATTTAGTAGGGAATATTCGTCTGCAAACTACTCAAATTATTGGTGGACCCCACAATGTAATTATCATTTTGATTGAGAAAACGACAAAAATATTTTATTGAAATAACTACGGAAGTTTTACCGTTGATCTTTGTTGAACTACTTTAGTAGTAAAAGTATAATGTACGTGTGGTCGCATAAAGTAGCTATTACCAGTATTGATTATCGATGCTTATGTGAGAAGTCACCACTTTGATTCCATTATCATTTATTAATAATATGAATTATTATAGTGATAATGACGTTTTGTTTTATTCAGATATTATTAACGTAATAAAACAAAAACATCTTTTATATAAAATGTAATACTTTATTAAAGTTTATTCTATAAATAGAATATATTATATTTTATTATGATAAGGTGTCAGTGTTGCGTAGTGTTTTGCATAGTGTTGCATAGTATTTGCATAGTAAAATGTTTTTATATAAATAGAATATATGATATTTTATTTAAAAGATTTTGTTTTAAATATGGACCGCCGATTAAAGTAAATCAATCTGACCGCTCATGGATTAATTACTATGCATTCTATTTTCCTATAAATAAAGCTCATTCCTTCATTATTTTCTTTACTTAATTCACCAAACTCTGAGAGAGAAATTATAGAGAGAGGCTTTATAGAGAAAATCTATAGAGAGAAAGAAGAAGAGTATTCCTAGTACTTCACTACTTTGATATCCAAAGGTGTTTTTACTAGTAAGTGATATTATTTGTTGTACTTCGTAAGGGTGTTATTCTTTCTTATTCATGAAGAGAACTTCATTATTCCATTCATTATTATTCTCGTTGAATAACTTTTGTAAAAGTGGTATACCCTATACATAACTCGTATACGCTGATACCCTATACTTGGTGAAATCTCTTATGTTATTCCATTCTTATTTATTCTCATTTGGAATAACTCAGATACGCTTGAAATCCTATACTTGGTGATCTTCTTCTCATTATTCCATTCTTTATTATTCGTTGGAATATCCGTCGTGCGTGTGTTTTACACCTTGACACGGTTCCATTGTTTATTATTCCGCATTTATTATTCTCATTGAATATCCTCGTCTGTGTGTTTTACACCTTGACCGGGTTCCATTATTTATTATTCAAGATTTATTATTCATTTGGATCATCCTGCTTGTTGAATTTCACCGACTTCGTTCCGTTATTATTATTCTGCATTGAATAACTCGCCTATGCGCAAGCACCGCATGCGTGGTGATTTCTTTTGTTATTCCATTCTTTATTATACCCAATTAAGTTAAAACTTTGACTTATACTCCATGAAATTAGTAGAATATCCTCGATATTCAAGTTTCATCCAATATCTTTTCATGGAAATATTCTTCCGATCATTCTTGAATTTTACTTTACAAAACAAAGATTTGTTGACAATTTGGACGTTATTAATTCCTCGGATAAAATAATTCTTGAACTTGTTTTATTGAATTATTATGTCATTGTCATCATCCTCATGATATATTATGTTATCTTTGCTTACGTGCGTAGATGAACTTAGTATGATTATGACCAGGGTCATTCTTAAGATAATCACGGCTTGTTATAAATGATGTGATAAAAGTCCTCGGTGGGCACAGAATGCGAGTTGATGGATAGTTTTTGGTATGATTATGACCAAGGGGTGATTTAAGTATAGTCATGACCATTGATAATTTGATGAAAATCCTTGACCGTGGTACATGGGATGATTAGATATTGTGGTTTATTCATTAAACCGAGTCTTAATGATAAAAATTTATGAAAACCTTTTAAAACCTAAAAGATAGTAGACTTTATTTTCTACTTGACTTTTTAATGGATTGTATATTCACCGCATAGCTTAAACCGGTTGTCTATTGTATTTTATCGCTTTAACATTGTTGAAGGCTAATGATAATTTATTCTGCATTATCTTAGTCATAATATTTCTTCATCAATAGTTGAGCTCACCCTTTCTTTCAAAGTTCTCTTGTGAAATGAGAACATAGCCGGGACGAGTCCTGGGAACGGAGTAATGGTCCGTAGGATAGCATTAGTAGTCCTCACTATTCGTGAAATAGTGTGATAATAGTTGTAATGAGGACTCCTTTTGAGTTTGTATAAATATCTAGTAGACAATATTTGTATTCAAACTCACGCTTTATATCGTATTGTACCGGCGCTTATATTAAGTAAGTTGTATTTGAATTTATGTACCATGTAAGTGGCGCACCCAAGATGGGTGACGATACCTAATTTTGGGGTGTCACAGCTTGGTATCGAATCTTAGGATATGATCCTGGCTAAGATGTGAGAATAAGTACTAGGAGGGGAGAGACGGGAATACCTTCGCTAGTATGACCTACCTAAGTTTATTTGGTATTTGATTGGTCGATCGTAGTATAGTGATAATATGTTTGCATGTCAATTAACCCTTATTTTGTGGCGGTGTTTAAAATGGCATCCGAGAATGTTGAGAATAAGAATGGAGCACAGAGACCTGCTGATTCTCCACGGATCAATAATCGTGACAATGTGCAACAGATGGCGATAATCCTCCCGTAAACAACAACACCGATCAATTGACAAACGACGAGACGCTTAAGAAGTTTTTAGAATTCATGCAACATTAAAGCGAAAAGCGACTCCTGCCCAAAACGTAGGTGGAAACACGGAAAACTCTCGGCGGTCACCGCTAAAACAATTCAAGGAGCCGGGACCACCGGAGTTTAAGGAGAGCCAAACCACTTCTTGCGGAAGCATGGATAAAGCAGATTACCAAGATATTTGATGTCTTGGGATGCTCGAGGAGCAAAAGGTTCCTTTCGCCGCCTTTATGTTCATGCGGAGAGGCGACATCGGGTGGAATCGGTAAAACGTACTCAACTCATTGTCAGATCAAGATATCTTGGGAGAAGTTCCAGAGTCGTTCAACGACAAATACTTTCCGAAAGTATTCGCCATACGAAGGAGGTGGAGTTTATCAAGTTGGAACAAAACAATATGACCGTGTCGCAATACGAGGCAAAAAATTTGCGGAGTTATCACGATTCAAGGCCCCACTGGTGGATAATGAAGAGAGAATGGCGCGAATGTTTTTAAGAGGTTCAAGTCGGAGATACGTCAACATCTTATTTCTCATAAACCGTGTTTGTATTCGATGTTGTAAATAGGGCTCGCTTAGTGGAGCGCGATAACGAGTCAACGAACTAAAAGAGAGCAAAAACAAAATTATAATACCAAATGGTAGAGTAGTCATCGAAGCGTGACAACAAGCGTGGAGGGAATCAACAGGCCAAATATGGTAACCACTTCGGTGGTAATCGTACAAAAAACAATAAGAATGGACATTTCAAGAAAAGGAGATTCAACAATGATGGAAAGACGTCAAAGACCAAAGACCAAGTTGTTAAGGAAGGAGAAAGACCACCTATCATATGCTTCAAATGCGAGAGAGAGGGACACATCACCGAATCGCGCCCATGCCAAATTAAAACATGTTATAATTGTGGAAGAGAATGTCACTTAGCTCGATTTTATCGTTCAAGATAAATTCAACTAGGATGGAGGCACCAAAGGTCATCCCCTGCACAAACCAAAGCCTTGAGTTTAAGAGAGAGCGTTTTTTTCTCGTGACGAGGAACCCGAATAAAATTATCACGGTAAGTTAATCATAAGCTCTTGCAAAATCTATACCGTGTTAGATACCGCCTTACCCACTCTTTTATTTCACCTAGTTGTGTTCAACATTTAAATTTGACTCAGGAGAAGTTAGACTTTGACTTATTGGTTCAAACTTCGTTAGTAGGAGCCTTCATTCTGCTTACTATTTTTTAAATCTTGTTTGATTCAAATAAACACTTTCACGTTACCTGTCGATCTTATCTTTTTGAAAACACTTGCCTTTGATGTGATTTTAAGAATCAATTGGTTAACTACTCATCATGCTTTTCGTAAGGTTGTTAGCTTTTATATTCATAACCAACCTGTTGTGCGAATTCAAGTAACCAAACTACTAAAGTCAATTATTGTTATATCAAGCCATAAGTAAAGAGCCCCTAACCTTTCATTGTTGACTTCCTTGTGTGGAATGCATCGAAGCCGCTTTTCAGAGGCGGCAAATCGTGAATGAAGATGGCAAGTTTATAGGTATCATTGTGAGGTGCTATCTAGGTTAAGGGATAGAAGTCACAGCTTGGTATCAATATGACGTCTTATCCAAGTCTTGGATGAGAGTCACGCTTTGAATGATATTTCTATTATTAATAAATTTCTGGTGTATTCTTGAAGACTTCTTAGCCTACTTAGAGCGTGAAATCGAATTTCATATCGACCCCAAAGACAAAACCCATTTCTTAAACCCTCAAATATTTCTTAAACTAAAAGGATCTGTTTACGTGGATTATGATGAAAGTCATAATAAAAATATAGAACTGATGAAAATCATGGGTATACGTGGTATTAGTAAGTGTTATAATGAGTTATGTTGGTTATTATGAGAAAACATGAAAGTTTCTTAGAAATCACAAAGAGTTGAAAATCAGATTTTGGTGAAAAGCGTAACATGAAATTCAATTGACCATATCTCCTATTATATTTTGAATTTTTGAGTGTGGTCAAGTCCTAGAGTTATATCTATGAGTTAACTAACTAATCCAAGTGGAATTACTGGAAAAGGTGTTGTAAATTTTGTGTGGACTGATTTTAGCAAAGGAGTGCAAAGCTGCAAAAAAATCGAAAAAAGTTCTTGCCATGATTTTATAGAGGCTGTTTCGACCACTTAAATTATGAGAAAAATTCTGGCCTTTTGGGACATGAAGGTATATGGTATAAAGTACCTCCTGTCCAAAAATGAGCTCATTCTGACTTAAAATGAGCAAGTTATGACTATTTCAATATTTAGGTTTTTCCGACGAAAAATGCTATAACTGGAGTTCTATAACTCCGATGACCATGAAATTTAAACTGGAAGCTCACGTTAACATGTGTAAGATTCTGCCAATATTTGGGAATTTTTGGAGTTATCCTTGAGGTAGCTAATTTCTTAAGAAATTAATTGGAAATTGATTTTTGAAAAATAGTAAATGAATTTTAAAAATTCCGAGAAAAATATATTTTTATTATGGGACTATATTATGCTAAATCCCAGAAAAAAAATATTTTTGGGACTGATTTGGTATTTTCATGAAAATAGTTTAGTTACTTAATATATGAGTTAAATATGTTATGTGAAGTAACAAAGTTGAAAATAGGATTTTATGGCTAGAGAATCCTATATAGAGTATATGCATATTTTTTGAGGATTTGATAATTGGTGATGATATCTTATGAGTATGACATTTTGAATGATTAAATGCATTATATGGTAAAGCGTAAACAATTGAGATAAATTATTTATAAATTTAAGTGATTAAAATATTGTTATAATATTAATGATATTAGATTATGAGATTATTAAGTGATTGATAACATGGGGATATTCTTGAATCTCGGATGAATTATATTATAAATGTTTAATATTTATCCTTTATCTCATTTGATTGATTCTTTATATCATTATCCTCACGCTTATATTATGTTGAAAGTCATTTGTATCAGAATAGTGCATATATGGACTTGGTATGATTATGACCGTGGATTGTTCGAGATAATCATAACCGTAATTGAAAACACGATTATCTTTGGTAGTAGTGCATGGATAATTTGTGGTCGTGATACTAATGAATACACGATTATCTTTGGTAGTAGTGCATGGGATAATTTGTGGTCGTGATACTAATGAATACACGATTATCTTCGGTAGTAGTGCATGGATAATTTATGGTCGTGATACTAATGAATACACGATTATCTTCGGTAGTAGTGCATGGATAATTTGTGGTCGTGATACTAATGAATACACGATTATCTTTGCCATAGTGTACGGATAATTTGTGGTCGTGATACTAATGAATACACGATTATCTTTGGCCGTGTATGGATAATTCGTGGTCGTGATACTAATGAATATCCTCGGATTGTAGTGCGGGGATGATTCGATGATATGAATTAATTATCGAAATGAGTCTCAAAGAATGAAATATTAATTCATGGATGTGGTAAAAGTCATCTTTGGTAGTAGTGCATTGATAGACTTGGTATGATTATGACCACGGATTATTCTAGATAATCATGACCAGTATTGAAAAATACGAATATCCTCGCCAAGAAGGTGCATGGATAATTCGTGGTCGTGATACTTATTAAGCTACGCCTCAAAGATTATTGGTTTTACAACAGTATATCTTTAGCCCGTAGTGCAAAGATGAATTGTTAATGAATATCTTCAAGTGGATCATGGAGATGAATTTAATATTTTTAATGATAAAGGTATTCAAGGTATCCTCACCTCTTTATCATATCGTATCGCACTCTAATTTCGAGGGGGCGAAATTCCATAAGGAGGGAGATCAGGAGACCCCAGATTTTATCAATAAAGATTTAAATTTTGTCGAAATAATTTTTAATATTATGGTGTGAATTTGAGATAATATTATAGTTGTGGGTAGTATTTATAAATTTTGCAAAGTATGTAAGTGGTTATATTATATTCGATTGGTCTGGGAATATTCGATTTAGCGGGGAATATTCGTATAACTACTCAATCATCAAGTGGACCCATAAATGTAATTATTGGATTGAGAAAACGACAAAAATATTTTATTGAAATAACTACGGAAGTTTTACCGTTGATACCGTTGAACTACTCAGTAGTAAAAGTACAATGAATACGTGTGGTTGCATAGTAGAAAGACACCAGTATTGATTATCGATGCTTATGTGAGAAGTCACTCGGTTTGATTCCATTATTGTCGATTAATAATATGAATTATTATAATGATAATGACGTTTTGTTTTATTCAGTATTATTAACGTAATAAAACGTAAACATCTTTTATATAAAATGTAATACTTTATTAAAGTTATTCTATAAATAGAATATATTATATTTTATTATGCATAGTGTTGCAGATAGTGTTTTGCATAGTGTTTTGCATAGTGTTTGTATAGTAAAATGTTTTTATATAAATAGAATATATGATATTTTATTTAAAAGATTTTGCTTTAAATATGGTCCGTCCGATTAAAGTAAATCAATCTGACCGCTTATGGATGAATTACTATGCATTCTATTTTCCTATAAATAAGCTCATTCCTTCATTATTTTCTTACGAATTCAATTGAAACTCTGTAGAGAGAAATTATAGAGAGAAGCTATAGAGAAAAATCTATAGAAAGAAAGAAGAAGAGTATTCTCGTACTTCACTACTTTGATATCCAAAGGTCTTTACTAAGTAAGGGTATTATTTGTTGTAATCTGTAAAGTGTTATTCTTTTCTTATTCATGAAGAGAACTTCATTATTCCATTCATTATTATTCTGTGGAATAACTCAGAAAAAGTGGTATACCCTATACATAACCCTGTATATACGACATACCCTATACTTGGTGAAATCCTTATGTTATTCCATTCTTATTTATTCTGTTGAATAACTCAGATACGCTGAATCCCCTATACTTGGTGATCTTCTTCCATTATTCCATTCTTTTATTATTCATTTGGAATATCCTCGTTCGTGTGTTTTACACCTAATTCGGTTCCATTGCTTATTATTCCGCATTTATTATTCTCGCTGAATATCCTCGTCATGTGTTTTACACACTTGACCGGTTCCATTGCTTATTATTCAAAGATTTATTATTCATTTGGATCATCCTCTGCTTGTGAATTTCACCCGACCGGTTCCGTTATTATTATTCTGCTGAATAACCTGCCTCATGCGCAAGTACCGCATGCACGGTGATTTCTTTTGTTATTCCATTCTTTATTATACCCAAATGGTTAAAACTTTGACTTCTATACTCCATGAAATTAGTAGAATATCCTCGATATTTTCAAGTTTCATCCAAAGATCTTTCATGGAAATATTCTTCCGATCATTCTTGAATTTTACTCTACAAAACAAAGATCTTGTTGACAATTTGGACGTTATTAATTCTCGGATAAAATAATTCTTGAACTTGTTTTATTGAATTATTATGTCATTGTCATCATCCTCGTGATATATTATGTTATCTTTGCTTACATACGATAGATGAACTTAGTATGATTATGACCGTGGGTCATTCGGTATAATCACGGCTTGTTATAAATGATGTGATAAAAGTCCCAAAGGGCTTCAGTAATGCAATGATGGATAGTTTTTGGTATGATTATGACCGGGGTGATTCAGATAGTCATAACCATTGATAATTTGATGAAAATCATCGACCGTGGTACGTAGATGATTAGATATTGTGGTTTATTCATTAAACCGAGTCTTAATGATAAAATTTATGAAAACCTTTAAAACCTAAAAGATAGTAGACTTTATTTTCTACTTGACTCTTTTAATGGATCAGATATTCCACTGCAGCTAAACCGGTTGTCTATTGTATTTTATCGCTTTAACATCATTTGAAGGCTAATGATAATTTATTCGCATTATCTTAGTCATAATATTTCTTCTTCGGGCTAGTTGAGCTCACCCTTTCTTTCAAAGTTGTTCTCTTGTGAAATGAGAACATACCGGACGAAGCCTGGGAACGGAGTAATGGTCCGGAGGATAGCATTAGTAGTCCTCACTATTCGTGAAATAAAGTGATAATAGTTGTAATGAGGACTCCTTTTGAGTTTGTATAATATCTAGTAGACAATATTTGTATTCAAACTCACGCTTTATGTCGTATTGTACACGGCACGCTTATATTAGTAAGTTGTATTTAAATTTATGTACCACGTAAGTGGCGACCCAAGATGGGTGACGATACCTAATTTTGGGGTGTCACAAATATTGTGTAATACCGTAATATCTTCTTTTTGCCACCACGCCAGACATCAGTATTTTAACCACCGTGTATATCAATAGTGTTAATTGGTAATAATTACTGTGTTATTTATAAAACTCAAACTTTGTCGCTTTTCTTCATTAAGCGGCTTATTACATTATGAGCCCCACGAATGGGTCAGCATTGTCGCATTTAATATTCCCCGACAAAAAGAATATTCCACGACCAAAAGAATATTCCCCGACAAAAATGAATATTTTATAAGCACTTGCTTATTTTGTAAAATTTGCACATTTCACCCATAACCAAAATATTATATCAAATTAACACCTTATTAATTTAGAATAATGAATAGAGAAAATTCAATTTTATTTATAATAAGTTGGGGTCTTACAACCTCCCCTCCTTATAAAATTTCGTCCTCGAAATTGACGTACGTACCTGGTGTTTCGAAAAGGAAAGGGTACCTCGCTTTCATTTCTGATTCCAACTCCCAGGTCATTTCCTCAATAGCATAGTTCCTTTACAAAACCTTAACTTGTGGTATAATCTTGGTGCGTAGGACATGTTCTTTCCTATCCAAAATCTTAACGGGTACCTCCTCGTACGTTAAATCTTCGGCTATCTCGTCTGGTTCTAACTCAATAATGTGGTTTGGGTCTTTCACATATTTACGAAACATAGATATATAAAAAACATTAAGAACACGAGACATGCTTGGAGGTAATGCGAGTCTATAGGCCACATTTCCTATCCGGTCAAGAATCTCAAATGGACCAACAAATCGTGGATCGAGCTTTCCTCTCTTCCCAAATCTTGTAACTCCTTCCACGGAGCAACACGTAACAATACATGATCTCCAATATTAAACTCCACGCCCTTTCTATGAAAATCAAAGATAACTCTTTTGTCGATCTTGTGAGGTTTGAATACGTTGTCGAATCATTTGGATCTTTTCTGTAGTCATGCGTACTAATTCTGGTCCTAACAACGTTGTTTCTCCCACCTCGTTCCAGCATACTAGAGAACGACACTTTTTGTCCATACAACGCCTCAAATGGAGCCATGCCTATACTTGTTTGATAACTGTTGTTGTAGGAGAATTCCACCAGTGACAAGTACTTATCCCAACTTCCTTTGAAATCTAGAACACAGAGTCTTAATAGATCTTCAAGGGTTTGAATAGTCATCTCTGATTGTCCGTCCGTTTGAGGATGATATCCTGAACTGAATCGTAAATCCGTGCCCATAGCTTTCTGCAAGTTAACCCAAAATCTTGAAGTGAATCTTGGGTCGCGATCCGAAACTATGGATATTGGCATGCCATGCAATCTTACAATCTCATTCACGTACATACGAGCAAGACATTCAAGGGAATAAGTTTATCGTACAGGTAAGAAATGAGCAGACTTGGTTAATCTATCAACAATAACCCAAATCGCATCTATGCCTTGATAAACTTTGGGAAGACCTGTAATGAAATCCATTGTAATGTGTTCCCACTTCCATTCCGGAATCTCAAGTGGTTGCAATGGACCTTTTGGCACTTGATGCTCCGCCTTTATGCGCTGACAAGTTAAACACCTCGAGATAAACTCTGCGATCTCTCTCTTCATATTATTCCACCAAAATGTATGTCGAATATCATGATACATTTTGGTACTCCCAGGATGGATTGCAAACGGGGTGTTGTGTGCCTCCATCATGATTCTATGCTTCAAGTCAGAATCGTTAGGAACGCAAAGTCTAGAGTTGACTTGAAGTATTCCTTCTTCATCGATTTTTGCTTCTGGAATAGCTCCTTCTTGCATTTTCTTCTTCATACGCATCAGCCCCAGGTCCTTAGTTTGAGCAGCTTTAACTTTATCGATTAAAGTCGGTTCTACACGAATATTCACCATCATCATGTGGGTCCCTGGAGTCTTTAATTCTATCTCCATCTTTTGCAAGTCATACGAAATAGGCCTTTGCGTTGACAATATCGCACTCGTACTCGCATATGATCTTCTACTCAATGCGTCAACTACTACGTTCGCTTTTCCAGGATGATATTGAATAGTGTAATCGTAATCTTTCAACAACTCAAGCCAACGTCGTTGCCGCATATTGAGTTCTTTTTGGGTGAAGAAATATTTGAGGCTTTTATGGTCCGTATAAATCTCCACTTTCTCCCCATACAAATAGTGTCTCCAAATTTTAACGCTGAATACGATCACCGCTAACTCCGGATCATGAGTAGGATAATTCCTCTCATATTCTTTGAGTTGTCGCCGGGCAGGCTATGACTTTCCCATGTTGCATGAGAACACATCCTAAACCTTTACGAAGCATCATCGTCAGATAAATAAATCCATTCAAAGCAGATGGTATTGCTAGCAATCTTAAAATGAGTCTCCTCTTGAGCTCTTGGAAACTCTTTTCGCATTCCTCGCTCCATACAAATTTTGTATCTTTCCGAGTCAGCTGAGTTAACGGAGTAGCGATTCGAGAAAATCCTTCCATGAATCTCCAATAATAACCAATAAGCCCGTAAAGTCACGACTTGATCCACCGACTTCATTGTTCTAACTTTGATTGCTTCAATCTTCGGGTCAACAGATACTCCATGTTTTGACACCACGTGCCCAAGGAATGCTACTTCCTCAAGCCGTAACTCGTATTTCTTCACTTGGCATAAAGCTTATTTTCACGAAGTCTTTCAAGTATCAACTTTAAATGGTGCTCATGATCTTCACGACTTTTGGAATAGATGAGGATGTCATCAATAAAGACAACAACGAACTGATCCAAATATTCCTTAAATACTCGGTTCATCATATCCATGAAAGCAACAGGAGCATTAGTCAATCCAAAAGACATGACTAAAAATTCATAATGCCTGCATTTAGAGTTCTCGAAGGCGCCTTTGGAATATCCTCGCTTTTAATCTTTAGTTGATGATATCCGAACGAAGATCGATCTTTGAAAAGAATTGTGCTCTCTCAGAATCGGTCGTAACAGTCATCAATACGAGGTGGGGGATACCTATTCTTGATGGTGACATGGTTCAATTCTCGTAGTCAATACAAAATCGATACTCCCGCTCTTTCTTCTTTACGAATAAAAACAGAGACCCCCCAAAGGAGATGTACTTAGATGAATGAAACCGATGTCTAACAATTCCTCGTAGTTAGACTTTTAACTCCTGAAGTTCAATAGGAGCCATTCGATATGGGGTTTTAGAAATGGGCTTGTAATGCGCTTCAAGGTCAATAAAGAATTCAACATCACGCTACGGGGTGACCGGAAGTTCTTCAGAAATACATCAGGAAATTCTCTAACAACAGAAATATTATCCAAATCTGACTTGTCTTTATTTAAATCCGGGCTAAGAAAGCTTGGCATCCATTTTTTAATAAACGAATAGCTTTGTGGCTTGATATGACAGTGACTGATTTTAGTGGTTTAGTTGTTTGAATTCTTATGACAAAGTTGGTTAGAATATAAAACTAACAACCTTACTTTAAAACAATCAATTTTAGCATGATGAGTGGTTAACCAATCAATTCCTAAAATCACATCAAAAACAAGTATCTTTAAAGAGATAAGATCAACAGGTAATGTGATAGTGCCAACTTGGATTAAGCAAGATTTATAAACTGTAGATGTAACGAAGGTTTCACCCAACGGAGTTTCAACAGATAAATCAAAGTCCAATTTCTCCGGAGTCAAGTTTAAACGTTGAGCACAAGCAGGAGAGATAAAAGAATGGGTAGAACCGGTATCTAGTAAGGTATAAACTTCACAGGAATTAAAGATTAGCTTAGCCGTGATCACCTCGTTCGGGTTCCTCACGTTTTGGCTAGTTACGACAAACGCTCTTCCAGGAACCGCTGATTTTGACTTATCCGGGACAGCCTTTGGAGTCACCATCCCTACTGAACTTGGTTTTACTACAGAAAATTCTCGGGCTATATGACCCTTATTTCCATAGTTATAACATACCTTGGATTGTTGTGGATAGTTTGGGCTGATATATCCCTCTTTCCCACATTTAAGAATATTACGATCGGTGGTCGTTTCTCCTCCCCAAACAACAGATTGATGCTTGGTGTTGTTGCTGATGTCTTCCCGTCATTGTTGAATCTCCTCTTTTTGAAATTTCCACTAGACTAACCTCTTCTATTATCATGGCCACGATTACCACCCGAGTGGTTACCCCTTTTATCCGTATTCTTCCTCCTCATTTGGTTATCATCGCTCTCGATGATCTTTGTCACCAGATGACCACGTCAGTGATCCCTCGGTTGAGTGTACTCATTATCTCGCTTCTAATAATTGAGCCTCATTGACAACATCTCGAAAAGAAAGAAAATTTATGAGAGATAAGGTATTGACGAATCTCGGGTTTTAGACCTCTCGAAAACATCCGCGTCATACGCTCCTCATTCTCCACCAAATGAGGTGCAAACACGATAACTCGCGAACTTTGCCTCGTCTTGAGACACCGCGTGTTTGTTCGCTTCGATCTAATAAACTCTACCTCCTTCATATGATTTAATACTTTCGGAAAATACTTGTCATTGAATGTTTTTGAAATCTTTCCCAAGACATGAGTGAAAAGGCCGGGTGGTACGCCTCATGAATTCCCACTAAGTAATCGCCTCACCATGGAACATAAAGGTGGCGAATGGAACCTTCGCTCCTCCGCATCCCAAGACATCGAATATCTTGGTAATTTGCTTGACCCATGTTTTTACGCTTTAATCGGATCGGGCTTTCCCGTAAATCTGGTGGTCCCAACTCCTTGAATCGCTTGGGTTGTGATGCATCGCAAGGCCACCATCATTTCCGCCAGTATTTTGTACACGAAGTCTCCTCGTCTCGATTTTGCATGAATCGCAAAAAGCTCCTAAACATTCCATCATTCATCGTTTGCTCGATAAATAATTGTTTACAGGAGGAATATTGTCTTCCCTGTTGCACGTTCTCTGGTTTGTGACTATATAGGTTGTTCCACGCCTCATACACTCCATTGTTAACGTTCTCGCAGCCCATTCTTAAATATCGCCATAAAACAAGGGTTAATTAAACAAATTAATATATCACATAATATCCCTATATTACGACCGAGCCAATAAATAAGCTTAGATAGACACACTAGCGAAGGAATTACTCATCTCCCCTCCTAGTTCTATTCCCCGATCTCCGCCAGAGACCATATCCCTAAGGTTTGATACCAATCACACTCCCCAAAATAGGTATACAACACACCATTCCGAGTCGCCAAATATATGGTATGTAAAGCAAACTACAACATCAATAATACAATTTGTCGTGCAAAATACGACAACACAAATCGTGAGTTTAAATACAAATATTATCTTCTGCATAATATCCACACTCAAATAAGTCCTCATTACAATTATTCATACACTATTTTACGTAAATAGTGAGGATTGCTAAAACATCTTTCTATAACCATCACTCCATACCCGACTAGATCCTCGCCATGTTCTTACCTCCCGAGAAGAAAAAAATGGAACAAAAAGGAAAAGGGTGAGCTCAACTAGCCCAAAGAAAGAATATTATTATGACTAAGATAATATACAACAAATTATCGTTAGTCTGCAACAGGGAAAAATCTAATGGAATATAATAGACAACAAGTTTTAGATCAACAACAGCAACGGAAACAGTAATCCATTAGAAGAGTCACATAGAGAATGAATTCTACTATCTTCTAAGGTTTAAAAGTCCATCATCAATATTTTATCCCTGTAACATCAGTCAATATACATCTTTTAATCAAATATTCATCTTTGCACTACAAGCCAAAGATATTCATTTATTTCACCAGTTGGTCATGTTCATCTCAACACCTGCTCATCTTTGCACTTCGGGACAAAGATATTCATCAGTTAATCATTCATCTTTGCACTACAAGCCAAAGATATTCAGTAATATCATCATTTAGGATTGAGGATGATGAAAAATATTTTAAAGAAAACGAATTCAGTGAGACAGAAGAACAAATATTAGGGAGTCGTATAACAGTTTATCCAAGATCAATAATACTTCATAATAACCAATTGTGAAGCAGAATTCAAAAATAACGATCAAAACATGGATACAATCAAAGATAGTAGCCAAAATAGACATCTTGAATAAAAAGGAAATTTTTAATTTTTTGGTGAATAGTCAGTATTCGTGAATAATGTCAGATATCGTGAATAAAGGCCAGATATCGTGAATAAGAAACCCACAACACAAAAATTTCCAAATTTGATTAAAAGTTCACCAATATTTCGGCATAATGATATTGAAGAAAATAATATCATTTAAGAAGAAAATAACATCCCTTACCTCGAAATAACGGTACTTCTGATCGAAATATCGGATAGAAAGTCGAAGAAAACTTGTACCGAACAGCAACTCTCAAAGTATCAAAATACTCACAACTATACGCTCGACAATATAAAGAGAAAGAAAACTTGTTTCTGGTGTGATTTTCAATTCTAACCTAAGCATCTATTTATAGAAAAATGTTAGAACGCCATAGGAGACTAAAATATTTAAATAATATTTTGTTTATTTTTTTCTTTACGCATGCTAAGACCATGACTATCAAGGCATGTCAATTCTGAATTTTCCAGCAGCCCACATGCATATTCATCACCAACAAAAAGTGGGTCCCACCCATAATTAAATAAAAATTATTTTATTTTTCGAAACTTCAGTAATTCATAGAAAATAGTTTGTTTATCAAAAAAATATGAATTTTATGTCCATTTTGCCTGAAATCGAATTCTCTACAACTTTGTAGCTTTAAGTTTTTCCAAATTCTTAACCAAAAATATCCGAAATCCATAAACGGGTGATTTTTAATACCTCCATTTTGACAAAATACTGATAAAACACCTCATTATTAATTCCTTCATTTATAACCACATAAATAAATTCATTATTTATATCCACGTCAAATAAATATTTTCTTATCATATAAATCAATAATTAATTATTCACAAATAATATTACAGAATCACAATTATGACAATCAGGCAGTTGCTCAGGAAAGAGGGGGCTTTCTGTGATGCCCCCAAAATTGGTATACATCACCCATTTTAGGTTGTCAATAACATGGTACAGAAATAACTACAACTTTATTAATACATCATAAAAACTGTAAGTTTAAATACAAATATTATCTTCTAGACAATATCTATACCCAAATAAATTTTCATCACAATTATTGATACATTATTATACAAAAATGGTGAGGACTACTAAACGACTTCTAGAATCATCATTCCATACCCCGATTAGTACTCGCTACATTCTCGCCTCCTGAGAAGAAAAATGGAACAACAAGGAAAAGGGTGAGCTCAACTAGACCAGTAAAGAATATTATGACTAAGATAATATAGAACAAATTATCGTTAGTCTTCAACGAGGAAAAATCGATAAAATACAATGAGCAACAAGTTTCGGATCAATATTCGCAACGTAAATAATAATCCATAGAAGAGTTACGTGAGAATGAAATCTACTACTATCTCGAATTTAAAAGTTCTTCATCAATATTTTATCCTCCGTAACATTAATTAATATACATCTTGAATCAAATATTCATCTTTTGCACTACTGAGCCAAAGATATTCATCGATCGGTCATGTTCATCTCAACACTGCTCATCTTTTGCACTACGGCCAAAGATATTCATTATAAAATTATTTATCTTTGCACTACACAGGGCAAAGATATTCAATAATATCATCATTTAGACCGAGGATGATGAAAAATATTTTAAAGGAAACGAATCTAGTGAAACAAAAGAATAAATATTAAGGATTCAGTATTTCAGCTATTTCATGTCCAAAAATACCTCATAAATAATCATAGTGGAGTAAAACTCAAGAATGATCAAAACATGGATACAATCAAAGCTAATATCCATAATAGATATTTTGATTTAAAACCAAATTTTGATTTTTCGTGAATAGTCTTGGCCAGTATCGTGAATAAGAACCCCAACACACAAAAGTTCTAAATTTGATTAAAATTTCGAGATCAATACTTGACATAATGATATTGAAAGAAATAATATCATTTGAAAAAAATATCCACTTACCTCGAAAAAGAATAAGACTTAAGTTGAAACAGGATATAAAGCATGTCTTGAACTTGCATTATAGCACACTCAAAGTATTAAAATACTCACAAGAATACGCTTAATATATCGAGAGAAGAGAGAGAAATCTTTAGTTTCTGGTGTGATTTTCAATTCTAACCTAAGCACCCTATTTATAGGAAAATGCTTAGAACACCAAAGCAGAAAATTTAATAAATTATTAATATTTTTAAATTATATTCCTACGCACACCACACCGAGATCAAAATCATCACCAAAACATGTGCCAACATCCCAAAAACGTTTTTGTTGCTTAAAATTTTTTAAACTTCCAAAAATTAATTATTTCGGAACTCCGAAACTTCAATAATTCACAATAAATAGCTCTTTTATCAGAAAAATTCAAACCTTGTGTTTTTTTATAGGAAATTCCATTATCTACAACTTTGCATAAGAAAGTTTTTCCAAATTCCAAATGAAATTGATCAAATCCACAAATCCACGAGCGAGGCGATTTTAAATTTATAATCAAATTTCATTCAAGAAATGGGGTCTCCGACACACAAAACATGTGTTAATTATTTAATGCCACAAAATACTCTTCCTCCTCATATACTCATATATCCCACATTCATTATAAAATATCACCATCAATATATTATTAAAATAATATATTTAATTGAATTATTTTATCGAAAAAAGATAAAATATTATTTTTCAACAATTATCACATTAAAATTTTCTCCATCTATATCCACATAAAATCAATATTTTCCTCATCATATAAATCAATAATTAATTATTCACGAATAATATTACGAATCACAATCTCGATAAACTGCGGTTCCCAAGATAGAGGGCTTTCCAATAAGGATCTCTCCTTACTACTAGCCTTGATTAGATGACCTAACCTCTCCTTGTATGTAACTTTCTAGACATTGCCAATAATGTTATCCAATAATATTATTCAGATAATATGAATTATTGCTCCAATAATAGAAAATAATCTTGTGTAGTGACAATTATTGAAACAACAATAATATAAAATATCAACGCAACAATTATTGAATCAATAAAAAAAAATCTTTGACAAGAATTCTCCGTAACAATTATTGAGTAGTGCCTTCTTACGTAAGAATCAATAATTGGTGTAATATCACGTCTTCATCGTGTTTTAACCAATTGGGTATTCCAACAAGATTAATTCGTAATAACTACGCCTGTTATTTATAACCAACTTATTCTTGTCGCTTTCTTCATCCAATCGCTTTTCAGTTATGGGCCCACAAAATTCAAGACTGCCGTATTTAATATTCCCCGACACGCCAAAGAATATTCCACGACCACCAAACTAATATTTTATAACCACTTGCTTATTTGAAATATTTACGTATTTTACCCATAACTATCCACATTAATCAAATCAACTCTTACTATTTCAAAATAATAAATGGAAGAAATTCAATTTTATTTATAATAAGTTGGGGGCTTACAACCTCCCCTCCTTATGAAATTTCATCCTCCAAATTGACATACATACATGGTGTTTCGAAAAGGTGAGGATACCTCGCTTTCATTTCCGTTTCTAACTCCCAGGTCATTTCCTCTATAGCATGGTTCCTCCACAAAACTTTGACTTGTGGTATGATCTTTGTGCGTAGGACATGCTCCTTCCTATCCAAGATCTTTACAGGTACCTCCTCAAACGTTAAATCTTCGGCTATCTCGTCCAGTTCTAACTCAATGACGTTGTTCGGGTCTTTCACATATTTACAAAACACAGATATATGAAAAACATTATGAACATGAGACATACTTGGAGGTAACGCGAGTCAATAGGCTACATTTTCTACTTGGTCAAGAATCTGAAATGGACCAATAAATCATGGATTGAGCTTTCCTCTCTTCCCAAATCGTGTAACTCCCTTCCATGGAGCAACTCGCAACAATACATGATCCCCAATACTAAATTTCACGTCCTTTCGATGAAGATCCGCATAACTCTTTTGTCGATCCTATGCCGTTTGTATACGTTGTCGAATTATTTGGATCTTTTCTGTAGTCATACGTACCAACTCGGGTCCCAACAATGTTGCTTCACCCACCTCATCCCAACATATTGGAGAGCGACACTTTCGTCCATATAATGCTTCAAATGAAGCCACACCTATACTTTCCTGATAACTGTTGTTGTAGGAGAATTCCACCAATGGTAAATACTTATCCCAACTGCCCTTGAAGTCTAGGACACAGAGTCTTAATAGGTCTTCAAGAGTTTGAATAGTCCTCTCTGATTGTCCGTCCGTTTGAGGATGGTATGCCGAACTGAATCGTAAATTCGTACCCATAGCTTTTTGCAAGCTAACCCAAAATCTTGAAGTGAGCCTTGAGTCACGATCCGAAACTATGGATACTGGTATGCCATGCAACCTCACAATCTCATTTACATACATATGAACAAGACGTTCAAGGGAATAAGTCTCCCGTATCGGCAAGAAATGAAAGCGACTTTGGTTAATCTATCAACAATAACACAAACAACATTTATGCCTTGAGAAACCGTGGGGAAGACCCAGTAACTAAATCCATAGTAATGTGTTCCCACTTCCATTTAGGAATCTCAAGTGGTTATAATTTACCCTTAGTACTTGATGCTCTGCTTTTACACGCGTGACAAGTTAAACACATCGAGATAAACTTTGCAATCTCGCTTCTTCATATTGTTCCACCAAAATGTATGTCAAAGATCACGATACATTTTCATACCTCCGTGGATGGATCGTAAATGGTGTATTGTGTGCCTCCATCATGATCTTATACTTCAAATCGTAATCGTTAGGAACACAAAGTCCGGAGTGAACTCAAGTATTCCTTCTTCATCGATTCTTCTTTCTCGAATAAAGCACCTTCTTACACTTTCTTCTTCATTTGCATCAGCTCCGGATCTGTGGATTGAGCAACTTTAACTTTTTCGATTAAAGTTGGTTCTATGCGTATACTTGACATTATTGCACGGGTCCCTGGAGTCTTGAATTCTATTTTTATCTTTTATAAATCACACAAAATGGGCATTTGTTTTAATAATGTCGGATGAAGAAAACGACAAAGTTTGAGTTTTATATAGCGATCTGTAATTGTTACTCATTAACACTATTGGAATACATGGTGGCTAAAATACGATGTACGCGTGGTGGCACAAGAAGACACGGTATTGATCAGATATTCTTTGAATTATTGATTCGATGCGTGAAGGAACTACCCAATAATTATTACATGATGAGTTCTTTATTCAATATTTTATATTATTGATTCAATAATTGCTGCGTTGATATTTTATATTATTGTTGTTTCAATAATTGTCACTGCACAGTATTTTCCATTATTAGATCAATATTTCATATTATTTGAATAATATTATTAGATAACATTATTGGCAATGTCTAGAAAGTTCTGTCTAAGGAGAGCTTTGGTCACCTAATTGTGCGCCAGTAAGGAGAAATCCTTATTGGAAAGTGTAAGATCTCAACTTATTATAAATAAAATTAAATTTCCTCCATTTATTATTTTGAAATAGTAAGAGTTGATTTGATTAATGTGGATTATTATGGGTAAAATACGCAAATATTTCAATTAAGCAAGTGGTTATAAAATATTTGTTTGGTCGTGGAATATTCTTGCTGTCGGGGAATATTCGTACGATGGCGCAGCCTTGTGTGGGCCCCATAACGGAAAGCGATTGGATGAAGAAAACGACAAGAATAAGTTGGTTATAAATAACGGCGTAGTTTATTACCAAGATTATCTTGTTGAATACCCGTGGTTAAAACACAAGAAAGACATTTGATATTACACCAATTATTGATTCTTACGTAAGAAGGCACTACTCAATAATTGTTACGAAGAATTACTTGCTCAAAGATTTTTATTTTATTGATTCAATAATTGTTGCGTTGATATTTTATATTATTGTTGTTTCAATAATTGTCACTACACAAAGATTTTCTATTATTGGAACAATAATTTATATTATCCTGAATAATATTATTGGATAACATTATTGGCAATGTCTAGAAAGTTCATACAAGGAGAGTTAGGTCATCTAATCATGCGCCAAAGAGGAGAGATCCTTATTGAAAGCCCTCTATCTTGGGAACCGCCCTGTTTATCAATATTGTGATTCTCGTAATATTATTCGTGAATAATTAATTATTGATTTATATGATGAGAAAAATATTGATTTTATGTGGATATAAATGGAGAAAATTTTTAATGTGATAATTGTTAAAAATTAATATTTTATCTTTTTCTGATAAAATAATTCAATTAAATATATTATTTTAATAATATATTGATAGTGATATTTTATAATGAATGTGGAATATATGAGTATATGAGGAGGAAGAGTATTTTTGTGGCATTAAATAATTAACACATGTTTTGTGTGTTTGAGACCTCATTTCTCGATCGAAATTTGATTATAAACGTAAAATCGTCTGCTTTGTGGATTTCTTCAAATTTTGTTTGGAATTTGGAAAAACTTTCTTCTGTAAAGTTGTAGATAATGGAATTTCCTATAGAAAAGACACGAGTTTCGAATTTTTCTGATAAAAGGGCTATTTATTGTGAATTATTGAAGTTTCGGAGTTCCGAAATAATTAATTTTTGGAAATTTAAAATATTTTAAGTAACAAAAACGTTTTTGGGATGTTGGCACATGTTTTGGCTGATGATTTTGGTCTGGTGTGGTGTGCATAGGAATATAATTTGAAAATATTAATAATTTATTAAATTTTATCGCTTTTAGTGTGTTCTAAGCATTTTCCTATAAATAGGTGCTTAGTGTTAAATTGAAAATCACACCGTAAACTAAAGATTTCTCTCTTCTCTCTCGATATATCGAGCGTATTCTTGTGAGTATTTGTGACGCCTCAAAATTAGGTATACGCCACCCATCTCTGGGTCGCCACTTACGTACGTACATAAATTCAAATACAACTTACTAATATAATCGCTGGGTATAATACGATATAAACCGTGAGTTTGAATACAAATATTATCTACTAGATATTATACAAACTCAAAAGGAGTCCTCATTACAACTATTATCACACTATTTCACGTAATAAATGAGGACTACTAATGCTATCCTCTCGGACCATTACTCCGCTTCCCAAGACTCGTCCCAAATATGTTCTCATTTCAAGAGAGAATAAAAGGAAAGAAAGGGTGAGCTCAACTAGCCCAAAGAAGAAATATTATGACTAAGATAATGCGAATAAATTATCATTAGCCTTCAACAAAGGTTAAACCGATAAAATACAATAGACAAACCAGTTTAACTGCAGCTTTAATATCGTAATCCATTAAAAAATCAAGTAGAGAATAAAGTCTACTATCTTTTAGGTTTTAAAAAGGTTTTCATCAATTTTTATCACGAGACTCAAATTTTTAATAAATAAACCACCACATCTAATCATCCCCGTACACTACGATTGGCCAAGGATTTTCATCAAATTATCAATGGTCATATTACTATACCAATCACCCCGGTCATAATCATACCAAAACTATTCATCATCGCATTACACCAATCGAGGACTTTTGTCACATCATTTATATCAAGTCATGATTATACCGAATGATCCTCGGTCATAATCATACTAAGTTCATCTATGCACGTAAGCCAAAGATAACATAATATAACATGAGGATGATGACAATGACATAATAATTCAATAAAACAAGTTCAAGAATTATTTAATCCATGAATTATTAACGTCCAAATTGTCAACATAATACTTGTTTCATAGAGTAAAATTCAAGAATGATCGTAAGAATATTTCCATGAAAGATATTGGATGAAACGCAAATATCAAGGATATTCTACTAATTTCATGGAGTATAGAAGTCAAAGTTTTAACCAACCGGGTATAATAAAGAATGGAATAACGTAAGAAATCACCACGCATGCGGTGATTTGATGTATGACAAAGTTATTCCAATGTAATAATAATAACGGAACCGTCGGTGAAATTCACACCGACGGGATGTTCCAATGTAATAATAAAGATGGAACCCGGATCCTGTAAAACACATGCATAGGATATTCCAATGAATGATAAAGATTTTAAACCAGTCCCAGAAAACACACATGCATGTGATGTTCCAACAGAATAATAAAATCGGAACCGTGTCCCGTAAAACACACGATGTGATGTTCCAAATGTAATAATAGAAGAATGTCACCAAGTATAGGGTAAACCGCATATACAAAAGTTATTCCAATGTAATAATAAGCAATTTTAATAATATAAGGATTTCACCAAGTATAGGGTATGCCATGATACAAAGTTATGTATAGGGTATGCCACTTTTACAAAGTTATTCCAATGTAATAATAATGAATGGAATAATGAAGTTCTCTTCAAGAAGAAAGAATAACACCCTTTCTAGTAGTAAAAGAACCTGAATATAGAAGTAGTGAAGTAGCGAGAATACTCTTCTTCTTTAACTAACTTTCTCTATATAAACTTCTCTAATTTCTTTCTCTCTGAGTTTCAATGAATTAAAAGAAAAATAATGAAGGAATGAGCTTCTATTTATAGGAAAATGGAATGCATAGTAACTAATTCATGAACTATCCATTGATTTACTTTAATCTGACGGTCCATATTTAAAGAAAAATCTTTTAAATAAAATATAATATATTCTATTTATATAAAAACATTTTACTATGCAAACACTATGCAAAAACACTATGCAACACTATGCATAATAAAATATAATATATTCTATTTATAGAATAACTTTAATAAAGTATTCTATTTTATATAAAAGATGTTTCATTTTATTACGTTAATAATACTGAATAAAACAAAACGTCATTATCGCTTAAATAATTCATATTATTAATCGACAATAATGGAATCAAACCGAGTGACTTCTCACATAAGCGTCAATAATCAATACCGGTGCTGCTACTACGCAACCACACGACATCGTATTTCTTTTACTACCGAGTAGTTCAACAAGAATAACCACGGTAAAACTTCCGTAGTTATTTCAATAAAATATTTTTGTCGTTTTTCTCAATCCGACAATAATTACGTTATGGGTCCACCAATGATTGAGTAGTTGTATGCGAATATTCCCTGCTAAAACCGAATATTCCCAGACCAATCGAATATAATATAACCACTTGCATACTTTGCAAAATTTATAAATACTACCCACAACTATAATATTATCTCAAATTCACACCATAATCTTAAAAATTATATCGACAAAATTTAAATCTTTATTGATAAAATCTGGGTCTCACAATCTCCCCTCCTTATGGAATTTAAGCCCTCGAAATTGAAGTACGTGACTGATATGATAAAAAGATGAGGATACCTTGAATACCTTTATCGTTGAAAACATTAAATTCATCTTTCTTGCAATCCGGCCAAAGATATTCATTAACAATTCATCTTTGCACTACGGGCCAAAAGATAATTATTAACAATTCATCTTTGCACTACAAGCCCAAAGATGTAAAACCAATAATCTTGAGACTCGACTTAATAGTATCACGACCACGAATTATCCATGCACTTTCTTGGCTAAGGATATTCGTGTTTTCAATCTAGGTTATGATTATACCGAACAATCCTCATTCATAATCATACCAAGTCCATCTATGCACGTAAGCCACGTATGACTTTGAACGCATCCATGAATTAATATTTCATTCTTTGAGACTCAAATTTCAATAATTAATCCACATCATCGAATCATCCCCGCACTACGGGCCAAGGATATTCATTAGTATCACGACCACAAATTATCCATGCACTACTGACCAAAGATAATTGTGTTTTTTCAATTACTGATTATGATTATACCCGAACAATCCTGGTCATAATCATACCAAGTCCATCTATGCACGTAAGCCATGGATGACTTTGAACACATCCATGAATTAATATTTCATTCTTTGAGACTCACTTTCAATAATTAATCCACATCATCGAATCATCCCCGCACTACAGGGCCAAGGATATTCATTAAGATCACGACCACAAATTATCCATACACTACTACCAAAGATAATTGTGTTTTTCAATTACTGGTTATGATTATACCGAACAATCCTCGGTCATAATCATACCAAGTCCATCTATGCACGTAAGCCACGTATGACTTTGAACGCATCCATGAATTAATATTTCATTGCTGAGACTCAGCTCAATAATTAATCCACATCATCGAATCATCCCTGCACTACAGGCCAAGGATATTCATTAAGATCACGACCACAAATTATCCATGCACTTACTACGAAGATAATTGTGTATTCATTTACTGTTATGATTATACCGAATAATCCGTGGTCATAATCATACCAAGTCCATCTATGCACTACAGGGCCCACGTATGACTTTCAACATAATATAAACATGAGGATAATGATATAAAGAATCAATCAAATGAGATAAAGGATAAATATTAAACATTTATAATATAATTTATCCGAGAATTCAAGAATATCCCCATGTTATCAATCACTTAATAATCTCATAATCTAATATCATTAATATTATAACAATATTTTAATCACTTTTTAAATTTATAAACAATTTATCTCAATTGTTTACGCTTTACCATATAATGCATTTAATCATTCAAAAATGCCATACTCATAAGATATCATCACCAATTATCAAATCCTCATCAAAAATATGCATATACTCTATATAGGATTCTCTAGCCATAAAATCCTATTTTCAACTTTGTTACTTTCACATAACATATTTAACTCATATGTTCAGAACTAAACTATTTTCATGAAAATACCAAATCAGCCCTAAAAATATTTCTTTTCTGGGATTTAGCATAATATAGTCCCATAATGAAAATATATTTTTCTCGAATTTTTAAAATTCATTTACTATTTTTAAAAATCAATTTCCACTTAATTTCTTAAGAAATTAGCTACCTCAAGTTTAACTCCAAAATTCCCAAATCTTGGCAGGACCTTACACATGTTAACGTGAGCTTCCAGTTTAAATTTCATGGTCATCGGAGTTATAGAACTCCAAGTTATAGCGTTTTAAATCGAAAAAACCTAAATATTGAAATAGTCATAACTTGCTCATTTTAAGTCAGAATGAGCTCATTTTTGGACAGGAGGTACTTTATACCATATACTTTCATGTCCCAAAAGGCCAGAATTTTTCTCATAATTTAAGTGGCCAAAACAGCCTCTCTAAAATCATGGCAGAAGCTTTTTCGGTTTTTGCAGCTTTGCACTCCTTTGCTAAAATCAGTCCACACAAAAATCTACAACACCTTTTCCAGTAATTCCACTTGGATTAGTTAGGTAACTCAGAGATCTAACTCTAGGACTTGACCACATTCAAAATTTCAAAATATAACAGGAGATATGGTCAATTGAATTTCATGTTACGTTTTTCACTAAAATCTGATTTTCAACTCTTTGTGATTTCTAAGAAACTTTCATGTTTTCACATACTAACCAACATAACTCATCATAAAACTTACTAATACTTCATATAACCATGATTTTTATTAGTTCTATACTTTTATTATGACTTTCATCATAATCCACGTAAATGATCCCTTTTAGTTGAAGAAATATTTGAGGTTTAAGAAATGGGTTTTGTCTTTGGGGTCAATACAAAATTTGATTTCACGCTCTAGGGTAGGCTAGGAAGTCTTCAAGAATACGCCAAGAAATTTATTAATGATAGAAATATCATTCAAAATCATTACTTTCGTCCAAGACTTGGATAAGACGTCACATTAATACCAACTGTGACTTCTATCCCTTAACTTTGATAAGACCTCACAATGATACCTATCAACTTGCCATCTTCATCATGACGTACGCCTCTGAAGAAGTCCTATTTGCATTCCACACAAGAAAGTCAACAACGAAAGGATCGGGGCTCTTTACTTATGGCTTGATATAACGGTGATTAACTTTAGGGTTTGGTTACTTTGAATTAGTATAACAAAGTTGGTTAGAATATGAAAGCTAACAACCTTACAAAAAGAATAATAAGTAGTTAATCAATCGTTTTCAAAAATTACCTCAAAGGCAAGAATTTTTAAAGATATAAGATCGTGAAAGTGTTTATTTGAAACAACAAGATTAATAAATGATTGGAGGTAACGAAGGTTTCTCCCAACGAAGTTTCAATAGATAAATCAAAGTCTAATTTTTTTCAAGTCAAATTTAAACATTGAACACAACTAGGTAGAATAAAAGAGTGGGTAGAACTTGTATTGAATAAAGTATAGACTTCGCAATAATTAATTTACCCGTAATAACTTCGTTCGGTTTTCTCGACAAACGCCTCGCTTAAATTACCGAAGTTTGACTTTACTATAGGTGTACATTCCACCCTTAAGTGCTTCTTCACATTCTGATCCATGATTTGAATCATTATTCTCGATCCATATCGAATTCGGGTTGACCGCTATGCATGTGGTAATTCCGAATTCGATGTTGGGTTCTCCCAATTCTTGTCCAAAAGCAAAGTCCATTTCATCTATTTTGGCTTTATTGGATCTGGACGTCTTTTCTACACTATCAACGCGCGTTGTGCGACTTTTACCCATGCATCGCCTATTCTCCTTCGTTCGGGTTGTTTCTTCTTTCACCGATCTTTGATTTTAAATTCTCGATTCCAACTTTAATATCTTACACCGCTCGCCAAAGCGTGATTTTGTTCGAGCATCACATATCGGGTAACCCAATTTTGAATTGTTGTATCCCTTTGTTCCACGCCATCGTTTGTTGCTTCTTCAACCTGTTCTTCTAGCTCACGAACACGATTTTGTAATTCTAAGTTTTGATCATAAATTTCTTCTAACCAATTCTCCTCGGTTCCTCTTCTTCCTCTTCTTCCTCACTTTCACCGCTACCTCTCTGCAACTAGCTCAAAATGCAACAATTAGTTCTTCATTTACTACGTGGATATCTCTAATTTGTTCCTCGTCGACAATTTGCATTAACTTTGATTAGTGATTAAAGGTGTCACAACGGTCACATTCACTCCATTGTGAATATTTTCAAATTTCTTATTTCCAAACACCGCCACAACACGAGGGTTAATTAATATATCAAATATTATCCCTATACTCGACCGACCAATTAAATACCAAATAAACTTAGGTAGGTCATACTAGCGAAGGAATTTCCGCCTCTCCTCCTAGTTCTTATCTCACATCTTAGCCAGGATCATATCCCTAAGCTCGATACTAACCGTGACTCTGGACACCACAACTCAGGTCAAAGACCTCACATCGGTACTTATCGACACCACCGAAAGACGGCGTCCCCTACGGAGAGTCCGGCGGTGCATTCCCCCCATCAACAGAAGTCACCAATGAGAGGCTCGGGGGCTCTTCACACTTATAGCTCGATACCAACCGCGGCGCCCCAAAATTGGGTATCGTCCACCCATCTTGGGTCGCCACTTACATGGTACATAAATTCAAATACAACTTACTAATATAAGCTAGCTGGTACAATACGACATAAACCGTGAGTTTGAATACAAATATTATCTACTAGATATTATACAAACTCAAAAGGAGTCCTCATTACAACTATTATCACACTATTTCACGAATTAGTGAGGACTACTAATGCTATCCTCTCGGACCATTACTCCGCTCCCGACTTCGTCCCAAATATGTTCTCATTTCTGAAGAGAATAAAAAAAGAAAGGGTGAGCTCAACTAGCCCAAGATAAAATATTATGACTAAGATAATGCGTAATAAATTATCATTAGCCTTCAACAATGATTTAAGCGATAAAATACAATAGACAACCGGGCTTTAATCTGCGGCGGAATATCTGATCCATTAAAAAATCAAGTAGAGAATAAAGTCTACTATCTTTTAGGTTTTAAAAGGTTTTCATCAATTTTTATCATTTGAGACTCGAACAATAAATAAACCACCACATCTAATCATCCTCATTACCGCACTTGAGGATTTTCATCAAATTATCAATGGTCATGACTATACCGAATCACCCCCGGTCATAATCATACCAAAAACTATTCATCATCGCATTACATGTGCCAATCGAGGACTTTTGTCACATCATTTATATCAAGTCACGATTATACCGAATGATCCTCGGTCATAATCATACTAAGTTCATCTATGCACGTAAGCCAAAAGATAACATAATATAACATGAGGATGATGACAATGACATAATAATTCAATAAAACAAGTTCAAGAATTATTTAATCCATGAATTATTAACGTCAAATTGTCAACATAATCTTCGTTTACATAGAGTAAAATTCAAGAATGATCGGAAGAATATTTCCATGAAAAGATATTGGATGAAACGCAAATATCGAAGGATATTCTACTAATTTCATGGAGTATAAAGTCAAAGTTTTAACCAATTTGGTATAATAAAGAATGGAATAACGAAGAAATCACCACGCATGCAGATTGCGATGTATGTGTTATTCAGCAATGAATAATAATAACGGAACCAGTCGGTGAAATTCACAATCGGCGGTGATGTTCCAACAGAATAATAAAGATGGAACCGGATCCTGTTATGTAAAACACACGAATAGGATATTCCAATGTAATGATAAAGACGAAACCAGTCCTGTTAAAAACACAGCATGGATGTTCCAATGTAAATAATAAAAAGCGGAACCGGTCCTGTAAAACACATGCATGGGATGTTCCAATGTAATAATAGAAGAATGTCACCAAGTATAGGGTAAACCGCATATACAAGTTATTCCAATGAATAATAAGCAACGGAATAACATAAGGATTTCACCAAGTATAGGGTATCCGGCGTGATACAAAGTTATATGTATAGGGTATGCCACTTTTACAAAAGTTATTCAATGAATAATAATGAATGGAATAATGTAAGTTCTCTTCAAGAAGAAAGAATAACACCCTCACTAGTAAAAAGAACCGAATATAGAAGTAGTGAAGTAGCGAGAATACTCTTCTTCTTTCATAACTTTCTCTATATACCTCTCTCTATAATTTCTCTCTGTAGTTTTGAATGAATTAAAAGAAAATAATGAAGGAATGAGCTTATTTATAGGAAAATGGAATGCATAAGAATTAATTCATGAACGGTCCGATTGATTTACTTTAATCGACGGTCCATATTTAAAGAAAATCTTTTAAATAAAATATAATATATTCTATTTATATAAAACATTTTACTATACAAACACTATGCAAAACACTATGCAACACTATGCATAATAAAATATAATATATTCTATTTATAGAATAACTTTAATAAAAGATTCTATTTTATATAAAAAAGATGTTTACGCTTTTATTACGTTAATAATACGAATAAAACAAAACGTCATTATCGCTATAATAATTCATATTATTAATCGATGATAATGGAATCAAACCGGTTGACTTCTCACATAAGCGTCAATAATCAATCTGGTACCGCTTCTTATACGACGTACCATTCTTGTCGTTTTTTTCTACCGAGTAGTTCACGGTAACCCAGGTAAAACTTCCACCGTTATTTCAATAAAATATTTTTGTCGTTTTCTCGATCCGATGATAATTCTATTATAGGTCCCACCAATGATTGAGTAGTTGTCTGCGAATATTTCTCTCTAAACCAAATATTCCCCGACCCAATCGAATATAATATAACCACTTGCATACTTTGCAAAATTTATAAATACTACCCACAACTATAATATTATCTCAAATTCACACCATAATCTTAAAATTATATCGACAAAATTTAAATCTTTATTGATAAAATCTGGGGGTCACAAGATTTTAATACTTTGAGTGTTATTTATACTGATCAAAGTTTAAGTCATAGCCTATATCAGGTGTTTCAACTAAAGTACTATTCTTTCGAGGTAAGGGATATTTTTTTTTTCCAAATGATATTATTTCTTTCAATATTATTATGCCAAAGTATTGATCTGAAATTTTAATCAAATTTAGAACTTTTTGTGTCGGGGTTACTATTCACGTATACGGCACTATTTACGAATACGACACTATTCACAGAAAAATTAAAATTTGGTTTTTCGTCCAAAATATCTATTATGGATACTAGCTTTAATTGTATCCATGTTTTGATCATTCTTGAATTTTACTCCACTATGATTATTTATGAGGTATTTTTGGACATGAAATAGCTGAAATACGAATCCTTAATATTTATTCTTTTGTTTCACTAGATTCGTTCCCTTTAAAATATTTTTCATCATCCTCAGTCCTAAATGATGATATTATTGAATATCTTTGGCCTGTAGTGCAAAGATAAATAATTTTATAATGAATATCTTTGGCCAGTAGTGCAAGATGAGCAGTGTTGAGATGAAATACATGGCCGATCATTGAATATCTTTGGCTTTTGTAGTGCAAAGATGAATATTTGATTCAAGATGTATATCGATTGATATTACAGGATAAAATATTGATGAAGGACTTTTAAATTCATAGATAGTAGTAGATTTCATTCTCTACGTAACTCTTATGGATTATTATTTTCACGCGAATATTGATCTCGAAACTTGTTTATATTGTATTTTATCAGATTTTTCCTCAAGACTAACGATAATTTGTTCTATATTATCTTAGTCATAATATTCTTTAAATTTAGTTGAGCTCACCCTTTTCCTTGTTGTTCCATTTTTCTTCTCGGGAGGCGAGAATGTAGCGAAATCTTAGTCGGGTATGGAATGATGATTCTAGAAGTTGTTTAGTAGTCCTCACCATTTTGTATAATAATGTATCAATAATTATGATGAGGATTTATTTGGGTATAGATATTGTCTAGAAGATAATATTTGTATTTAAACTCACAGTTTTTATGATGTATTAATAAAGTTGTAGTTGTTTCTGTACCATGTTATTGACAACCTAAAATGGGTGATGTATATCTATTTTGGGGGTGTCACACTATTATTGAAAAATAAATCAATGACAAAATAATTCGATCAAAAGAGCCTTAATTTTTTTTTCAAAAAGAGTACTTTTATATCCCAATTTATATCAGACAATCCAAGGTTATTATACCCGAACCGAACCATCGGTTCGACTAATACAAATGGGAACCGATTGACTCTTCGATCCGATTTGAACAAAAAAATAATTTTAGTCAAAATTCTATCAGACTCGGCAGTTGAACCGATAACTTGGTCACCTGTTTTATCGGTTCCTTACCTCTTTTTTTTTTTTGCTAATTTAAGCCTTTGAATTTAATTGAATGTATATTTGATTGAGTTTTGAGTTATGATCATGTTTAATATATTTCTTTTCATATATATTTAGTATTTATTTAAATTGTATAAAGTAAACATTGTACAAATAGATATAATTTTTTGTTTACCGAAATTGATTGAATATATCTTAGAGATGTTTGTGTTTATTTGTGTTTGATTTTATCACTATCAAGTCTTGAGTATTGAGTTTTGAGTTATGATCATGGTTATAATTTAATATATTTTTTAATACAAATTTAGTATTTATTTAAATTGTATAAATTAAACATCGTACAAATAATTTTTTTTTGATAGATAAATTGATTAATTTTATATATTTACTAAATATTATATATAATAATAATTAATATATTTAATTATTTATTATTTATTACATATTAATAAGGTCATTGGGTCAATAAAAGTTTGACACTATCCACTCGTTACATTTTGTAGTTCGATCACCCGTCGAGTCTAAAAACATTGATACAATCACTTAATGGTATTTGATTGCATCTTAATGTATCTTAACAGTCCACCTCTTAATGTATTTTAACAATTTATATTTTTGTATTAAGAGATCCTTTGAATAGTTTAGACTCATATTTATATCTTAACTATTCAGATAACCTCTTAATACAAATATGTGAACTTTTACGAGGCATTAAGAAGTTGACTATGAAGATGCAATCAAACACCGGAAGACATACCTATTCTAAAACGATAAGCAAACGACAGCGTTCCACCTTACCAAGGTCCAAGAAACCCCATCTGTATCTCTAACGTGTAAGTCAGAACCAGAGAGAGAGGGGAAAGTGTTTGAGAAGAAAATGGAGAGCGGATGTTTAACGTTCACAACAGTGTCAGCTCCTTCAAGACTTATTACAGGTTTCTTCTCAAACCACGACGGCGTCGTTTTAAAACAATTTCAGGCCAGCTATCCATTAATTCACCATAATAATACTAGTAGTATCAGTCACTGTTTTGAGAGTGGAAGAAGAAGAAGCAGAAGACCCCTCATCGTCAATTGCTCTGTGAAGAACAGCAGCTATTCTAAAAATACCCTATCAAGCAATTGGGATATCTCAAATAGTGCCCCTTATTGGATGCCCAGATTCGAAGAGCTCGATACCACCAACATGCTTCTTCGCCAGCGAATCATTTTCTTGGGTTCCCAGGTATTAATTATCTCTCCTGTATCTGTAAATAAAAAAAATTCAAGAATTAAATTTGTTTTGGTGGCTGAAATTTTTGGGAAATGAGGGGTATGATATTGGGTTTTAAAGGGCAAACAAACATATGCATAAACACTTAATTTTATGCGTATTTGCATATATAATTCATTTTGGCACAAAATTACTTGGATTTTTTTTTTAATAAATAATTTGGGTTTTGTGTATGCTAGATAATGATGATTTTTTTTAACCTCCCTTTTGACTACAATTATTTATAATGTTTTAGTTATATGTAAGGAAGAAGCTCCTTAACAGTTCAATTCCCAAACTCAGTGATCAGAAATTAAAGGAAGTTCAGACAGAAATGAGAAGAAGAAGAAGAAGAAGATAGATAGGGAGAATTAAGAGAGAAATAGATAAGGAATAGAGTTAATTGGGGAAGAAGAAAGTATATTCATTTTATTCATGCCTCTTTACATCACAAATCTCAGCTAAATACCCTTACTTCCGCTACGAATCCAAACAGAAAATGAATAACAGATGAGCATGTGAATGGCACAAGCTACATCATGTTGAAAACATGACCCTAAATCAGAAAATAAAGACACTTCCTACTCTACCCTTGCTTTATTCTGGCAAATTACTAAGACACCCAAACAACTGATAACTAATGCAGAATAAATGCAGCTCCCCTTTCTTACAATCCCTCCCCCTTTAGATAAACCGTGTCCTCAAGGTTTGAAATTAGGAAATTTCTTGACCAATTCATCCCAGTCTTCCCAAGAAGCTTCACTGGGTTAAGTGTTCGTCCATTGTACCAATACCTCCACCCTCATTTTTTTTTTTTCTTCACCATTCTTCCATCGAGAATGTACCCTTTGGTTCCACCATAAATTGTCCAAGTGAGTCCAAAGTTGGTAAAGAAGGAGAAGTAGTACAATCTTTGCCCACCTTCTTCTTAAGTAAGGAAACATAAAAAAGCTGGATGAACTTTGGCATAAGTTGTGGCCTAATTTGTAAGCTCTACTTTGCTTTCCACCAAAAAGAACCATAGTACTTGGGCGAGAATTTCCCTTGATTCAATCCGGATAAGGAAAGTCGCTTGTATGGTCTAACCTTAAGATAAACCATATCCCCAGGCACAAAGACTCTTTCTGTTCTGTGCTTATCTGCGTAGTGTTTTATCCTTGCTTGGGCTTCAGTCAAATGCTGCTTCATCAGTCTCAGCAATTGGGCTCTATCTTGACAGAACTGCTTGGTGATAGGGTCATAGACTTTTTCAAACTGATGGAAATTTAGGTGTGGGGGTTTATATCCATATAGCATCTCAAAGGGTGTGGCCTTCAATCCAGTGTGAAAATGGATATTGTACCATAGCTCAGCCAGAGGAAGCCAAGAGACCCAATTGTGTGGATTTTGTGCAACCATGCACCTGAGATAACATTCTAATACCTGATTCGCCCTCTCAGTTTGGCCATCGGACTGAGGGTGATAGGATGTACTCATCTGTAGCTTAGTCCCCACTATCCTGAAAAGTTACTGCCAAAACAAACTAACAAACACCTTATCTCTATCGACATACTACGATGGCGAAAAAACCATGTAGTTTGTAAATGTGTGAGATAAAAACTTGGGCCAACTGAGAAGCAGTAAAAGGGTGTTTGAGTGCCACAAAATGCCCATATTTAGTTAATCTGTCCACCACTACCCATATCATTGTATTGCCTTCTGATTTGGGGAGTGCCTCAATGAAATCCATAGATATATCAGCCCATGGTGTCTCAGGTACTGGTAGGGGCTGCAACAGACCAGGGGAGGCTAATGTTTCATGTTTTTGTTGTTGACACACATCACACTCCCTAACAAATGTAGTAACATCCTATCTGAGTGTTGGCCACCAAAGGAAGCTGTGAATCCTCTCAAAAGTCCCCCTTATTCCAGAGTGTCCTCCAATAGGAGAATTGTGGAATTACACCGTAAATTTCCTTCTTAGATCAAAGATCTGGACCCACTACTATTTTGCCTTGAAATTTAAGCCTGCCATGTTGGAAAGTATAACCTGGAAGAGCATCATCCTTGAGTTGTAATTGAAGGATGATCTCCCTTAAACCATCATCTTTTTCCCAAGTTTGAGCTATTTAAGCTATCAATGATGGAATTGATGTAGTTAATATATGGTAGCCCTCTGAGTCTGTAGTACAGACTCTTTGCAAACCAGCAGATTCTGGAATGAACCCTTGAGCAGATTCAATCTTTCTAGATAAACTATCTGCAACAACATTTTCCTTCCTTTTTTTGTAAGAAATTTCATAATCTAATCCCATAAGTTTTGTGATCCATTTCTGCTGGTTAGTGGTTGTTATCCTTTGATCCAAAAGATACCTTAGGTTGTGATGATCTGTTTTGATGAGGCCTTTATTTCCTAACAGGTAATGTCTTCATTTATTGGCTGCAAACACAACTGCCATGAGTTCTTTTTCATAAGTAGAATACCCTAGATGTTTAGAGGGAATGGCCTTACTGAGAAAGGCTATTGGTGCGATTACATTGCATAAGGACCGCCCAATACCCCATACGATGCATCTCTGCTTTCTAGCACAAAAGGTTCTTCAAAATTAGGCATAAGCTAATACAGAGGAACTCGGGACATAGCTTTTTGCTTGAGTTCTTTGAAAAGCTCATGTGCAACTTGATCATTCCATCCAAATTTTCTTTCTTGAGAGATCTCATAAGTAGTCCGCTCTTGATTTATAATTTCTAATGAATCTCCTATAATACCCAGTAAGTCCCAGAAATCCTCTCAGTTCTTTAATGGTTGTAGGAGTAGGCCATTTTAGCATACAATCAATCTTATCTTGGTCTGTAGACACCCCATCGGATTAATGACATGGCCCAAGTAATGAATCACTAGGTACCAAACTCACACTTACTTTTTTTTGGCAAACAAACAATGGTTTTTAGTAACAACCGAGTACCATTTTTAACTGCTTCAAATGTTCCTCATAGGTCTTGCTATAGATTAGGATATCATCAAAAAAAACCAACACAAATTTCCTTACGTAAGGCTGGAATACATCATTCATTAGGGACTGGAATGTGGCAGGTGCATTGGTGAGCCCAAAAAGCATCACCAAAAATTCAAAATGGCAAAAGTGGGTTCTAAAGGCTGTTTTAGGAATGTCAGCAGGATTAACCCTTATTTGGTGATATCCTGACCTTAAGTCCAACTTAGAAAACCAGTTAGACCCATGAAGTTCATCTAGCAGCTCATCTATAGCAGGAATTGGGAACTTATCTTTAACAGTTGCACTGTTTAAAGCCCTATAATCGACACACATTCTCCACGTTCCATCATGTTTTTTTTACCAATAACACAGGAAAGGCATAAGGACTGTTACTTGCCCGAATGATACCATTGCTTAGCATCTCTTTGACAATCTTTTCAATCTCTTCTTTTTGTTCATAGGGGTATCTATAGGGCTCGATATTCATTGGTGACTCCTTCTTTTCAACTTTCGATGTGATGATCCCGAGTTACGAATGGAGGTAACTCCCGAGGTTCTTGGAACATCAAGTAAATTCTTTGCAAAATCTTCTCTATCTGCTTTCATCCTTCTTAACCTCTCAGGTGGTTTGAGTCCCCATTTAAGCCACTCACCGATATCTTTCTTTGTGTTAATCGGTCCTCATTATCCCTCGACATGCCCCAAAAAGATACCCAAAATATCCATGGGTTCTGAGAATTTAGAACCCGCTTAAACTCCCCAGAATCCATCATTTGAATGGTAGGAGATACCTGATCTGATTCCCCCTGCAACACAATGGTCCTTCCTTCATGCACTAAAGTCAGCTGCAACTCATGAAAGTCAAAGGTAACAGGATTAAAGAGTTGAAGCCATTGGACTCCTAAAACTGCATCTATACCTCCCAGGGGCAGAACTCTAAAGTCTGTCTGAAACTCTTCTCCTTGCATGCACCATGATAACTTGGGGCAAGCTTGATGGCTAGAAACCTTAAACCCATCTCGCCATAAAGGACATTAAGAGGATTAGCATCCTTAATCACAACTCTAATCTTCTTAGCGACTTGAGGATCCATGAAATTGTTGGTACTCCCACTATCCACCAAAGATCCTTAAGAATTCTCCATGAGCCATACCCAACAATCTAATGGTATTATTAGTAAATGTGACCCGCACAAATTGCATGCGATGTTATTTGGGCTTCCCGCTCTTCACATTCACCATTTAAATCCTCCTCATTATTCTCATCCCCATAATCGTGGTGATCCTTCTCCATACCTTCCGATGGCGGATCATGAACAACTTGGGTTTCTTGCGGACATGCCACGGAGTAAAGGGCTCATCACATGAAAACACAACCTCAATCTCCTTTTTCATTGATTTGTTCTCCGTAAGGCCTCCGATAGGTAGAGCCACGATAGCTTCCTCACTGTTCCTTCCCATCGGCTTGCTTGAGAATGCAGTATCACCTTATTTTGAACAAAGACTACCCCAGTGTTTGTTGACCATCCTACTCCTCTTAAGCCATGCTTCTAACTGGCCTCCTCCACCCTAGCCGCTCTTATCATTTCCTTTAAATTTTCAGGTTTAAGTTCCTCACACCCAGCTTGGATTTCCAATTTCAAGCCACCCATAAAACAATCCATAAAAAACTCCTCATTGAGGGATGAATTTCTAGCTAAGACCCACCCTTTTAGCTCCTCAAATCTCCTTCTGTATTCATCCACAGTCCCCATTTGTTGCAGCTTCTTCAACTCTCCAATAGGATTTTCATTAGCCTCGGGCCCGAATCGCAAAGGATTTCCTCTCGTCAATTTTTCCCAACTCAACTCCTGGTCCTCCTGACAAAACCCAGCATACCACAACTCAGCCTCACCCTCCATATTTATGGTTGCCAAGTACACCTTCTGAGCTTCAGGAACCATATGGTGTGAGAACAGCTTATTACACCTTCTAATCCAAGCCCTAGGATTCTGACCATCGAATTTTGGGAATTCAAATTTTATGGTCTTAAAAATACTTTCAGAACCATCAGATTTGAATTTTCCACCATAAGGCCCTAAGATAGATTCAGTGTTGGCATCGGAAGTACCTTCTCTGTGATGAATATTGGATTCCTTTTGTGCAGCTTCTCTGTGCTGAATATTGGATTCCTTTTGTGCAGCTAAGAGTGATTCAAACCTTTTCATTAGCGCTCTCGACTTCACATCTATCCCCGATCTATGGTAATGTAACGGACTCCTGCAATCTGAATCCTAAGTCATTGTATGTTATTGCTATGCTCCTGAAACTGGGTCTCCCAAGTTACTTAGTCTCTGATTATTGGTGGCCATGGAAGAAGCTCCTTAACAGTTCAATTCCCAAACTCAGTAATCAGAAATTAAAGGAAGTTCAGACAGAAATGAGAAGAAGAAGATAGATAGGGAGAATTAAGAGAGAAATAGATAAGGAATAGAGTTAATTGGGGAAGAAGAAAGTATATTCATTCTATTCATGCCTCTTTACATCACAAATCTCAGCTAAATACCCTTACCTCTGCTACGAATCCAAACAGAAAATGAATAACAGATGAGCATGTGAATGGCACAAGCTACATCATGCTGAAAACATGACCCTAAATCAGAAAATAAAAACACTTCCTACTCTACCCTTGCTTTATTCTGGCAAATTACTAAGACACCCAAACAACTGATAACTAATGCAGAATAAATGCAGCTCCCCTTTCTTACATTATATTGCAACACTGTACTATAGAAGGCTATTCACAGTGTTTACGGAACTTAATTGGTGTTGGGCAGGTAGATGACATGTCAGCAGATTTCATCATAAGTCAGCTCTTATTTCTTGATGCTGAAGACCAAAAGAAAGACATCAAGTTGTTCATCAATTCACCTGGTGGTTCTGTTACAGCTGGTATCATTTTCTTCAATTTGTTGTTCTGTTATGTGCATCAAATTTTGTTATGCTATTATTGTTTTTAGTATAAGATTGCTCTACTCTACTTATCAATATAATCTGTAGAGTGATCCTTTTTGTCAACTTTTGTCGCCTGTAAATGAACATATAAATGAATTACAACTCTATAGAAAGAAAGATTTAACAACAATGACAATCATTAGATGCAAAAACACCCTAAATATGTCTTAAAACTGAAAGTTAGAAATACTAGATATTTTTAACTAACTTCATGAATTTGCAGCTCGCAATACCTCTTACGAAATACTAAGAAAGTCTAACGCCGGACTTGAAGACTCGGGGCTTGAATTTTTGTACCCCAAACCCCCCCCCCAAAAAAAAAAATAAAATAAAATCCACCATGAAGAGTTTCACACAAAAATATTCACTGCTCAAAAGATCATAGGAGCAAAACACAAAGAAAAGGAGCTTGATAGATGATATACGTATACGATTTTATGTGCAAATATTTCATTTTTTTTCCATACATAAGTATTGTCCACTTGTTTGATCTTCATACGGTATCAGTATCACCCACATGAGGTACTTATCAAAATAAAAATATTCACCAATCTTATGAAGAACTCTGTCTTCCATTGTCTACCCATGATTGTGCATTTGTTTGTTTGTTTTTTTCTTTTCTTTTCTTAGATACTGATTTTTCATTTTATTATTTAAACAAACACTAATCTTGTTTTGGTTTTTGCACTGCCCAATAAAAGATTTTCTCATCTTACAGTGACAATATTTGGTATATTCTCATTCATTTGCTGCTTCGTTTAGGAATGGGAATATACGATGCTATGAAGTTGTGCAAGGCAGATGTTTCTACTATCTGCCTGGGCCTTGCAGCATCCATGGGCGCATTCCTTCTTGCTTCTGGTACTAAAGGGAAGAGGTATTGCATGCCTAATGCTAAGGTGATGATCCATCAACCGCTTGGAACTTCTGGGGGCAAAGTAAGTTTCAACATTTTCCCGTTGATATTGATCTTCCATGCTTTCATCTTGTTCTTTGTTGGTTTTATAGAACATAATCGGTTTACTTAGTATGCACCACAGATGGGCTACAAGACATTGTTATTTTCTCCAAAAGTTTCTTTTAATTGTATTGCTCTTTTTCTTCAGTTGCTTTTCAGTTGTCAGAATACTCATCCTGTGCGACCTTGCCCACGTGCTCCGACATTCCCTCAACAATTATACTGTTTTTCTTTTGCTTTTTAAAATTGGAAAGAGAAGGAAGTGTATATATATATGGATTGAGAATGTGAATACAAACCCTATATGAAACTCTGTTAGGAATATGCTATTACTCTTTAATCTAATCTAATTTTTCTCTTCAAAGATAATATATATTCTTATAGCAAATGTCTCAAAAACTTTCATCTCATAGATGCACCTTTCAACTATAAAGTCTTCTTGAACTCCGTCTTACGAGCAAACATAAGAATAAGATCCTCGATTACATAATTACATAAATCAAGTATGAGTGGCGCGTTGGTTGTTGGTGTAGACACTATATTTAATTTATTTTGAATTATTGATAATAACATTGTTGTTGAAGTGACATATTCATGTCTATAGGGCCACCAACTAAGAAGGCACGGACACGGATACACCAACTGTAGATGAACATATGGGGGACGTGAAGATTATCAAAGTGTATATTTTCATATTAATTAAAGTAAATAATTAATATGATTTTAACCTAATTCAGACTTGTACTAGAATACTCTCTATTTATATATAAATATATGTGTTCGTTGTATGTATGTATAAAATAACTACAGAAGAAGAAAACCATTTGAAACTTTTGTCCTCCTTTTCCGTCTTTCTTTTGTATTTATGCATTCTGTTAACTATTAAATAGAAGTTGTTATATTAGAACTTTCTGGTGGCATTTGGACCAATAATTGTGCTTGATTCAACTTATTATGCGTCAATGCATGCATTTCAACGCATGTCTGAGAGGGCTGGGGTATTGAGATGCTCTGTTAAATTTCAAGGTAGATGTAAATGTTGTGTAAAAAGGAACTACAACAGTAGTTGTGATGCATGCTGATTTGGGTGGTTCTGGCCTAATACCGCAATCACGACCGCATTTCTGGTTCTTATTATGACATTAGCAGTAGCATCCAAAACTATTGGTTATGGTTGCACCGTTGCAGTTTGGTCAAGGTGCGGTGACGGTTGAACCAAAAGACTGTGCGGTTGCAGTTGAGTCAGAGCAATGCTCCATTTCTACGTATAGTTTGAGCCCAAGTTGGAGATCAATGGGAACCTTAGACCCCATTGTAATATAAACATCATCTAAAAGTCAGTTACAAAATTAATTAATTTTTAAAGCCAAATTACAAATTAAGTTGAATATAAAGGCCCAAAATTATAAAGTTTGACCAATCTATTACTCGTTGAGCTCATAATAGCTTATCAATCCATAGAAATTATTATATTTCTTACCTCTAAAACTATACTAAAGACTAAAGAATGTTATTTAGAGTTAAAAATATGTGTATATGGTGCATTGTGCAGTTTCTGCAACCACATTAGCAGTTTCTGAAAGTAGGAAATACGACCAGTTGCATTGGTGCACTTTTTGGTTCACCTTAAATTGTCTCCATGCTTATTAGAAAAGCTGATGGGTGGAGAATCCATAGCTGAAATGGCTGTTATATTGGATGACCTGTGGATAAAGTAGAAGTATATGCTTCTTGTGGGAACGTTAGTTATTTTTAGTTATGAGAAAGATGTTTCACTGAATCTAGGTAAATTCTTATAATGCTGTATGAATATTATCGCTTGCACTTGAAAGAAAAAAGAAAAAAAAAGAGTCAGAAAGTTTGTTCTGCATAAATGAGGTTGTTATCTCTATAGCAGACTTCTCATTATTCTGTACTCAAAATGGAACATGTGAATTCAGGCGTCGGAAATGAGCATACGAATAAGAGAAATGGCGTACCACAAGGTTAAGCTGAACAAAATACTTTCAAGAGTCACTGGGAAGCCTGAATCGCAGGTTGGTTATCTGAAATAAATTCTTTGCAATCTTTTTTTTATATAGAAACACATCGTTCAATCATAAACTGGTTTAGTTGCTCACTATTTTTATCATATTAATTCATTTGCAGGTTGAAATGGACACAGACCGTGATAATTTTATGAACCCTTGGGAGGCAATGGAGTATGGGTTGGTGGATGCAGTTATTGATGATGGCAAGCCGGGATTAGTTGCACCAATTGGGGATGCAACACCTCCACCCAAGACCCGTGTGTGGGATATGTGGAAGGTTGAGGGAGGCAAAAAAGCCAAGAAGAATCTGCCCTCGGAGGAAAGAATTTTACAAAATGGACGTGCAAGCAGTCAAGGAGGTGATGAGAGAGGCACAGAACAGGAAGAGGAGGCAGCTGCTCCTGAATGAGGTGCGAGAGTTAGTGCAGTACTATGGGTTGTCTAAAAATACAGTAATTAATAGATTTCTTTTTATAATTTTGAAGATGTTAGGTGGGTTATATTGATACTTTTGAAGTTTTCAACAATGCCTTGTTACAATCGAATGTTCCCAAATTAATTATTGTGCAAGTGCATGCAAACTAAAAGTTTCTTTTAGTTGATAAGTGAAAATGAGTGTGGTCTTTGTCCTGTTGACATGACATACTGATGAAAAATAGCCTTCTGTCTTCCATGACCGTACTTAGACTAAAAATTTGAGACCCCTAGCATTAGTCTTATACTTGAGTTTTCAGGAGTATTTGCTAAACTATTATTACGAGGAACAAACAAAGGCCATCTTTCCAAGTTAAGAGGTTTTTTGAATGGTTCCTCCCCCCCTCCCCTGCTCCCCTGGCAATTATGTTTATGCGTCGTAACGTGGTTGACCTCACTCAATTATGCTAGTCAATTAGGGCGGTCACGGTTAGGCATATATTTTAATCACCGTACGACTTGCCGCATCATATTGAATAAGCCAAGAGAACAATTCTGCATTATAAAGAATCAACCTGGAAGGTAACTTCTGTAGTTCCCCAACTTATTTGAATTATAATCATATTAAAACCCTATAAAGAGCCAGAGCCGGAGCCGGCCACGGGCCATTATTTGTAAACCAACTTCCAAGGCATAAGGCTAATAATAATAATATATTAATCCGAATTCCTACCACTGATTAGATCTAAAAAGTTGATAAATCTATAAATAGAGAGCTGAATCTGCATCTGTTTCCATCTCCATTCTCACATAGTTCAACTACTACTTATTAGCAATGGAAACCACCACCACCACCACTACCACCTCCCTCTGTTCCTCAATACTCCCATCATCATCATCATCCATATTGGAAAGCTCGAAAATGCGATTTTGTTGCTTGAAAAGATCTAGTGGCAGAGTTTTTGCTAAAGAAAGAGGCCCCCGCCCCCGGCCCCACCATGGGTCGGATTACAGAGGGCTACTTGTGGATGAGAGCATGATCATATTAAGGAAGCGCATTCATGAAATGAAGGTGATTGAGCGGAATTATGAGCCTCCTGCCGAATGGATGGACTGGGAGAAGCAACATTTTGATTTTGCGCGTTATAACGAGTTAATCTGTCAAGTAGTAGGGTTATTGCAATTGCAATTGATGAATACAAGGCCTTCTTTTGCTCTTGGAATGCTAATGCTCTTGTCCATGAGCGTCCCGGTATCGGCTGAGATGCTCATCTCACATTTGATGGAGGCTGCTAATGGAGTCTTGTCCTCCCTTCATCTTACTTGATTTATTGATTTATTTATAGCTATAGCACACATGATTTGTAAAAATTAATTTATATAAAAAAGCTTTTCAGATCATTTGTATTTGCACTATGTTCATTCATCGGACTTGAATGAGATCAATCGGACTTCAATAATCGATTTGCTTCTCCCCCTATTTTGGTTTCTTTTTCCCTTTTCAATAGTAGAGTAGATCCACAATTACACTATATTTGTGAGTTTTCCTGCTTTGAATTTCAGAGAATTTTAACTTAGAAAATGATAGGAAAACAAATGATAGAAAAATGATTTTTTTAGTTATGTATGTGAGCTTGGTAAGAAAATCAAGGCATAAATGTCTTTAACATACCCACGATTAAAAACTCGCATAAAAAGGATAAACACCACATATAGTTTAAATTATTACCTTATATAAAATAATAGTACTTATAAATAGGGGTAATACTTTGATAAAAGTTGTTATTAATAGGTTAGGGTACGTAGTTAATCTTAAATAATTTATTTCTTATAATATTTTGTCCATAATATTTTAGTATTATTTATTATATTTTTATTTTTATATATATTTGTGACGCCTCAAAATTAGGTATTCATCACCCATCTTGAAATCATTAAATACGTGGTATAAAATTAAATACATTTGTGTCGTGTAAAATACTTAATAAAACATAATCTAAGAGTTTTAATACATATATTGTCATCTAGACAAAGATACAAACTCAAAGGAGTTCTCATTACATTTATTGTCACATTATTTAATCGGAATAGTGAGGACTACTAATCTTTATCATCCTGAACGCGTCCTCCTTTTCCCGACTCGTCCAAATTATATTCTCATTTTACGAAAAGAACAAAGAAATAAAGGGTGAGCTTTCAACTAGCAGACGAAGAAATATTATGACTAAGATAATGCGTAATAAATTATCAATAGTCTTCAACAAATGTTAAACCGATAAAATACAATAGACATCAAGTTTAATCAAGAATCTTAACCAAAGAATCCATTAAAAAAGAGTCAAGTAGAGAATAAAATCTACTATCTTTTATGATTTAAAAATGTTTTCATCAATTTTTTATCATTTGAGACTCAAAGTTAATAAATAAACCACAAGATCGAATCATCCCCGCACTACGGGCGAGGATATTCTTTAAATCATCAATAATTAAATGACTATCTTAAATAATCCCAGTCATAATCATACCAAATCCATCTCTACACGTAAGCAAAGATATACAACAATAAAATAAATAATCAACAATCCATCTTTGCACGTAAGCGAAAAGATATATAATTCAATAAACAATGTCCATCTTCGCATCGTAAGCGAAAGATAACTTTCATCACCATATAAGCGTGAGGATGATGATAATGATATAAACATTAATCAAACTAAAACAAGGATAAATATTAAAGACTTTAAATTTATCCAAATATTATCCATCACTTAAATAACTTCATAATCTAATATTGTTAATATTATAACAATATTTTAATCACTTCTTAAACTTATAAACAATTTATTTCAATTATTTACACTTTATCAAATAATGCATTTAATCATTCAAAAATGTCATACCCATAAGATTTCATCACCAATGATCAAATCCCTTATCACCAATCTACATATACCTTATATAGGATTTCCAAGCCATAAAATCCTATTTTCCAACTTTCTTCACTTCACATAACATATTTAACTCATATGTTCGTAATTAAACCATTTTCATAAAAATACCAAATCAGTCCCAAAAATATTTCTTTTAAAGATTTAGCGAATATAGTCCCATAATGAACATATATTTTTCTCAGAATTTTTAAAATTCATTTACTATTTTTCAAAAATCAATTTCTAAATAATTCCTTAAGAAATTAGCTACCTCAAGTTTAACTCCAAAAATTCCCAAATCTTGGCAGGATCTTACACATGTTAACGCGAGTCTCCAGTTTAAATTTCATGGTCATCGGAGTTATAGAACTCCGGTTATAGCATTTTTCGTTAGAAAAACCTAAATATTGAAATGATCATAACTTGCTCATTTTAAGTCGGAATGAGCTCATTTTTTGACAGGAGGTTCTTTATACCATATACTTTTATGTCCCAAAAGGACAGAATTTTTCTCATAATTTAAGTGGCCGAAACAGCCCTTCTAAAATCTGGACAGTAGCATTTCGGTAATTTCCAGCTTTTGACTCCTTTGTTAAAATCAGTTCACACGAAAATATACAACACCTTTTCCAGTGATTCCACTTGGAGATGCTACAAAACTCATAGATCTAACTCTAGAACTTGACCACACTCAAAAATTCAAAATATAATAGGAGATATGGTCAATTGAATTTCATGTTCCATTTTCACCAAAATCTGATTTTCAACCCTTTGTGATTTCTAAGAAACTTTCATGTTTTCACATAATAACCAACATAACTCATCATAACACCTACTAATACTTCATATACCCATGATTTTCATCAGTCCAATACTTTTATTATGACTCTCATCATAATCAACGTAACCAAATTATTTCCACAATTTAATAAGGAATGAATACGAAGGATCATTCACCATGCATGTGGTAATCTACTTATACAAGTTATTCCAATAGAATAATAAAGAATAGAATAACATAAGGATTCACCATGCATGCGATAGAGACCGCATAGACAGGTTATTCCCAATAGAATAATAAAGATTTTAACCCAGTCCCATGAAACGCATTATGAGCAGGATATTTCGACAGAATAATAAATAATGGAACCAGGTCCGGCATAAACGTACAAACAGGATATTCTGACAGGATAATAAATGCGGAATAATAAATAATGGAACTAGGTCCGGCGTAAAACGCACAAACAGGATATTTCGACAGAATAATAAAGAATGAAATAACAACAAAATTTCACCATATATGTGGTACTTCGCATAAACAGGTTATTCCAACAGAATAATAAAGAAAGCGGAACCGAGTCAAAGAAATTATGCATTGCAGAATATTCCAACAGAATAATAAAGAATGGAATAATAGAAGAATTTCACCATGTATGCGGTACTTCGTATAAACAGGTTATTCCAACATAAAAATACATAATGGAATAACAGAAGAATTTGATCACCATGTATACGGTACTTCGCATAAACAGGTTATTCTAACATAATAGTGAAGAATGGAATAACAACTCTTACGAGTATTGAAAGAAGTAATTCTCTTCATGAATACGGAAGAATAATTTCCCTTACAAGTACAACAAATAATATCCCTTACCTCAGAAGAAACTGGATATTGGAATAGTGAGGTAGCAGGCTTCTCTTCTTCTTTCTCTCTATAATTTCTCTCTATAATAATGGCTCTAAAGCTTTAGTGAATTGGTGAGAAATGAAGGAAGAATGAGCTTCTATTTATAGAAAAATATAGTTTCGATAATTGCACGTTTTGGGGCTCAAAATATTACAGTACAATACCTCCAACTTTTCTTTCGTTTTTAATTTAGTCCTCCAAGTATTATCAAACTTGCACCACCTCCCCTAATAGTAAATCATGTGAATCAATAGTAAAATCATGTGACTCAATAGTAAATCATGTGATTCAATAGTTTTAAACATGTGAAAAATTAATTACAATATAGTACCTCCATCTTTAACTTAGTCATGCAAGTTGTGACGCCCCCAAAATAAGTATACATCACCCATCTTGGGTCGCTAGAAAATACACTACTTACAACTCCATTTATACAATTGTCGTGCAAAATACAACGACTCATATACTGAGTTTCAATACAAATATTGTTACGTATATAATACGACAATATTCATATTTAAATTATTACAATGCCATATAAAGTACAGCAGCAAGTATATCAAGTCCCTAAAGGGACACGAGAAGATTTCTGTTCTCCTTATTCTAATGGAGTGCACCTTTGACGCTTCCAAATTCTGATTTCGCCTCACCCTATTGTTGCTCACCAAAATTAAATATCAAATGATGTATAAAACATGTCACACCCATTTTAAGTTCTCAGTACAATTATTATGCCACACCGTTTCATAAATTGGTTAGGCTTGTGACTAATTCGTATACCACTTTATACCTATGTTCTCCCTGCTAGTCCCAGCTACACTTTTATTACCTGAAAGAGGTGGTGAAGTAAAAGGGTGAGCACAACTAACTTAGTAAAGAATATCATGACTTAAGATAATTAAATTATCAATAGAATTCAGATATTTATAACATATGGTAAAAGATAAAAGTTTTCAACCATAATAGCAGCGGAATCAACAATCCATTAGAAGAGTCAAGTAGAACATAATGTCTACTATCTCCTTTAGATTAAAAGTCCATCATTAATATTTCATTCTTGTAATACTCATCAATAGTTCTTTGTTATCCACAAGACAAAGAGAAATCTCATCACCTGTCTTCACCTGAACCACCACAGATTATAATTAAATTCATAATTCATATTTATAATCAGGTAAATCAACAGTTCATACAACTGTAAAATCAATAACCAACAGTCCATCTTTGCACTACAGGCCAAAGATATACAACTGTAAAACCAATAATGCTTAGACTCAGCTTAATAGTATCACGACCACGAATTATCCATGCATTCCATTACGATGATATTCGATATTTTTTCAATTACTGATCATGATTATACTTAAATAATCCTCGTCATAATCATACCAAGTCCATCTATGCACTACTGTGACAAAGATGACTTTTACCACATCATTTGTAACATTACGGTCATGATTATACCGAATAATCCCTAGTCATAATCATACCAAGTTCATATATGCACTACTGGCCATAGATGACTTTCAACACAATATAAGCATGAGAATGATGACAAAGATATATATAATGAATAAACATAAATCATCAGAATAATAAGATAACATAGATCTTAGTGTTTTTCAACTTAATTATCCAGAGTCCAAATTGATAATAATAGATGAATCACAAACTATTAAGGATATTCTAAGTCTTTTAGGACTTTTCACCATTTAATGCTAAACTGAATAAATGAATAATAATATCTTACCATAACATGGGGTATGAAAGAAAATGATATGCCTTTTACCATAAAAATGATACCCTCTTACCACAATAATGATATCCCTTACCTTAGCATGTGACTTGATTCTGCTTTCTGTGAAATTGATCAACTTAAACAATGCTTGCATTCCTTATCTACACTTAGAGTAACATCACACTCAATAGAAATACTCACAATATTATACACACAATATTGTAGTAACGGAATTCTATATTTTTAGTGTAGTGATGGTGTGTGTTTAGTTACCCAACCGGGCAACCTATTTATACTGAAAATTTAGTAAATAATTAGCACACCTGCTTTGACAAAAATAACCAAATGAGGTATATGGTAGTGGAGTTTATGGTCCCACAGAGAAAATTAGACTAACTTGTACACGTTTTAAAAATAATTGAGTTGTGGTCTAGACTACTTTAGAAAAAGTAGAGTGTCGACAAGTCCTGCCAACTTACTTTTGTAAAAAAGAAAATAATTGAATAATCATCTATATATCAAACTTATCTTTAATCAACAACTTTTATTCATCAATTATTTACACATTTTCATTCTTTCAACAATTATTCACCATTATTAACAAAAGTTCACAATACTGCCAACTGGTTTAATTATATCATATCAAATAATATGAGTCACTGTGCAATAACTACTGTGACAATTATTGAATGAAAGACTGAGTGGCTTTTTACGTAAAAATCAAATCAATACCTTGCTATAAACAATTTAAATTCTATTAAAAGTAGGGATCAACACCAAATCATATTTATCTCGAATAACACATAAACCAACTAATAATTCATTATTCATTCAAGTTATCTCTATTTATCGCATAAAATCATTATTCATATTTCAAAATTTTATAAGTGGATAATTAAAACTTGAGAAATCTAAACCTCATATATGACAATCCACTATTGTGGTATTATCACTATTTTTACTTTAACAAAAATATTATTTTTGTTTTTTTATCATAACTCATTCACATTCTTAGTGCGTTTACATCCCGACACCTCATGAGCTTACTAACATTTCTAAAATATTCAAAATATGATTCTGAATTTTTCAAGTAATTTTCATATTTTCAAATTAACCAACAATTTTCAATAATTATTTCTATTTATAAAACTATCATTTAATAGCTTCAAATTAGAAATACTAACTCCACATACTTATATATCTTAAAAACATCATCAATATTAATCTTATATTATTATAATATTTTTCAAATAAAAATCTTAATTTTCCACCATTCATAGAATTTTTATGAATTTCCTCTACTTTTAAACTAACCATAAATAGTTTAAATATATAATAAATATTTCTGTTATTCAATAATTTTCCAAAAGCTGTCCGGAAATTATAAAACAACATTATAAGATTTTTCACCAAATTTCATAATTTTTCATCATTCATGGAATATTCTATGAATTTCTTCTATTTTCAAACTAACTATAATTAGTTTAAAAATACAATAATTACTTCGCTTTTCAATAATTCATCAAAAATTTACAAAATTCTAAGATGATATAATAAGTATTCTGTAAAAATATTTCAACCCAAATCATTTTTCTGATAATTTAATTATAAACTCCAATATTCAAAAATTTCAATAATTCATAATAATTATTCTTTTATCAGAAAAATAAGGATCTTATGCCCTTTCCATGTAAAATTTAATTCTCTACAACTTTGTAGAAGAAAGTTTTCCCAAATCCTGACTCTAACATAGAGATATATTCTTACCAAAAAATTATGCTTGAAGATTTCCGAACCAGCCACCTCACAAAATTCATAACAAATCATAAATTAATCTTTAACGGTTCAAAATTTGCAGACATATACTTAACTTATATATGTATAACATATACGAAAATCACAACGATCCAACGGTCGGATTAACAATTATAACTCACACAATAGAGCTTAATAAAATTGATTTTTTGGACTATAAGTCATTCGGACAAGTTCTACTCAAACTGTCACCACGAAAAATCTACAATGAATTTTTGGGTGATTCAAATTTTTGTAGTTAGCTTACTTCCAGGGCTTTCTTTTGATATATGGCTCATCTCCTAACTCATTATACACAAAGAGTTATGGATTTTACAAAATCAAGTAGTAAACTAGTTTTCTGAAAATCTCCATATTTTGTTCTTCATTTGATTTCTAGATTTCTCTCACTTGACTCATGTTTATACAAGTTTAAATCATTCAATATATACATAAGTATGTACTCTTTACATAAAATCCATTAAACTTAAATCTAAGAATAAATCAAGGATTTATAAACATACCTTCTTAATTTCCTCAAGCTTTTTCATTACACCCACTTGATTCTCTCACTAGCTTCTTGGATATTTTATTGGATGAAGATAAATATGGTGATCATAGAATGATTAAGGATGAAGAAGATATGAAATTGTTGATTTTCTCTTCTTCCTCCTCATCTCTCTCTCTTTTATTTCTGATTTTCCGTGAGTAGAAATGGGTGAATATCCCATCTCTTTTTTCTTCTTCTTCTCATTCTTCTCTCTCTCTCTTCTCTATTCTTTTCTCTCCCCTAATCTAAACCTCCCGTGAATGGAAGAAATGGGGTGCATTCTTTTTATTTCCTTTTCTCTCTCCCTCCTTTTCTTCTTTCCTTTTCCTTTCTTTTCTTCTTTTCTCTTTTCTTTGTCCCCCACTTGTCCCCCCCATAATTTCCAACTCACAATTAACCATCAACACTTAGACGCCCTCATGGGTGGCCTAGAAGAATTAAATCCCTCTCCTCTTTTATTACCTCATTAATCCAATTAATTGTCCGTTTGATCATTTATCAAATTAACATTTTAAAGTTTTAAAAATAATAATCATAAATTAAATTAGACTTTTTTTTATAAAAAAATCGGGGTTTTACACAAGTATTATCAATCTTGCACCAACTCCCCTAATAGTATAAGAATGTGACTTAATAGTACACACATGTGAACAAATAGTTATATGAGCATGTGAATTAGTAGCAATTAATTGCTCATTTATCCGATAAATTACCCGATTTATCAATATAACCCCAGACATCAATTATCATCTAATAGATGTCGATTTCAACTAACACCAATAATTCCAACACAATGGAACTATCAAATTCATCTTTAATCAACACGAACTTATTCATCATTAATATCATAACTCACAATATTTAACAATCGTGTTAGTTCTTAGGAAGAGGGCTTTCCAATAAGGATTTCTCCCATTATCAAGCTCAATTATGTGATCAAACTTCTCCTCGGCGTAACTTACAGACATTGTAAATATTGCAATTTAATAATATGAATAACTTTGTCGTCTAAATTATTGATTTAATAATATATCATATAACGCAGATGATACTATGACAATAATTGAATCAATAATATAAGAGATATGATGCATCAATTACTGTAGCAATAATTGAGTATAAGCTGCGACGCCCCAAAATAGGTATACATCACCTATTCCGAGTTGTCAATACATAGTGCGAAACAACTACAACTTTATTATTACAACAAGAAAGCGTGAGTTTGAATACAAATATTATCTTCTGATAATATCTATACTCAAATAAATCCTCATCACATTTATTGGTACATTATTTACAAAATGGTGAGGACTACTAAACAACTCTCATCTAGAACCTTCATTCCATACCCCGACTCGTACTCGCTATATTCTCGCATCACAGGAAGAAAAATGGAACAAAAAGGAAAAGGGTGAGCTCAACTAGCCCAAGAAAGAATATTATGACTAAGATAATATACAACAAATTATCGTTAGTCTTCAACGAGAAAAATCTAATAGAATACAATAGATAACAAATTTTAAATCAATATTCGCAATGAAATAATAATTCATTAGAAGAGTTAAGTAGAGAATGCAAACTACTATCTTCTATGTATGAATTTAAAAGTTCATCGTCTATCTTTTATCCCCGTAACATCAATCAACATACATCCGAATCAAATATTCATCTTTGCACTACGCCAAAGATATTCATCATTAATCATGTTCATCTAAACACTGCTCATCTTTGCACTACTAGCCAAAGATATTCTTCGAAATCATTCATCTTTGCACTACTGGTGAAGATATTCAATAATATCATCATTTAAGACCGAGGATGATGAAATTTTTTTTTTTTTTTTAACGAATCCAATGAAACAAAATGACAAGGATTAAGGATTAAGGATTCGTACTTTGTTTTATCCACGTCCAAAAATACCTCAAAAATAATCACAAGTGGTGTAAAATTCAAGAATGATCAAAACATGGATACAATCAAAGCTAGTATCCATAATAGATATTTTGACAAAAAGAAGAAATTTCATTTTCTTGAATAGTCTTCAGTATTCGTGAATAGTGTCGATCGTGAATAGTAACTCCTACACCAAAAGTTCCAAATTTGATAAAAATTTCAGATCAATATTTCAACATAATGATATTGAAGAAATAATATCATTACAAAAAAATAATATCCCTTACCTCGAAAGATCAAGATTTCTAAATTGAAACCTGGATATAAAGCATGACTTGAACTTGCAATCAATAACAATACTCAAATTATACTCAAAATACTCACAAGAATAAGCCGATAATATAGAGAGAAACTTGATTTACGGTGTGATTTTCAATTCTAACCTAAGCACCCTATTTATAGAAATTTGCTTAGAACACCAAAGTTAGAAAATTTAATATAATATTAATATATTATATATAAATTCCTACTGGACACAATCTATGATCTGAATTCAGCCATGCTTGACAACAAATAAGTCTACCAAACAAATCAAAAACGTTTTTATTATTTAAAATAATTAAAACTTCCAAAAATCAATTATTCAAGAATTTGAACATCAATAATTCATAATAAATAGCCCTTTTATCAGAAATTTCGAATCTCATGTTTTTTATAGGAAATTCAATTCTCTACAACTTTGCGTAAGAAAGTTTTTCCAAATTCCAAATGTAAATTGACCAAAATCCACAAATCCAAGCGATTTTACAAAAAGCATAATCAAATTTCACTAATAAATGGGGTCCAATTTACATGTTTTTAACATGTTTTAAACATTTATTGCAACAAAAATACTTTTCCTCCTCGTATACTCATATATCCCACATTCGTTATAAAATATCACCATTATTATATTACTAAAATAATAATAATATTTTAAATGAATTATTTTATCGTAAAAGATAAAATTTCAATTTTCAACAATTGTCACATTAAAATTTTTCCATCTATATCCACATAAAATCAATATTTTCCTCATCATATGAATCAATAATTAATTATTCACAAATAATATTACGTAATCACAATATTGACAACCGTGCAGCTTCCTGGGGAAAGAGGGCTTTCCAATAAGAATTTCTTCTTCTCGGGCCATTAATTAGGTGACCAAACCTCTCCTGTATGTAACTTTCTAGACATTGCCAATAATGTTATCTAATAATATTATTCAGATAATATGAATTATTGCTTCGATAATGAAAAATACCGTGTAATGACATTTATTGAAGCAACAAAGAATATAAAATATCACGCAACAATTATTAAATCAATAAAATAATTTGAATAAAGAATTATCAGAACCATTATTGAGTAGTGCCTTCTTCGTAAGAATCAATAATTGGTGCAATACTGCAATGTCTTCTTGTTTTTAACCACCGGGTATTTTAACGAAAGATTAATTGTAATAACTACGCCTGTTATTTTTAAACAACTTATATTTGTCGCTTTCTTCATCCATCGCTCGCTAGTTATGGGGCCCACACATGGTCATACGGCAGTATTTAATATTCCACGACCAAACGAATATTCCACGACCAAACGAATATTCCCCACAACAATGAATATTTTATAACCACTTGCTTATTTTGAAATATTTATGTATTTTTACCTAACTATCCACATTAATCAAATCAACCCTTACTATTTTAAAATAATAAATAGAAAATTAAATTTCATTAATAATAAGTTGGGGTCTTACAACCTCCCTCCTTATGAAATTTCGTTCTCGAAATCGACGTGACGACTGGTGTTTTCAAAAGGTGAGGATACCTCGCTTTCATTTCCGCTTTCCAATTTCTGTGTCATTTCCTCTATAAAGCATGATTCCTCCACAAAACTTTAACTTGTGGTATGACCTTTCTTGGCGTAGGACATGCTCCTTCCTATCCAAGATCTTGACAGTACCTCCTCATACGTTAAGTCTTCTATTATCTCGTCCGGCTCTAACTCTATAACGTGGTTCGGGTCTTTCACATATTTACGAAATGCGAGATATGTGAAACACATTATGAACACGAGACATACTTTGAGTAACGCGAGTCTATAGGCTACATTTCCTACTCGGTCAAGAATTTGAAATGGACCAATAAATCGTGGATTGAGCTTTCCTCTCTTCCCAAATCTTGTAACTCCCTTCCATGGAGCAACACGCAACAATACACGATCCCCACGCTAAATTCCACGTCCTTTCGATGAAGATCCGCATAACTCTTTTGTCGATCTTGTGCCGTTTGTATACGTTGTCGAATCATTTGGATCTTTTCGGTAGTCATACGTACTAACTCGGGTCCCAACAATGTTGCTTCACCCACCTCATCCCAACATATTGGAGAACGACATTTTCGTCCATATAATGCTTCAAATGGAGCCACACCTATACTTGCTTGATAACTGTTGTTGTAGGAGAATTCCACCAATGGTAAATACTTATCCCAACTGCCCTTGAAGTCTAGGACACAGAGTCTTAATAAATCTTCAAGAGTTTGAATAGTCCTTTCGATTGTCCGTCTGGTTTGAGGATGGTATGCGAATCAATCAATGAAATCCGTGCCATAGCTTTTTGCAAGCTAACCCAAAATCTTGAAGTGAATCTTGGGTCACGATCCAAACTATGGATACAGGCATGCCATGCAACCCCACAATCTCATTCACGTACATACTAGCAAGACATTCAAGGAATAAGTCTCCGTGATCGGCAAGAAATGAGCGACTTGGTTAATCTATCAACAATAACCCAAATAGCATTGATGCCTTGAGAAACCGTAGGAAGACCCGTAACGAAATCCATGGTAATGTGTTCCCACTTCCATTTCGGAATCTCAAGTGGTTGCAACGGACCCTTAGGTACTAGATGCTTCGCTTTTACACGTTGGCAAGTTAAACACATCGAGATAAACTTTGCAATCTCTCTCTTCATATTGTTCCACCAAAATGTATGTCAAGATCACGATACATTTTAGTACTTCCGTGATGGATTGCAAATGGTGTATTGTGTGCCTCCATCATAATCTTGTACTTCAAATCGTGGTCGTTAGAACACAAAGTCTAGTGTGGACTCAAGTATTCCTTCTTCATCAATTCTCGCCCTAAATAGCTCCTTCTTGTACTTTCTTCTTCATAGGCATCATTTCCCGGATTCCTGGCTGGCTTGAGCAACCTTAACTTTTTCTATAAAAGTTGGCTCTATGCGTATACTTGACATCATCGCACTCATTCCCCGCATATGATCTTCTACTCAACGCGTCGCCTACCACGCTCGCTTTTCCGTGATGGTATTGAATAGTGTGGTCGTAGTCTTTCAATAGCTCGAGCCAACGTCATTTGCCGCATGTTTAGTTCTTTTTTGAGTGAAGAAATATTTAAGGCTTTTATGGTCCGAATATATCTCCACTTTCTCCCCATATAGATAGTGCCTCCATATCTTTAAGCGCTGAAACGATCGCCGCTAACTCTAGATCATGAGTAGGACAATTCCTCTCATACTTCTTTAAGTTGTCATGAGGCATAGGCTATGACTTTCCCACGCCAGGCATGAGAACACATCCTAACCCTTTGCTCGAAGCATCATCAGAGATTACAAATCCATCCGAACCAGATGGTATTGTTAGAACAGTGCCAAAATAAGTCTCCTCTAAGCTCTTGGAAACTCTTCTCGCATTCTTCACTCCAAACGAATTTTGTATCCTTCCGAGTTAAGCATTTGGGTTAATGGAGTAGCGATTCGAGAAAACCCTTCAACGAATCTCCGATAATAACCAAATAAGCCCAAAAACTACGTGACTTCATCCACCACCGACTTTGTTGCTCCCAACTTTGATTGCTTCAATCTTCTCCGGATCAACAGATACTCCATGTTTCGACACCACGTGCCCAAGGAATGCTACTTCCTCGCCGAACTCGCATTTCTTCAATTTGGCATATAGTTTGTTTTCACGAAGCCTTTGGAGTACCAAATTCAAATGGTGCTCACATGATCTTCACGACTTTTGGAATATATGAGGATGTCATCAATAAAACAACAACGAATCGATCCAAATATTTCTTGAATACTCGGTTCATCATATCCATGAAAGTCAGTAGGAGCATTAGTCAATCCGAAAAGACATGACTAAGAATTCATAATGCCCGCATCGAAGTTCTAAAGGCGCCTTTGAATATCCTCGCCTAATCTTCACCGATGATATCCGAGCGAAGATCGATCTTTGAAAAAATTGTGCCTTTTGCAATCGGTCAAACAGTCATCAATACGAGGTAGAGGATACCTATTCTTGATGGTGACATGGTTCAATTCCAGATAGTCAATACAAAGTCGCATACTCCGCCTTTCTTCTTTACGAATAAAACAGAGCACCCCAAGGAGATGTACTTGGACGAATGAAACCGATGTCCAACAATTCCTCAGAAGTTGGACCTTTAACTCCCGAAGTTCAATAGAGCCATTCGATATGGGGTTTTAGAAATGGGCTTTGTACTGTGTTCAAGATCAATAAAGAACTTCAACTTCACGCTACGGGGTAGACGGGAAGTTCTTCGAGAAATACGTCGGAAAGTCAATAACAACAGAATATTATTCAAATTTGACGTGTCTTTATTCAAATCCATAACATGGGCTAAGAAAGCTTGACATCCGCTTTTTCAATAAACGAATAGCTTTATGATTAGATATGACGTTGATTGATTTTAATGGTTTAGTTGCTTGAATTGCATAACAACAGGTTGTTTAGGAATATGAAAGCTAACAACCTTACGAAAATAATCAATTTTGGCATGATGTGTAGTTAACCAATCAATCCCTAAAATCACATCAAAAGCAAGTATCTTTAAAGAGATAAGGTCAACAGGTAAGGTGATGGTGCCAACTTGAATCAAACAAAATTTATAAACGATGGGATGTGATGAAAGTTTCTCCTAATCTGAGTTTCCATAGATAGGTCAAAGTCTAATTTCTCCTGAGTCAAGTTTAAACGTTGAGCACAAGCAGAGAGTTAAATGAATGAGTAGCACCTAGATCAAGTAAGGTATAAACTTTGCAAAAATTTATAAATAGCTTACCCGTGATCACCTCGTTTGGGTTCCTCGATTTTGACCGGTCCATAACAAACGCCTTCTTCCGGGCACTGCTTGACTTTGACTTTTCTCGGGATCTTTTTTGATTCACCGTCCCCACTGAACTAGGTTTCTCTACAAAGATAATCTCGAAGCGATATGTCCTTCCTTTCCACAATTATAGCATACCTTGAATTGTTGTGGGCGGTTTGACTTGATATGTCCCTCTTTCCGCATTTATAGCATATAACCAATTGGTCGTTTCTCCTCCTTTAGAACCCGATTCTTCTTTCTTAAGACCGCTTATCGTCTTCACATGGTCGTTGTTAAATCTCCTCTTTTAAAATCTCCTCCCGACTCGCTTCTTCTATTTTCATGGCCATGATTACCACCAGAGTGGTTACCATTTTGTCCGTCTTTTTCTTTCTCCGCATTTGGTTATCGTTGTTTTGTTGACTACCATCTCCTAGATGATCCTGTTTGTGGTCCCTCAGGTTGACCGTATTTTCGTTATCTCGCTTCTAATAATTAAGCCACATTTACAACATCCTGAATAGAGAAAAAATTTATGAGAAATGAGATCGACGTATGTCGGGTTTCAAACCTCTAACAAACATCCGCGTCATACGTTCCTCATTTTCCACCAAATGAGGTGCAAACTCGGATAACTCTGCAAACTTTGCCTTGACTTTGAGACACCGCCATGTTGTTACTGCTCCAATCTAATAAACTCCACTTCTTTCATATGCGATTTAACACTTTCGTGAAAGTATTTGTCATTAAATAGTTTCTGAAACGCTCCCAAGACATCTTGAGTCTTGGTTTGGATGGAGTACGCTTCACGACTCCCACAAGTATGAGTCTGCCTTCGCCACGGAACATAAATGTGGCGAATGGAACCTTCTGTTCTCCGTACATCCCAAGACATCGAATATCTTGGTAATTTGCTTGACCCATGTTTCCGCCATGATCGGATCCGCTTTCCCTTAAATTCGTGGTCCCAACTCTTTGAATCGCTTGCAATGGATGACAACCCGTGAATTGCTATCATTTCTCCTCAGTATTTTGAAAGCAAGAGTCTCCTCGTCTCGATTTTGCATGAATCGTAAAAAAGCTTCTAAACATCCCTCGCTCATCATCTCGCTTTCAATTGTGTTGTTCACGGGAGGAACATTGCCACTGTTGCACGTTCTCCTCGATGGTGAGTACAAAGCGTCTCCACGGTCTCATTTCCATTGTTAATATTCTCGATCGACATTCTCAAATATCATCATAAAACAAGGGTTAATTAAGGAAATCAATATATCACATAATATCCCTATATACTTGACCAACTAACAAATAAGCTTAGGTAGGACACACTTTAGCGAAGGATTTACTCGTCTCTCCCTCCTAGTTCTATTCCCCGATCTCCGCCAGAGATCATATCCCTAAGCTCGATACCAACCGCGACGCCCCCAAAATAGGTATACATCACCCATTCTGAGTTGTCAATACATGGTACAGAAACAACTACAACTTTATTATTACAACATATAAACTGTGAGTTTAAATACAGATATTGTCATCTAGACAATATCCACACGCAAATAAATCCCCATCATAATTATTGATACATTATTTTACAAAAATGGTGAGGACTACTAAACAACTCTCTCTAGAACCTTCATTCCATACCCCCACTAGTACTTCGCCACATTCTCGCCTCCCGAGAAGAAAAATGGAACAACAAGGAAAAGGGTGAGCTCAACTAGCCCGAAGAAAGAATATTATGACTAAGATAATGTACAACAAATTATCGTTAGTCTTCAACAGGAAAAATCTAATAGAATACAATAGACAACAAGTTTTTAAATCAATATTCGCAGCGGAAATAATAATTCATTAGAAGAGTTAAGTAGAGAATGCAAACTACTATCTTCTATGTATAAATTTAAAAGTTCATCGCCTATCTTTTATCCCTGTAATATCAATCAATATATATCTGGAATCAAATATTCATCTTTGCACTACAGGCCAAAGATATTCAATAATATCATCATTTAAGACGAGGATGATGAAAATATTTTTAAAGAAACGAATCCAAAGACCCATGAAACAAAATGACAAGGATTAAGGATTAAGGATTAATGACAAGGATTTGTTTTATCCACGCCCAAAAATACCTCAAAAATAATCATAGGGGTGTAAAATTCAAGAATGATCAAAACATGGATACAATCAAAGCTAGTATCCGTAATAGATATTTTGAGACGAAAAGAAAATTTTTCATTTTTCATGAATAGTCTTTTATTAAATGAATAAGATCTGAGTATCGTGAATAAGAACTCAGACACCAAAAATTCCAAATTTGATAAAAAACTTCAGATCAATATTTCAACATAATGATATTGAAGAAATAATATCATTATTTAAAAAAAATAATATCCACTTACCTCGAAAAGATCAATATCATTTCTAATTTGAACACCGGATATAGGCTATGACTTGAACTTGCATCAGTATAGCAATACTCAAAGTATATTCAAAATACTCACAAGAATACCGATAATATAGAGAGAAACTTCAATTTCTCGTGTGATTTTCAATTCTAACCTAAGCACCTATTTATAGCAAATTCGCTAGAACACCAAAGCAGAAAATTAATAAAATATTAATAAATTTATATAAATTATATATGCAAACTTGGAAATTCGATTTCAAATATTTTGAAACACATGTGCCCACCAACCAACCACAAAACGTTTTTTTTATTTTAAACAATTAAAACTTCCAAAATCAATTATTTGAACTCCGTAACTTTAATAATTCACAATAAATAGGCCTTTTGTCAAAAAAATTGAAACTCATGATTTTTATAGGAAATTCAATTATCTACAACTTTGCGGAAGAAAGTGTTCCCAAATTCCAAACAAAAATTGATCAAATCCACAAACAAGGCGATTTTACAAAAGTTATAATCAAATTTCATCGATAAATGGGGTCCACCGATATGTTTAACATGTTTTAAACATTTATTGCAACAAAAAATACTCTTCCTCCTCGTATACTCATATATCCCACATTCGTTGTAAAAAAATATCACCATTATTATATTATTAAAATAATATATTTAAATGAATTATTTTATCAAAAAAGATAAAATATTAATTTTCAACAATTGTCATTTTAAAAATTTTCTCCATCTATATCCACATAAAATTAATATTTTCCTCATCATATAAATCAATAATTAATTATTCACAAATAATATTACTGAATCACAAAGATCTTGTGACCAAGCCGTCCTTCAGGAGAGGGGATTTCCAATAAGAATTTCTCTTATCGACGCCGCAATTAGGTGACCAAACCTCTCCTTAGATGAACTTTCTAGACATTGCCAATAATGTTATCTAATAATATTATTCGGATAATATGAATTATTGCTTCGATAATGAAAAATACCGTAGAATGACAATTATCAAACAACAAAGAATATAAAATATCAACGCAAAGAATTATTAAATCAATAAAATCTTGAATAAAGAATTATCGTAACCATTATTGAGTAAAGTGCCTTCTTACGTAAGAATCAATAATTGGTGCAATACTGGTGTATAACTTCTTGTGTGTTAACCATAGAGTATTTTAACAAGATTAACTGTAAGACCCCAACTTATTATTAATGAAATTTAATTTTCTCTATTTATTATTTTGTAATAGTAAGGGTTGATGTGATTAATGTGGATAGTTAGGGGTAAAATACGCAAATACTTCAAAAATAAGCAAGTGGTTATAAAATATTCATTGTTGTCGAATATTCGTTTGGTCGTGGAATATTCAGACTGCTTTGGGAATATTAAATGCGACGAATAAAGTAATGAGGGCATAACTAAAGCGATTGGATGAAGAAAACGACAAATATAAGTTGTTTAAAAAATAGCAGTAGTTATTACACGATTAATCTTTGTTAAAATACCCATGATTAAAACACAAGATTACCATACCTTACGCACCAATTGTTGATTCTTACGTAAAAGAAAGCACTTTTCAATAATGGTTATAGTAATTCTTTGCTCAAGATTTTTATTGAGTTAATAATTGTCATGCGTTGATATTTTATATTCATAGTTGTTTCAATAATTGTCATTACACGATAGATTTTCATTATCGAAGCGATAATTCATATTATCCTAATAATATTATTAGATAACATTATTGGCAATGTCTAGAAAGTTCTGCTTAAGGAGAGGTTTGGTCACCTAATTGCTACCAAGTAGAAGAAGAAATTTTATTGAAAAAGCCCTCTTCCTTAACCGCCTCATTAATATCAATGATTTGTGATTGATTATATTATTTGTGAATAATTAATTATCGATTCATATGATGAGAAAATTATTAATTTTATGTGGATATAGATGGAGAAAATTTTATTGTGACAATTGTTGAAAATTGATATTTTATCTTTTTCTCGATAAAATAATTTATTTAAATATATTATTATATGTTAATAATATAATAATGGTGATATTTTTACAACGAATGTGGGATATATGAGTATACGAGGAGAAGAGTATTTTTGTTGCAATAAATGTTTAAAACATGTTAAACATGCTGGACCCCATTTATCGATCAAATTTGATTATAAATCTAATAAAATCGCTTCGCTTCGGATTTCTTTGTCAATTTCTATTTGAAATTTGGAAAACTTTCTTCCGCAAAGTTTTAGAGAATTGAATTTCCTATATAAACTCATAAGATTCAATTTTCCGATGAAAGGGCTATTTTGTTAGGTTTGTAATATTCATGTGCAAGAATCAAATTGCATAAATTAAGCGGAAGCGTGTAAAAATCGAGTTTAAAATTTTTACAAACCATATACCCTTGATCACCCTTTACGCACAATTATTAATTAAACGAAAAAGATAATGAATAGGAATCATACCCTTGAAGATCGAGCTTCCTCAGGTACAAGTTTACCTCCAATCCTTTTCGCGTTCAACTTGAATCCACCGGGTTTGGTTCCTTCCTTTGATCAACGTTAGCCACCCATGTGTTTGGCCTCTAAAGGTGATCCACCAAGGAAAAATAAGGATTCAAGAAGAAGGGGTATTGGCTCAAATCCTAGTTTTCTATCTCTATAGAAATGGCGTACTCTCCAACAAATTGGAATTATGTCGTTGTAAAAGTCAACAACCCCCACCACCCATAATAAGACTCCTCTTATTTATAGATGTGGGCAACCCACCTTAACAATTAAGGAATTGGGTTTATTTAATTAATTAAATTCTTTTAATTAATTAAGCTCCCTAATCTTATTAGGGATAATTAATTAAACTCCTTTAACTAATTTTTCTTCCTAATCCAATTAGGAATAAATGAGAGTACTTATATTAAATTAATTCCTAAAATCTTTTAGAAATTAAAATAATAATAATTGTAATAATATTAATAAGACTCTTCTTATTAATTTATATTTAATATTTCTAAAATATTAAATAATAATATTAAGCTATTTAATTTATTCTATCACCATAGATTAAATTAAATATACTTAACATATTATTACGATTATGCCATTAACTTCTTAAATAATTATTCTTCCTTTTATGGTGTGACCCTTTAGGTTCTCCATATTAAACCTATTGTGAATAAATCAATTAGAATAATTCTAATCTTATTTAAATAAATAAATTAAACAATTAATTTATTTAAATAAATAATATTTATTCTACAATAGGGATAAGCCTCCCTAATGATCAACGACTTTCCGTATAATATAGATTTCAACATTAATCATAAAAGAACCTTTGAGTAAATAGTTACCAGACAATTCAATCCTTTTACCATACAATGTCCCAATTAAATATAAGATATGGAATTATCACAAGTCTTATTTTATTTAATTATATGTATTTCGATCCTTAAATGCACAACTCCAAATAATGCAAATTAGAAACTCCTTTCTAATTTCATTCTCGCCTTAACCAAGGACTACTCAAGGTTGTCATTTATCGAATCACATAGACATTTCTCTTTTTTAATAAAGTGGTAGATTCTTTATCGATCATACATTATCTCCATGTATAAACTTATTATACCCAAGCATACCTTTTGATATACCCTAAGGGTCTTAAAGAATAAGTCAAAGTATAACTCATCATACACAAGATACTATGATGATCTCAAGTCCAAGGATCACTTGACTACTATCACTACAGAATTCCTATTGACAGCAATTAAAACTCCATTAGGTATTCCTTAGCGAGCCACGCTCAAAGGAACTTATTCTCTAATAAGCACCTACATACTTGCTTTTTAGTGTCTCCACACAAATGATCATGAGATCAATCATCCTCATCCAACGAGCAAGCAACGTATGTACCAATCTATCCGGATTCACTAATCCCCAATTTAGTAATCCAATGATTGGGAACTATTTTAGTTTTAAGCTTTCTAAGAATTTAGATCTCATTAGAATGATCATCATCATTATTCTAAAAGCATTGCTTAAAACTATGGGTTTATCACATATTATAAAACAAAGATCATGTAGATAATTAAAAGCCTTTAATAAATTAATACTTTTTATTAATAAATGAATAAGATTGTTACAAAGTATATGCTTTATCATCAAACATGATCGGCTTGTGTGCATACTACTTTCAATCTCCCACTTGCACTAAAGCCAATCGTCATCAGTATCTTATATACTCTTCTTCTAAGTGTGATTATCCTCCCGCCATGGATAAGCTTTAGTTAATGGATATGTAATATTGTTCTTGAGAGTCCACTATCTCTATAGTGATTTCCCATCTTTCAATGATTCTAATAATCAAATGAAAGTGCCACAAAACATGTTTAGATCCAAGATGAGACTTAGAACTATTCCTAGTTCTAGAATGAACTTTTAATCCAAACAATCAACTTGCAGCCTTCATTTATAGCTATATACTTTGTCTTTATCACTAAACCAAAGAACTCTTTCATTGTTTGGAACCTTTCCAATTCATCGCACCACTTGCTCAAGGTAACCCTTTACCTTAAAGTGGATTTTTCTCGTCGCCTTGGTCTGCGTCTCGAAAAACTTGAGTCTCATAAAGCCTCTAGTTTTAATTAAGACCCACCATGAATATGATCACATCCTTAGTGCTTGCTTAAGAACTTTAAGATGTTTTTCACCGACTCATGTTGAACTTCTCCATAATATGACCGATCAACATCGTGTCTCGTATATTTCATTGCATACATGATAGTCACTCATGTGATCTCTCTTTTGGAGTCTTTGGGGACTATTAAGAGAGATACACTCCATAAACTCATCAACATGAGACAACTCTTGAGTTTGCCATGCTAAACGACTTTAGCATCAAATGAATATACGCTTTCTTGGGTTAAGTCGAGCATCCTTTTAAATCTATCTATATAGATTTGCATCCCCAATTAAGATACTCTTCCCAAATCATTCATGGAGGAATTTTTAGACAACTTTATCTTTACCGATTGTAGCATTGGTATGTAATTCCTCATCCGTAGTATATCAACATATAATACTAGAAATTTCACGACGCCTCCCAATCGACCCTTTCATTACACTAAAACTCTTTACCTCATCGTGTGTAACTCGGATCATCATCTTCTATGATGCGTATCTCATCATCATCATCTATGATGAATCCATACCTCCTGTATCTTCTGGTTATTCCGTATTTACGATTCTATTGTGGGTACAATAGTCCATCTACAGTTCCTCTTATTTGACTTATAGTGTTTTGTGGTTCTTGAACTCTTCAAGATCTATTATCCTCCCACTAGTCCTTCAAATGATAAACACCTTTATCTTAGAAGAAAGCGTGTTTCAGAACAAACACCTTTTTGCTAAGTGGGATTATAGAACATATACCCTAAACTTACTTTAGGATGTCCCACAAATTTGTACTTGTCAAATCTTGTCCCAAGCTTATCCTTTGAAACCTTTTCACATAAGTTGACAACCCCTTTATCTTAACATACTTAAGATTAGGAATCCTCCCCGCCCATAACTTTTATGGAGTCTTGGGGGATTTTGAGGTTACCTTTTCGTAGATATGCAGCCCATTTCTAGGACATGATCCTGTAAGGATACCGGAATGTCGGTAAAATCATTATGGACCGCACCATGTCCAACAAGGTACGATTTTTCCTTTCGGATACATCAATCAATTATTACGTATCAAGATGTGTCCATTATGAGAAAACCATTTGAGATGATCTAGAAACTTATTGCACAAGTATTTATTCCTCGATCTAATCAAAGAATCTTAATACATTGCCAATTTGTTTCACTTCAAATTCTTTTGAACCTTTCAAATAATTCACACTTGTATTTCAACAAATACATACATTCAACTCTTTGAATGATCATCTCCTTTTCTTATACTAATTTGTTCAATATGCAAAATTATTTTCATGTAAGTCAAGTATACAAAATTTATTAAGTAATATTCCATTTATACAAAATATTATTATTATAAATAGAACAACAATTGTTCTTAATTATAATACCAAAGATTTCATTGTCCAACAATAAAATGGAAATAATATTTTTAACAAGAACCGAATACAATAACAACTTTATCGACTTAATAGATTTTCCCAGTAGGCATTGCTAAACTATAAGTTTCTATGGCTAATATGGCAACCTTTGTTACATTTCCCATACATAGGATTACTTATATTTGTTTAGCTTTCTACTTACTTGGTCCCTTCATAAATCTATATTTATGATAACCAAAGTCGGTATCCAATACCCAAGTAGAACCTCGACTTAAAGAAAATTTATTTTAAATCATGAACAAATTTGTATTTATGTAACCAAAACTTCACTAAGCTTCTTTGGTTAGCCTCTCAAGATGTTTCTTCTTAGCTTTTTTCCAAAGTCCAGCTTTATTGCAGGTGGAAGCAAACTCCTTTGCTATCCAGACGCTTTTGTTCTTATTATCCTTTGTTTACGCCTTTCTATTTACCTTCTTTGAATCGTTCTTCTTTTGTAAAGATCCTTTGGCCTCTACCAAGAAGACATGGTCTTTCTTGGTTGGAAAGTGACTCTCATCATTTTTCAACATGTTAAGCAAATCAACGAAGCTGATATCTAGCTTGTTTATATGAAAAATTCACAACAATTGTGAAAGGAGTCCGGGAGTGAGTGCAAGATCAAATCTTGGCTCAACTCTCCATCCATGACAAAACCTGTTGTCCTAATTGATCAATCAAATTGATAATGTTTAGGACTTTTTTTTTTATCTGCATCTTATAGTGCCATTGGTCATTCTAGATCGGAAGAGCTCCTTAGATATCTCGATATCTATCATTCCCACTTTCCTCGCCATCAACTACTTGATGTGCGGGAATATAGTAGAGCATCCATAGTTTCATCTTGACGTTTGAGCTCATTACTCATGGATGCGAGCATGATGCATCGAGCCAATCAGCATCATCTTGCCACTTTCTAAAAGTAGCAATCTCTTCCTCGTAGGCATTGTCTACAACCATTGCATGGATAGGCGATTAAGGACATAAGATAGCTTTTCACTTTATGAGAACTATTCTCAAATTCCTTAACCAATCCGCTTAATTCGGCCCGTTAATTTAGCATCTAATATGCTTCGCAAATGATAGTAATTTTAGACATTGTAAAATTCTCAGAAATGAATTTGTAATTAACAACATTTTAACATACATTCTTTTATTAATTACCAAAATAATTTAGGTCTTGTTTTAAATTGGTATCTCCCACTATTTTCTTCAAACTATATTACCTCACTTATATAGTTCGGCAAAATCTAATTAAAGATTTGCTAGTGAGAATAAGGATCCCATTTCAAATGTATATAGCCTTGTGGTGACACAACAAACTATATATAAATAAATAGGTAGACACTTTTTGTCAATTACATCAACTATGCAACTCCTTTTCTTTTGCCTCTTAGATTATTTTGATCAAGTGGTGGCACATCCAATCAAAATTATCCAAGTTAAGTCCGACCTAGCACTCCATATATTCAAAAAGAAAAATATCATCCTTGTGGTGACACAACAAAACAATATTGTTCAATTTTCTTTATAAGCATCAAATGTGATAAATTAACATCTTAAATACTTAATACTTGCCTTGTGGTGACACAACAAACTCATATTAAATATTTAATACTCTATTAATTTTATCATGCTAGAAGGCTTAATGCTCGATATTCCAAATATCTTTGAACGCTTAGGACTTAATATAAAAATTTGAGGGGTTTGTTATTAATTTGTCTCATCTTGTTTAGCGCAAGCATATATATATATATATAAAATAATATATTATATTAATTAACATGCGAAGCATGTTTGCATAATATATAATATATATAGTATAAGCATACACATATAGAATATTATATTCTACCCGATTGATTATGGACTTTTTATTCTAGTTTGGTTCACTAGAGCCACCAAGTGAACCAAAAGGTCAAACCCTAGGGGTGCAAGAAATAATATTTAAATATAACTATTACATTTAAACCCTGCTCCATTACAAACGGGTCTTCAAGCGCCTCCTTGCTCCTTGATCTCCAATTTTTCAAAATTAATTCTAACTATTCCTATTACAAAACTATTTAAAATAAATAGAAACCTTGATCGTGAAATCAAGGGAAGTACATAGGAGGAGATAGAATTTACATTAAGAAAAATTAGAGAAAAGACGAGGTACGCAGAATTCCCATTTAATAAAACCCATACATTCATGCATCCAACTAAAATAAAATCAAATCGCATTGGTCAATAGTCCATAATCAATCCATTTATTATCATACACATCACCATATGCATCAATAAATAACATTCATCTTATGAATAATAAACATTTAATATATATATTGATATCATTTAATGGGCAAATTTAGTTAGTATAAAATCTAATTTTGAATCAAAATAAACTCCTTTATTTTAATCCAAATTTAAATCAAAATAAAACTATTTTATTTTAATTTATCCAATTTTGAATAAAATAAACTATTTTATTTTAATCAAAATCTTTAATCAAAATAAACTCCTTTATTTTAATTAATTATGGAATCCAATTCCATGTAAAAAAAAAATATTAAAGGAAACACGGATTATCTTTCCTATTCACAAATAAACTCCTTTATTTTGAATAATATGAAATCTTATTTCATATTTAAATAAACTCCTTTATTTAAGGAAACATGGATTCTTTTTCCTACTCACAAATAAACTCTTTTATTTTGAATAATATGAAATCTTATTTCATATCTAAATAAACTCCTTTATTTAAGGAAATTAGGATTCTCTTTCCTATTCACAAATAAACTCTTTTATTTTGAATAATATGAAATTTTATTTCATATCAAAATAAACTCCTTTATTTAAGGAAATTAGGATTCTTTTCCTATTCACAAATAAACTCTTTTATTTTGAATAATATGAAATCTTATTTCATATCTAAATAAACTCCTTTATTTAAGGAAATTAGGATTCTCTCCTATTCACAAATAAACTCTTTTATTTTGAATAATATGAAATCTAATTTCATATTAAAATAAACTCCTTTATTTAAGGAAAAATAGAATCCAATTTCAACTCCAATTAGTTATCATGGAATCCAATTCCAACACTAATTATTTAGCATGAAATTTAATTTTAAAATTAAAATAAACATTTTTATTTTAAGATTAAAATAAACCTTTTATTTTAAAATTAAAATAAACTTTTATTTTAATTATAAAATTATTAAGAATAATATATATATAATTATTATATATATATATATATAACCTTATATATATATATGTCAAATATATATATTAGTTAACATGGTTTCCTTTGATCCGATCAGATCCCTTGTATAAAAATAACTCTTGTAGGATTCACGTGATGCCTTGATAACTCCAAGTTGCCGGATTTCCTTTTATTTTATTGTGATTTCCTGTTGCTCCCTTTTTTTTTTTTTTATACGTGGGTCATTCCTTTTGTACAAGAAGGAAACTAAATATATTGAAGAATCACAATCATTGGAGCAATCATTTATATATACAAATCCCTTGATTTAAAAATCGCCAGCCTTATTATAATAATAATAAAAAAAATTAATGCGGTGAGAGAGGCTCGAAATCTCGACCTCGGATATATAGACCTATCATGCTGTATTAACTGCATACCACCATCCCATTGGTAATCACTTATTAACAAAATGGTATTCACCGTTGATAATTTTTTTTTTTTTTTTTAAATTTTATACAAACAAATTATGCCCAATTAAATTGTTCTAAACACATATCAATATACATATCAAATCTAAACAATTAATAATTTACATAAAGGTTTGGCTCTGATGCCACTGTTAGGTTTGTAATATTCATGAACGCAATCAAATTGCATAAATTAGCGGAGCGTGTAAAAATCGAGTTTAAAAATTTTACAAACCATATACCCTGATCACCCTTTATGCATAATTATTAATTAAACGAAAAGATAAAGAATAAAATCATACCCTTGAAGATCGAAGCTTCCTCGTGTACAAGTTCACCTCCAAATCCTTTTCGCTCAACTTGAATCCACCGGGTTTGGTTCCTTCCTTTGATCAACGTTAGCCACCCATGTGTTTGGCCTCTGAGGTGATCCACCAAGGAAAATAAGGATTCAAGAAGAAGGGTATTGGCTCAAACCCTAGTTTTCTATCTCTATAGAAAAGGCGTACTCTCCAACAAATTGGAATTATGTCGTATTGTAAAAGTCAACAACCCCCACACCCATAATAAGACTCTCTTATTTATAGATGTGGGCAACCCACCTTAACAATTAAGGAATTGGGTTTATTTAATTAATTAAATTCTTTTAATTAATTAAGCTCCTAATCTTATTAGGGATAATTAATTAAACTCCTTTAACTAATTTTCTTCCTAATCCAATTAGGAATAAATGAGAGTACTTATATTAAATTAATTCCTAAACTCTTTTAGAAATTAAAATAATAATAATTGTAATAATATTAATAAGACTCCTCTTATTAATTTATATTTAATATTTCTAAAATATTAAATAATAAATATTAAGCTATTTAATTTATTCTATCACCATAGATTAAATTAAATATACTTAACATATTATTACGATTATGCCATTAACTTCTTAAATAATTATTCTTCCTTTTATGGTGTGACCCTTTAGGTTCTCCATATTAAACCGGTTGTGAATAAATCAATTAGAATAATTCTAATCTTATTTAAATAAATAAATTAAACAATTAATTTATTTAAATAAATAATATTTATTCTACAATAGGGATAAGCCTCCCCCTAATGATCAACGACTTTCCGGATAATATAGATTTCAACATTAATCATAAAAGAACCTTTGAGTAAATAGTTACCATACAATTCAATCCTTCCACCATACAACGTCCCAATTAAATATAAGACATGGAATTCTTCACAAGTCTTATTTTATTTAATTATATGTATTTCGATCCTTAAATGCACAACTCCAAATAATGCAAATTAGAAACTCCTTTCTAATTTCATTCTGCTTATGCCAAGGACTACCGGGTTGTCATTTTATCGAATCACATAGACATTTCTCTTTTTTAATAGAAGTGGTAGATTCTTTATCGATCATACATTATCTCCATGTACAACTTATTATACCCAAGCATACCCTTTGATATACCCTAAGGGTCTTAAGGAATAAGTCAAAGTATAACTCATCATACATACACAAGATACTATGATGATCTCAAGTCCAAGGATCACTTGTTAGACTACTATCACTACAGAAATTCCTATCGACAGCAATTAAAACTCCATTAGGTATTCCTTAGCGAGCCAATGCTCAAATGAACTTATTCTCTAATAAGCACCTACATACTTGCTTTAGTGTCTCCACACAAATGATCATGAGATCAATCATCCTCATCCAATGAAAGCAAGCAACGATGTATACAATCTATCCGGATTCACTAATCCCCAATTCAGTAATCCAATGATTGGGAACTATTTTAGTTTTAAGCTTTCTAAGAATTTAGATCTCATTAGAATGATCATCATCATTATTCTAAAAGCATTGCTTAAAACTATGGGTTTATCACATATTATAAAACAAAGATCATGTAGATAATTAAAAGCCTTTAATAAATTAATACTTTTATTAATAAATGAATAAGATTGTTACAAAGTATATGCTTTATCATCAAACATGATTGGCTTGTGCATACTACTTTCATATTTATTATGAATTATTGAAGTTAGAAGTTCAAGTTCAAAATAATTGATTTTTGGAAGTTTAAAATATTTAAAATTAAAAACGTTTTTTCTTACTTTTTTCTAGAATGTGGCATGTGTTTGATGGTCAAATCGATTCTAGGCATGTGTAGGAAATTTATTATTAATTTATTAAATTTTACATTTTGGTGTTCTAAACAATTTCCTATAAATAGGTGCTTAGGTTAGAATTGAAAATCACACCGTAAATCAAGTTTTCTCTCTATATTATCGAAAGCGTTATTCTTGTGAGTATTTTGAGTATACTTTGAGTATTGCTATATGGTGCAAGTCCAAGTCATAGCCTATATCCTGGTTTTGTTTAAATTTAAAGATCTTGATCTTTCGAGGTAAGGGATGTTATTTTCTTCTCGAATGATATTATTTCTTCAATATCATTATCTTGAAATATTGGTTGGAACTTTTATCAAATTTGGAACTTTTTCATGTCGGGTTACTATTCATGAGTTACTATTCACGAGTTACTATTCATGAGTTACTTATTCACGAAGTTACTTATTCACGAGTACTATTCAGTGAAGCGTGAAGATGTTTTTGTGGAATTTCTATCTTTTGGTGTCGAGTTACTATTCACGATACTCTGAAGACTATTCACGATATCTGACTATTCACCTAAAAATAAAATTTCTTCTTTTTGTCCAAAATATCTATTCGGATACTAGCTTTGATTGTATCCATGTTTTGATCATTCTTGAATTTTACACCACTGCGATTATTTTTGAGGTATTTTTGGACGTGAATAAAACAAAGTACGAATCCTTAATCCTTAATCCTTGTCATTTTGTTTCACCGGATTCGCTTTCTTTAAAATATTTTCATCATCTTCATCTTAAATGATGATATTATGGAATATCTTTGGCCCAGTAGTGCAAAGATGAATGATTTCTGAAGAATATCTTTGGCCAGATGGTGCGAAGATGAGCAGTGTTTAGATGACCATGACCAGGTCGATGAATATCTTTGGCTTCAGAAAGTGCAAAGATGAATATTTGATTCGGATGTATATTGATTGATGTTACGGGGATAAAGGATGAGCGATGAACTTTTAAATTCATACATAGAAGATAGTAGTTTGCATTCTCTACTTAACTCTTCTAATGAATTATTATTTCACTGCGAATATTGATTTAAAATTTGTTGTCTATTGTATTCTATTAGATTTTTCCTGTTGAAGACTAACGATAATTTGTTGTATATTATCTTAGTCATAATATTCTTTACCGAGCTAGTTGAGCTCACCCTTTTCCTTTTTGTTCCATTTTTCTTCTCGTGAGGCGAGAATATAAGCGATGTACGTAGCTCGGTATGGAATGAAGGTTTTAGAAAGAATTGTTTAGTAGTCCTCACCATTTTGTAAAATAATGTATCAATAAATGTGATGAGGATTTATTTGAGTATAGATATTGTCTAAGATAATACTTGTATTCAAACTCACGCTTTCTTGTTGTAATAATAAAGTTGTAGTTGTTTCTGCATGCATGTATATTGACAACTTCGTAATGGGTGATGTATACTTATTTTGGGGGCGCTATAATTGGTATCGTAGCTTAGGGATATGATCTCTCCATGAGATCGGGGAATAGAACTAGGAGGGAGAGACGAGTAAATCTTTCGCTAGTGTGTCCTACCTAAGCTTATTTGTTAGTTGGTCAAGATATAGGGATATTATGTGATATATTGATTTCCTTAATTAACCCTTGTTTTATGACAAGATTTGAGAATGTCGAAATGAGAATATTAACAATGGAAATGAGGCCAGGTGGAGACGCTCAGTACTCACCAACGAGGAGAACGTCTGCAACAGTGGCAATGTTCCTCCCGTGAACAACACCAATGAAAGCGAGATGATGAACGAGGGATGTTTAGAAGCTTTTTGCGCTCATGCAAAATCGATTTGGGAGACTCGTGTTCAAAATACAGAGGAGAAATGATAGCAATTCACGGGTTGTCACAAACAAGCGATTCAAAGAGTTGGGACCACGAGAATTTAAGGGAAAGCCGATCCGATCATGGCGGAAACATGGGTCAAAAGTAAATTACCAAGATATTCGATATCTTGGGATGCACGGAGGAACGAAGGTTCCATTCGCCACCTTTATGTTCCGTGGCGAAAGCGGACTACTTGGTGGGAGTCGTGAAGCGTACCCATCTAAATTTCGCACTTTCAGATGTCTTGGGAGAGACGTTTGAGAACTATTTAATGACAAATACTTTCATGAAAGTGTTCGTCGTATGAAGGAAGTGGAGTTTATTAGACCGAGCGAAACAACATGGCGGTGTCTCAATGACGAGGCAAAGTTTGTAGAGTTATCGGTTTGCACCTCATTTGGTGGAGAATGAGGAACGATGACGCTGGGATGTTTCTTAGAGGTTTGAAACCGGCGTACGCCAAGATCTCATTTCTCATAAATTTTCTCTCTATTCGGATGTTGTAAATGGGCTCAATTATTAGAAGCGAGATAACGAAAATACTACCAAACCGAGGACCACAACCGAGGATCGTACTGTAGATATAGCGATCAATGTAATAATGATAACCAAAGGAGAGAAAAAAGAGACGGACAAAATGGTAACCACTCGGTGGTAATCATGGCCATAAAAATAGAAGAAGCGAGTCGGAGGAGATTTTAAAAGAGGAGATTTAACAATGACCATGTGAAGACGATAAAGCGGTCTTGCGAAGAATCGGTTCTAAGGGAGGAGAACGACCACCCATTCGTATATGTTACAAATGCGAAAAGAGGGACATATCGACCAAACCGCCCACAACAGCTTCAAGGTATGCTATAATTGTAGAAAAGAAGGACATATCGCTCGAGATTATGCAATGGCGAAACCCTAGTTCAATGGGGACGGTGACTCAAAAGATCGTCCTTAAAAAGGCAAAGTCAACGATTCCGGAAGAGCGTTTGTTGTGATCGGTCAAAATGCGAGGAACCCAAACGAGGTGATCACGGTAAGCTATTTATAAATTCTTGCAAAGTTTATACCTTACTTGATACTGGGTCTACCCATTCATTTATCTCTCCGCATGTGCTCAACGCTTAAACTTAACTCCAGAGAAATTAGACTTTGACCTATCTCGTGGAAACTCCGTTAGAGAAAACTTTCATCACATCCACATTTGTTATAAATCTTGTTTGATTCAAGTTGGCACCATTACCTTACCGTGACCTTATCTCTTTAAAGATACTTGCTTTTGATGTGATTTTAGGGATTGATTGGTTAACTACTCATCATGCCAAAATTGATTGTTTTCGTAAGGTTGTTAGTTTTCATATTCCTAATCAACTCATTGCAGATTTAATTCAAGCAACTAAACCATTAAAATCAATCACCGTCATATCTAATCATAAAGCTATTCGCTTATTGAAAAAGCGAATGTCAAGCTTTCTTAGCCCATGTTATGGATTTGAATAAAGACACGCCAAATTTGAATAATATTCCTGTTGTTATCGACTTTCCGATGTATTTCTGAAGAACTTCCCAGTCTACCCCGTAACGTGAAGTTGAATTCTTTATTGATCTTGAACCCGGTACAAAGCCCATTTCTAAACCCCATATCGAATGGCTCTATTGAACTTCAGGAGTTAAAGGTCCAACTACAGGAATTGTTGGACATCGGTTTCATTCGTCTAGTACATCTCCTCGGGGTGCTCTGCTTTATTCGTAAAGAAGAAAGAAGCGGGAGTATGCGACTTTCAGATTGACTATCGAAAATTGAACCATGTCACCATCAAGAATAGGTATCCTCTACCTCGTATTGATGACTTGTTTGACCAATTCTGAGGCACAATTCTTTTCAAAAAATCGATCTTAGCTCGGATATCATCACCGAAGATTAGAATCGAGGATATTCCAAAGACGCCTTGAAACTCCGGTATGGGAATTATGAATTCTTAGTCATGTCTTTCTGGACTAACTAATGCTCCTGCGGCTTTCATGGATATGATGAACCAAGTATTCAAGGAATATTTGGATCGGTTTGTTGTTGTCTTTATTGATGACATCCTTATATATTCCAAAAGTCGTGAAGATCATGAACACCATTTGAAGTCGGTACTCCAAAGGCTTCGTGAAAACAAACTATATGCCAAATTAAAGAAATGCGAGTTCGCTCGAGAAGTAGCATTCCTTGGGCACGTGGTGTCGAAACATGGAGTATCTGTTGATCCGACGAAGATTGAAGCAATACAAAGTTGGGAGCAACCGAAGCTCGGTGGATCAAGTCGTAGTTTTTTGGGCTTAAATGGGTTATTATCGGAGATTCGTGGAAGGGTTTTCTCGAATCGCTATTCCATTAACTCAAATAACTTTCGAAAGGATACTGAAATTGCTAGGAGCGAAGAAATCGCGAGAAGAGTTTCCAAGAGCTTAAGAGGAGACTTATTTCGGCACTGTTCTAACAATACCATCCGGTTCGGATGGATTTGTTATCTACAAATGATGCTTCGTGCAAAGGGTTAGGATGTGTTCTCATGCAACGTGGGAAAGTCATAGCTTATGCCTCATGACAACTTAAAGAGTATGAGAGGAATTATCCTACTCATGATCTAGAGTTAGCGTGATCGTTTTCGCTTAAAGATATGGAGGCACTATCTATATGGGGAGAAAGTGGAGATATATTCGCACCATAAAAGCCTTAAATATTTCTTCACTCAAAAAGAACTCAACACGCTATGCGGCGATGACGTTGGCTCGAACTATTGAAAGACTACGACCACACTATTCAATACCATCCCGGTAAAGCGAACGTGGTAGGTATTTATCGCGTTGGGTAGAAGATCATATGCGGGAAGGAGTGCGATGATGTCAAGTATACGACAGAGCCAACTTTAATAGAAAAGTTAAGGTTGCTTTCGAGCCACCGAATCCGGAAATGATGCGTGCATGGAAGAAGAAAGTACAAGAAGGAGCTATTCCTAAGCGAGAATTGATGAAGAAGGAATACTTCGAGTCCACTCTAGACTTTGTGTTCCTAACGACTCTGATTTGAAGTACAAGATTATGATGGAGGCACACAATACACCATTTGCAATCCATCCTGGAAGTACTAAAATTTATCGTGATCTTCGACATACATTTTGGTGGAACAATATGAAGAGAGAAATTGCAAAGTTTATCTCGATGTGTTTAACTTGTCAACGTGTAAAGGCAGAGCATCTTATACCTAAGGGTCCGTTGCAACCACTTGAGATTCCGAAATGGAAGTGGGAACACATTACCATGGATTTCGTTACGGGTCTTCCTACGGTTTCTCAAGGCATCAATGCTATTTGGGTTATTGTTGATAGATTAACCAAGTCTCGCTTTCATTTCTTGTCGATACGGAGACTTATTCCTTGAACGTCTTGCTAGTATATGCGTGAATGAGATTGTGAGGTTGCATGGCATGCCAAGATCCATAGTTTCGGATCGTGACCCAAGATTCACTTCAAGATTTTGGGTTAGCTTGCAAAAAGCTATGGGCACGCAGATTTGCGATTTAGTTCGCATACCATCCCCAAACGGACGGACAATCGAGAGAGGACTATTCAAACTCTTAAAGATTTATTAAGACTCGTGTTCTAGACTTCAAGGGCGGTTGGGATAAGTATTTACCATTGGTGGAATTCTCCTACAACAACAGCTTATCGAGCAAGTATAGGTGTGGCTCCATTTGAAGCATTATATGGACGAAAAGTGTCGCTTCTCCAATATGTTGGGATGAGGTGGGTGAAGCAACATTGTTGGGACCCGAGTTGGTACGTATGACTACGGAAAGATCCAAATGATTCGACAACGATACAAGGACGTGGAATTTAGTGTAGGGGATCATGTATTGTCATGTTGCTCCATGGAAGGGGAGTTACAAGATTTGGGAAGAGAGGAAAGCTCAATCCACGATTTATCGGTCCATTTCAAATTCTTAACCGAGTAGGAAATGTAGCCTATAGACTCGCGTTACCTCCGAGTATGTCTCGTGTTCATAATGTGTTTCATATATCCGTACTTAATAAATATGTGAAAGACCCAAACCACGTTATTGAGTTAGAACCGGACGAGATAGCAAGACTTAACGTATGAGGAGGTACCACAAGATCTTAGATAGGAAGGAGCATGTCCCACGCACGCAAAAGGTCATACCACAAAGTTAAAGTTTTGTGTAGGAATCATGCTATAGAGGAAATGACCGGGAATTGGAACGGAAATGAAAGCGAGGTATCCTCACCTTTTCAAACACACCAGTACGTCGTCAATTTCGAGGACGAAATTTCATAAGGAGGGAGGTTGTAAGACCCCAACTTATTATTAATGAAATTTAATTTTCTATTTATTATTTTGTAATAGTAAGGGTTGATGTGATTAATGTGGATAGTTAGGGGTAAAATACGCAAATACTTCAAAATAAGTAAGTGGTTATAAAATATTCATTGTTGTTTGAATATTCGTTTGGTCGTGGAATATTCGTATCGTCGGGAATATTCGTATTTACCGCAAGCAACCATGTGTGGGCCCCATAACTGAAAGCGATTGGATGAAGAAAACGACAAATATAAGTTGTTTAAAAATAATCTAGTGTTGTTATTCAAGATTATCTTTGTTAAAATACCCTATGGTTAAAACACACGAAGCTTACCTGTATTGCACCAATTGTTGATTCTTACGTAGAAAGGCACTACTCAATAATGGTTACGAAATTATCGCTCAAGATTTTATCGAGTTAATAATTGCTTTGCGTTGATATTTTATATTGTCATTGTTTCAATAATTGTCATTACACAAGATTTTTCATTATCGAAGCAATAATTCATATTATCTCAATAATATTATTAGATAACATTATTGGCAATGTCTAGAAAGTTCTGCTCTAAGGAGAGGTTTGGTCACCTAATCAAGGCCACCAAGAAGAAGAAATTCTTATTGAAAGCCCCTCTTCCTGAACTACCTCGGTCATCAATATTGTGATTCTAAGAATATTATTTGTTAATAATTAATTATTGATTCATATGATGAGAAAAATATTGATTTTATGTGGATATAGATGGAGAAAATTTTTATTGTGACAATTGTTGAAAATTGATATTTTATCTTTTTCTCGATAAAATAATTTATTTAAATATATTATTATATGTTAATAATATAATAATGGTGATATTTTTACAACGAATGTGGGATATATGAGTATACGAGGGAGGAAGAGTATTTTTGTTGCAATAAATGTTTAAAACATGTTAAACATGCTCGGTGGACCCCATTTATCGATCGAAATTTGATTATAAATTTATAAAATCGCCTGCTTGTGGATTTCGGTCAATTTCTATTTGGAATTTGGAAAACTTTCTTCTGTAAAGTTGTAGAGAATTGAATTTCCTATAAAAACTTAAGAGATTCGAATTTTCTGATGAAAGGGCTATTTATTATGAATTATTGAAGTTCAAGTTCAAATAATTGATTTTGGAAGTTTAAAATATTTAAAATTAGAAAACGTTTTTTCTTACTTTTTCTAGAATGTGGCATGTGTTTGATGGCTGAAATCAGATTCTAGGCATGTGTAGGAAATTTATTATTAATTTATTAAATTTTCTGCTTTGGTGTTCTAAGCAATTTTCTATAAATAGGGTGCTTGGGTTAGAATTGAAAATCACACCGTAAACTCAAAGTTTCTCTCTATATATCGAGTTTATTCTTGTGAGTATTTTGAGTATACTTTGAGTATTGCTATACTAAGTGCAAGTCCAAGTCATAGCCTATATCCTGTTTCAAATTTAGAAGATCGATCTTTCGAGGTAAGGGATGTTATTTTCTTCTCAAATGATATTATTTCTTCAATATCATTATGCTGAAATATTGGTTGAAACTTTTTATCAAATTTAGAAATTTTTCATGTCGGGGTTACTATTCACGAGTTACTATTCATGAGTTACTATTCACGAAGTTACTATTCACGAAGTACTATTTATAAAGCGTGAAGATGTTTTTGTGGAATTTCTATCTTTTGGTGTCTGAGTTACTATTCACGTATACGATAATTATTCAATTTAAAAATAAATTTTCTTTTTGTCCAAAATATCTATTCGGATACTAGCTTTGATTGTATCCATGTTTTGATCATTCTTGAATTTTACACCACTGCGATTATTTTTGAGGTATTTTTTGGACGGAATAAAACAAAGTACGAATCCTTAATCCTTAATCCTTATCATTTTGTTTCAATCGGATTTGTTTCTTTAAAAATATTTTCATCATCTTCATCTTAAATGATGATATTATGGAATATCTTTGGCTGTAGTGCAAAATGAATGATTTTTGAAGAATATCTTTGGCCCAGTAGTGCAAAGATGAACAGTGTTTAGATGAATACGACCAATCGATGAATATCTTTGGCCCGTAGTGCAAAGATGAATATTTGATTCCGATGTATGTTGATTGATGTTACAGTGGATAAAAGATGAGCGATGAACTTTTAAATTCATACATAGAAGATAGTAGTTTGCATTCTCTACTTAACTCTTCTAATGAATTATTATTTCATTGCGAATATTGATTTAAAATTTGTTGTCTATTGTATTCTATTAGATTTTTCCCTCGTTGAAGACTAACGATAATTTGTTGTATATTATCTTAGTCATAATATTCTTTACTTGGGCTAGTTGAGCTCACCCTTTTCTTTTTGTTCCATTTTTCTTCTCGTGATGCGAAAATATAATGAGAGTACGCAGTCTGGTAATGGAATGAAGGTTCTAGATGAGTTGTTTAGTAGTCCTCACCATTTTTATAAATAATGTTCCAATAAATGTGATTAGGATTTATTTGAGTATAGATATTGTCTGAAGATAATATTTGTATTCAAACTCACGCTTTATCGTTGTAATAATAAAGTTGTAGTTGTTTTCGCACCATGATTGACAACTCGTAATAGTGATGTATACCTATTTTGGTGGAGTCACAATTGGTATCGTAGCTTAGGGATATGATCTCCGGTGGAGATCGGGAATAGAACTAGAGGAGAGAGACGAGTAAATCCTTCGCTAGTGTGTCCTACCTAAGCTTATTTGTTAGTTGGTCAAGATATAGGGATATTATGTGATATATTGATTTCCTTAATTAACCCTTGTTTTATGACAAAGATTTGAGAATGTCGATCGAGAATATTAACAATGGAAATGAGACCGTGGAGACGCCTTGTACTCACCAACGAGGAGAACGTAACAGTCGACAATGTTCCTCCCGTGAACAACACCATTGAAAGCGATGATGAACGAGGGGATGTTTAGAAGTTTTTGCGCTTCATGCAAAATCGATTTAGGAGACTCGTGTTCAAAATACGAGGAGGAAATGATTGCAATTCACGGGTTGTCACAAACCAAACAGCTTCAAAGAGTTGGGACCACCTGAATTTAAGGGAAAGCCGATCCGATCATGGCGAAAACATGGGTCAAGCAAATTACCAAGATATTCGATGTCTTGGGATGCACGGAGGAACGAAGGTTCCATTCGCCACCTTTATGTTCCGCGGCGAGGCGCATCATCGGTGGGAGTCTCATGAAGCGTGCCATCCAAATTGCGCATTCAAAGATGTCTTGGGAGACGCTTGAGAGCTATTTAATGACAAATACTTTCCTAAAAGTGTTCATCGTATGAAGGAAGTGGAGTTCATCGATTGAACAAAACAACACGACGGTGTCTTAGTACGAGGCAAAGTTTGCGAGTTATCCGTGTTCAGACCTCATTTGGTGGAGAATGAGGAACGATGACGCGGGATGTTTCGAGAGGTTTGAAACCCAAAGATACGACAATATCTCATTTCTCATAAATTTTCTCTCTATTCGGATGTTGTTAATGTGGCTCAATTGTTAGAGCGAGATAACGTAGGGATCATGTATTGTCATGCGAGTTGCTCCATGGAAGGGAGTTACAAGATTTGGGAAGAGAGGAAAGCTCAATCCACGATTTATCGGTCCATTTCAAATTCTTGACCGAGTAGGAAATGTAGCCTATAGACTCGCGTTACCTCGAGTATGTCTCGTGTTCATAATGTGTTTCACATATCCGCATTTCAGAAATATGTGAAAGACCCAAACCACGTTATTGAAGTTAGAATCCCACGAGATAGCCAAGACTTAACGTATGAGGAGGTACCACAAGATCTTAGATAGGAAGGAGCATGTCCCACGCACAAAGGTCATACAACAAGTTAAAGTTTTGTGGAGGAATCATGCTATAGAGGAAATGACCGGGAATTGGAAACGAAATGAAAGCGAGGTATCCTCACCTTTCAAACACACACAGTATCACGCCAATTTCGAGGACGAAATTTCATAAGGAGGGAGGTTGTAAGACCCCAACATATTATTAATGAAATTTAATTTTCTCTATTTATTATTTTGAAATAGTAAGGGTTGATGTGATTAATGTGGATAGTTAGGGGGTAAAATCATGAAATACTTGAAAATAAGCAAGTGGTTATAAAATATTCATTGTTGTCGAGAATATTCGTTTGGTGCGTGGAATATTAAATGCGTGAAATATTAAATGCGGCCATGCCCAGTGTAGCCAAAGTGTATGGAAGAAATCGATTCCAAAGAAATTCTAACTATATGCTGTTTAAAAATACAGAGACGTGGTTATTCACCAATTGTTATTTGTTAAAATACTTAAATAATGGTTTTCTGACTAACTAATGCTGATTCTTAACGTGCTTTTCAATCGATACGGTTATTGAACCAAGCATTCAAGAAATATTCTTTGTCATTTGTCTTGTCATGCTCTATCAATGTATCCTTATATATTCCAAAAGTCGGAAGATCATGAATACCATTCGTTTCGGTACTCCAAAGGCTTCTTGAAAACAAACTATATGCCAAATTAAAGAAATGCGAATTTCGCATATAGTTTGATTCCAAAGACGGGCACCTTTGTCGAAAACAAATGTATCCGCCGATCCGATCGAAGATCAAGCAATACAAAGTTGCAACCAAGCTCACATGGAATATATAAGTATGTAGTTTTTTTAAACCGGGCAATTAAAGAGAATCAATATCGAGGAAGTGAATACCTTTCATCGTAATCGTAAGAATCAACAATCGCGTGAAATACCGTTAGTCAAAGACGTAAGAATTTTAAACCACCCGGTATTTTAACAAAGATAATCTGAATAACTACGCCTGCTATTTTTAAACAACTTATATTTGTCGCTTTCTTCATCCAATCGCTCACATGGGCCCATACATGGTCGCATACATTGCATTTAATATTCCCCGACAAAGATTTAATATTCCACACCAAACTAATATTCCCCGGCAACAATGAATATTTTATAACCACTTGCTTATTTTGAAATATTTATGATTTTTACCCCTAACTATCCACATTAATCAAATCAACCCTTACTATTTCAAAATAATAAATAGAAAAATTAAATTTCATTAATAATAAGTTGGGGTCTTACACAATGATATAAGCATTAATCAACTAAAACAAGGATAAATATTAAAGACTTTAAATTTATCCAAATATTATCCATCACTTAAATAACTCATAATCTAATATTGTTAATTTTATAACAATATTTTAATCACCTCTTAAACTTATAAACAATTTATTTCAATTGTTTACACTTTATTAAATAATACATTTAATCATTCAAAAATGACATACTCATAAGATTTCATCACCAATGATTAAATCCCTTATCACCAATCTACATATACCTTATATAGGATTTCCAAGCCATAAAATTCTATTTTTCAACTTTGTTACTTCACATAACATATTTAACTCATATGTTCGTAACTAAACTATTTTCATGAAAAATACTAAATCAGTCCCAAAAATATTTCTTTTTTGGGATTTAGCAGAATATAGTCCCATAATGAACATATATTTTTCTCAAAATTTTTAAAATTTATTTACTATTTTTCAAAAATTAATTTCTAATTAATTCCTTAAGAAATTAGCTACCTCAAGTTTAACTCCAAAAATTCCCAAATCTTGGCAGAATCTTACACATATTAACGTGAGTCTCCAGTTTAAATTTCATGGTCATCGGAGTTATAGAACTCAGGTTATAGCATTTTTCGTCGGAAAAACCTAAATATTGAAATGGTCATAACTTGCTCATTTTAAGTCGGAATGAGCTCATTTTTTGACAGGAGGTTCTTTATACCATATACTTTTATGTCCCAAAAGGCCAGAATTTTTCTCATAATTTAAGTGGCCGAAATAGCCCTTCTAAAATCTGGACTGTAGCATTTCGGTTATTTCCAGCTTTTGACTCCTTTGCTAAAATCAGTCCACACGAAAATCTACAACACCTTTTCCAGTGATTCCACTTGGAGATTCTACAAAACTCATAGATCTAACTCTAGAACTTGACCACACTCAAAAATTCAAAATATAATAGGAGATGTGGTCAATTGAATTTCATGTTCCATTTTCACCAAAATCTGATTTTCAACCCTTTGTGATTTTTAAGAAACTTTTATGTTTTCACATAATAACCAACATAACTCATCATAACACCTACTAATACTTTATATACCCATGATTTTCATCAGTTCAATGCTTTTATTATGACTCTCATCATAATCAATGTAACCAAATTATTTCCACAATTTAATAAGGAATAAATACGAAGGATCATTCACCATGCATGTGGTAATCCACTTATACAAGTTATTCCAATAGAATAATAAAGAATAGAATAACAGAAGGATTCACCATGCATGCGATAGAGACCGCAGAGACAGGTTATTCCCAACAGAATAATAAAGATTTTAACCAGTCCCACCAGAAACGAAACGTATGCGTGATATTCCGGCGAATAATAAATGCGAATAATAAATAATGGAACCAGTGCGGCGTGAACGCATGCATGTGATATATTTCGACAGTGATAATAAATGCGGAATAATAAATAATGGAACCAGTCCGGCATAAAATGCAGCAGCATGTGATATTCGACGTAATAATAAAGAATAGAATAACAACAGAATTTCACCACGATGCGCAGATTGGCAAATAAAGTTATTCCAATGTAATAATAAAGAATCGGAACGAATCAAAGCGAAATTACATTGCAACCGATGATATTCCAAATGTAATAATAAAGAATGGAATAATAGAAGAATTTCACCATGTATGCGGATTTAGATAAACAAAGTTATTCCAACATAATAATACGAATGGAATAATGTAAGAATTTCACCATATATGCGGTGATTGATAAAACAAAGTTATTCCAACATAATAATGAAGAATGGAATAACAACTCTTACGAGTATTGAAAGAAGTAATTCTCTTCATGAATAGGAAAGAATAATACCCCTTACAGGTACAACAAATAATATCTCTTACCTCAGAAGAAACTGGATACTAGAATAGTGAGGTAGCAGGCTTCTCTTCTTCTTTCTCTCTATAATTTCTCTCTATAATAATGGCTCTAAAGCTTTAGTGAATTGGTGAGAAATGAAGGAAGAATGAGCTTCTATTTATAGAAAAATATAGTTTCGATAATTGCACGTTTAGGGGCTCAAAATATTACAATACAATACCTCCAAACTTTTCTTTCATTTTTAATTTAGTCCTCCAAGTATTATCAAACTTGCACCACCTCCCCTAATAGTAAATCATGTGAATCAATAGTAAATCATGTGAATCAATAGTTCTAAACATGCGAAAAAATTAATTATAATATAGTACCTCCATCTTTAACTTAGTCATGCAAGTATTATCAATCTTGCACCAACTCCCCTAATTGTAAGACCCCAACTTATTATTAATGAAATTTAATTTTCTCTATTTATTATTTTAAAATAGTAAGGGTTGATTTGATTAATGTGGATAGTTAGGGGTAAAATACGCAAATATTTCAAAATAAGCAAATGGTTATAAAATATTCATTGTTGTCGGGGAATATTCGTTTGGTCGTGGAATATTAAATGCGACGACAAGCGACCATGTGTGGGCCCCATAACGGAAAGCAATTGGATGAAGAAAACGACAAATATAAGTGGTTTAAAAATAACAGGCGTAGTTATTACCAAGTATCTTCATAAAATAACCTATGGTTAAAACACAAGAAGACACCAGTATTGCACCAATTATTGATTCTTACGTAAGAAGGCACTACTCAATAATGGTTACAGATAATTATTTATTCAATTTTATTGATTTAATAATTGCTACGTGATATTTTATATTCACATTGTTTCAATAATTGTCATTACACGATTATTTTCATTATCGAAGCAATAATTCATATTTTCTCGAATAATATTATTAGATAACATTATTGGCAATGTCTAGAAAGTTCTGCTCTAAGGAGAGGTTTGGTCACCTAATTGCGCCACCAAGAAGAAAAAATTCTTATTGGAAAGCCCCTCTTTCCTGGGAACTGCCTGGTTGTCAATATTGTGATTCTGTAATATTATTTGTGAATAATTAATTATTGATTCATATGATGAGGAAAATATTGATTTTATGTGGGTATAGATGGAGAAAATTTTTAATGTGACAATTGTTGAAAATTGAAATTTTATCTTTTTCTGATAAAATAATTCATTTAAATATATTATTATATTTTAGTAATATAATAATGGTGATATTTTTACAACGAATGTGGGATATATGAGTATACGAGGAGGAAGAGTATTTTTTGTTGCAATAAATATTTAAAACATGTTAAACATGTCTGTGGACCCCATTTATTGATCGAAATTTGATTATAGCCGTAAAATCGCCTGGTTTGTGGATTTCGGTCAATTTCTGCTTGGAATTTGGAAAAACTTTATTCTCGCAAAGTTGTAGAGAATTGAATTTCCGATAAAAACTCGCGAGATTTGAATTTTCTGATAAAAGGGCTATTTATTATGAATTATTGATGTTCGAAATTCTGAATAATTGATTTTGGAAGTTTTAATTATTTTAAATAATAAAACGTTTTTGATTTGTTTGGTAGACTTATTTGTTGTCAAGAATGGCTGAATTCAGATCATAGATTGTGTAAAGCGTAGGAATTTATATATAATATATTAATATTATATTAAATTTTCTAACTTTAGTGTTCTAAGCAATTTCCTATAAATAGGGTGCTTAGGTTAGAATTGAAAATCACACCGTAAATCAAGTTTTCTCTCTATATTATCGAGTTTATTCTTGTGAGTATTTTGAGTATAATTTGAGTATTGCTATTCTATTAAAGTTCAAGTCATAAATTTATATCCTGTGTTTTCAAATTGTAAGTCTTGATCTTTTCGAGGTAAGGGATATTTTTTTTTGTAATGATATTATTTCTTCAATATCATTATGTTGAAATATTGATCTGAAATTTTTATCAAATTTGGAACTTTTGGTGTAGGAGTTACTATTCACGATACGACCTAATTATTCACGTATACTGACCTTTATTCACGAATACTGCATTTATTCAATCGAAAAATGAAATTTCTTCTTTTGTCCAAAATATCTATTATGGATACTAGCTTTGATTGTATCCATGTTTTGATCATTCTTGAATTTTACACCAATTGTGATTATTTTTGAGGTATTTTTGGACGTGGATAAAACAAAGTACGAATCCTTAATCCTTAATCCTTGTCATTTTGTTTCACCGGATTCGCTTTCTTAAAAAAATATTTTTCATCATCCTCGCCTTAAATGATGATATTATTGAATATCTTTGGCCCAGAGTGCAAAGATGAATGATTTCAAGAATATTTTGGCGTTGTGCAAAAGATGAACAGTGTTTAGATGAACACGACCAACCGATGATTATCTTTGGCTCAGAGTGTAAAGATGAATATTTGATTCCGGATGTATATTGATTGATGTTACAGGATAAAGGATGAGACGATGAACTTTTAAATTCATACATAGAAGATAGTAGTTTGCATTCTCTACTTAACTCTTCTAATGAATTATTATTTCATTGCGAATATTGATTTAAAATTTGTTGTCTATCAGATTCTATTAGATTTTTCCTCGTGAAGACTAACGATAATTTGTTGTATATTATCTTAGTCATAATATTCTTTATTGAGCTAGTTGAGCTAACCCTTTTCCTTTTTGTTCCATTTTTCTCGGAGGCGAGAATATAATGAAAGTACGAGCCTGGGTATGGAATGAAGGTTTTAGAAAGAATTGTTTAGTAGTCCTCACCATTTTGTAAAATAATGTATCAATAAATGTGATGAGGATTTATTTGAGTATAGATATTGTCTAGAAGATAATATTTGTATTCAAACTCACAGCTTTCTTGTTGTAATAATAAAGTTGTAGTTGTTTCGCATACCACGTATCGACAACTCGTAATGGGTGATGTATACCTATTTTGGGGCGCCACAGTTGGTATCGAGCTTAGGGATATGATCTCTGGCGGAGATCGGGAATAGAACTAGGAGGAGAGACGAAAAATCCTTCGCTAGTGTGTCCTACCTAAGCTTATTTGTTAGTTGGTCAAGATATAGGGATATTATGTGATATATTGATTTCCTTAATTAACCCTTGTTTTATGACAAAGATTTGAGAATGTCGATTGAGAATATTAACAATGGAAATGAGACCGTGGAGACGCTCAGACTACCAACGAGGAGAGAACGCGCAACAGTGGCAATGTTCCTCCCGTGAGCAACACCACCGAGCATATGATGAACGAGGGATGTTTAGAAGCTTTTTGCGCTTCATGCAAAATCGCATTTAGGAGACTCGTGTTCAAAATACAGGAGGAAATGATAGCAATTCACGGGTTGTCACAAATGCAAGCGCTTCAAAGAGTTGGGACCACCGAATTTAAGGGAAAGCGGATCCGATCATGCGGCGGAAACATGGGTCAAGCAAATTACCAAGATATTCGATGTCTTGGGATGCACGAGGAACAGAAGGTTCCATTCGCCACCTTTATGTTCCGTGGCGAAAGCGCACTATCCGGTTCGGATGGATTTGTTATCTACAAATGATGCTTCAAGCAAAGGGTTAGGATGTGTTCTCATGCAACGCGGGAAAGTCATAGCCTATGCCTCATGACAACTTAAAGAGTATGAGAGGAATTATCCTACTCATGATCTAGAGTTAGCGTGCAATCGTTCCGCTTAAAGATATGGAGGCACTATCTATATGGGGAGAAAGTGGAGATATATTCGCACCATAAAAGCCTTAAATATTTCTTCACTCAAAAAGAACTCAACACGCTAAGCAAATGACGTTGGCTCGAACTATTGAAAGACTACGACCACACTATTCAATACCATCCCGGTAAAGCGAACGTGGTAGGCGACGCATTGGGTAGAAGATCATATGCGAACGAAAAGGATGATGTCAAGTATACGCGACAGAGCCAACTTTAATAGAAAAGTTAAGGTTGCTTTCGAGCACCGACAATCTTGAGCCGATGATGCGTATGAAGAAGAAAGTACAAGAAGGAGCTATTCCTAAGCGAGAATTGATGAAGAAGGAATACTTGAGTCCACTTTCTGAGACTTTGTGTTCCTAACGACTCTGATTTGAAGTACAAGATTATGATGGAGGCACACAATACACCATTTTCAATCCATCCTGGAAGTACTAAAATGTATCGTGATCTTCGACATACATTTTGGTGGAACAATATGAAGAGAGAAATTGCAAAGTTTATCTCGATGTGTTTAACTTGTCAACGTGTAAAGGCGGAGCATCTTGTACCTAAGGGTCCGTTGCAACCACTTGAGATTCCGAAATGGAAGTGGGAACACATTACCATGGATTTCGTTACGGGTCTTCCTACGGTTTCTCAAGGCATCAATGCTATTTGGGTTATTGTTGATAGATTAACCAAGTCTGCTCATTTCTTGCCGATACGGGAGACTTATTCCTTGAACGCCTTCTAGTAGTATATACGCGTGAATGAGATTGTGAGGTTGCGTGGCATGCCAAGATCCATAGTTTCGGATCCCGACCCAAGATTCACTTCAAGATTTTGGGTTAGCTTGCAAAAAAGCTATGGGCACGGATTTGCGATTTAGTTCGCATACCATCCCCAAACCTGACGGACAATCGAGAGAGGACTATTCAAACTCTTGAAGATTTATTAAGACTCGTGTCCTGAACTTCAAGGCGGTTGATAAGTATTTACCATCAGTGGAATTCTCCTACAACAACAGCTTATCGTGCAAGTATAGGTGTGGCTCCATTTGAAGCATTATATGGACGAAAGTGTCTCTCTCAATATATTGGGATGAGGTGGGTGAAGCAACATTGTTGGGACCCGAGTTGGTATGTATGACTACTACTTTAAAAGATCCAAATGATTCGACAACGTATACAAATGGCACAAGATCGATAAAAGAGTTATGCGGATCTTCATCAAAAGGACATGGAATTTAGCGTAGGGATCATGTATTGTTGCGTGTTGCTCCCACGGAAGGGAGTTACAAGATTTGGGAAGAGAGGAAAGCTCAATCCACGATTTATCGGTCCATTTCAAATTCTTGACCGAGTAGGAAATATAGCCTATAGACTCGCAAGCATTACCTCCGAGTATGTCTCGTGTTCATAATGTGTTTCACATATCTGTATTTACAGAATATGTGAAAGACCCGAACCACGTTATAGAGTTAGAACCCAAGCAGAGATAGCCAGAAGACTTAACGTATGAGGAGGTACTGCCAAGATCTTGGATAGGAAGGAGCATGTCCCCACGCCAAGAAAGGTCATACCACAAGTTAAAGTTTTGTGGAAGAATCATGCTATAGAGGAAATGACACGGAATTGGAAACGAAAATGAAAGCGAGGTATCCTCACCTTTTCAAACACAGAATACGTACGCCAATTTCGAGAACGAAATTTCATAAGGAGGGAGGTTGTAAGACCCCAACTTATTATTAATAAAATTTAATTTTCTATTTATTATTTTAAAATAGTAAGGGTTGATTTGATTAATGTGGATAGTTAGGGGTAAAATACGCAAATATTTCAAAATAAGCAAGTGGTTATAAAATATTCATTGTTGTGTGGGAATATTCGTTTGGTCGTGGAATATTCGTGATGACACAAATAAGAACCATATGTGGGCCCCATAACGGAAAAACGATTGGATGAAGAAAACGACAAATATAAGTGGTTTAAAAATAATGGCGTAGTTATTACCAAGTATCTTCGTTAAAATATCCTGGTGGTTAAAACACACGAAGATTACACAGTATTGCACCAATTATTGATTCTTACGTAAGAAGGCACTACTCAATAATGGTTACGATAATTATCGCTCAATTATTTTATTGATTTAATAATTCTTTGCGTGATATTTTATATTCTTTGTTGTTTCAATAATTGTCATTACACGAGATTTTTCATTATCGAAGCAATAATTCATATTATCCGAATAATATTATTAGATAACATTATTGGCAATGTCTAGAAAGTTCATGTCTAAGGAGAGGTTTGGTCACCTAATTGTATGCGCCAAAGATGAAGAAATTCTTATTGGAAAGCCTCCTTTCCTGTGAATCGCCTCGGTTTACAATATCATGATTCTCAGTAATATTATTTGTGAATAATTAATTATTGATTCATATGATGAGGAAAATATTGATTTTATATGGGTATAGATGAAGAAAATTTTTAATGTGACAATTGTTGAAAATTGAAATTTTATCTTTTTCCGATAAAATAATTCATTTAAATATATTATTATATTTTAGTAATATAATAATGGTGATATTTTTACAACTTAATGTGGGATATATGAGTATATACGAGGAGGAAGAGTATTTTTGTTGCAATAAATGTTTAAAACATGTTAAACATGCTCTGGTGGACCCCATTTATCGACCGAAATTTGATTATAAATTTAAAATCGCCTGCTTGTGAATTTCGGTCCATTTTCATTTGGAATTTGGAAAAACTTTCTTATGCAAAGTTGTAGAGAATTGAATTTCCTATTAAAACTCGCAAGATTCAATTTTCCGATAAAAGGCTATTTATTATGAATTATTGATGTTCAAATTCTCTAATAATTGATTTTTGGAAGTTTTAATTATTTTAAATAATAAAACGTTTTTGATTTGTTTGGTAGACTTATTTGTTGTCAAGCATGGCTGAATTCAGATCATAGATCGTAAATGCGTAGGGAATTTATATATAATATATTAATATTATATTAAATTTTCTTTTTAGTGTTCTAAGCAATTTCCTATAAATAGGGTGCTTAGGTTAGAATTGAAAATCACACCAAAAATCAAAGTTTTCTCTCTATATATCGAAATTTATTCTTGTGAGTATTTTGAGTATAATTTGAGTATTGCTATTCAAGTTGCAAGTTTAAGTCATAGCCTTATATCCGGTGTTTCAAATTTAAGTCTCTGATCTTTCGAGGTAAGGGATATTTTATTTTTTTGTAATGATATTATTTCTTCAATATCATTATGTTGAAATATTGATCCGAAATTTTATCAAATTTGGAACTTTTGGTGTAGGAGTTACTATTCACGATACTCTGGCATTATTCACGTATACGACACTTATTCACAAATACTGAAGACTATTCAATTAAAAATGAAATTTCTTCTTTTGTCCAAAATATCTATTATGGATACTAGCTTTGATTGTATCCATGTTTTGATCATTCTTGAATTTTACACCAATGTGATTATTTTTGAGGTATTTTTGGACGTGGATAAAACAAAGTACGAATCCTTAATCCTTAATCCTTGTCATTTTGTTTCACCGGATTCGCTTTCTTAAAAAAAATATTTTTCATCATCCTCGGTCTTAAATGATGATATTATTGAATATCTTTGGCACATAGTGCAAAAGATGAATGATTTCAAGAATATCTTTGGCCTATAGTGCAAAGATGAGCAGTGTTTTTGATGAAACGACCAATCGATGAATATCTTTGGCCCGTAGTGCAAAGATGAATATTTGATTCCGGATGTATGTTGATTGATGTTGCGGGGATAAAAGATAGATTTATGAACTTTTAAATTCATACATGTAAGATAGTAGTTTGCATTCTCTACTTAACTCTTCTAATGAATTATTATTTCATTGCGAATATTGATTTAAAATTTGTCTATTGTATTCTATTAGATTTTTCCTCGCATAGATTAACGATAATTTGTTGTATATTATCTTAGTAGTCATAATATTCTTTACCGGGCTAGTTGAGCTCACCCTTTTCCTTTTTGTTCCATTTTTCTTCTCGTGATGCGAGAATATAAGCGAGTACGAGTCTGGGTATGGAATGAAGGTTCTGTATGTAGTTGTTTAATAGTCCTCACCATTTTGTAAATAATGTACCAATAAATGTGATGAGGATTTATTTGAGTATAGATATTGTCTGAAGATAATATTTGTATTCAAACTCACAGCTTTCTTGTTGTAATAATAAAGTTGTAGTTGCTTACGCATCTACGTATTGACAACTCAGAATAGGTGATGTATACCTATTTTGGGGGCGTCACACTAATAGTATAAGAATGTGTCTTAATAGTACACACATGTGAACAAATAGTTATATGAGCATGTGAATTAGTAGTAATTAATTGCTCATTTATCCGATAAATTACCTGATTTATCAATATAACCCCCAAACATCAATTATCATCGGAATAGATGTCGATTTCAACTAACACCAATAATCCCAACACAATGGAACTATCAAATTCATCTTTAATCAACACGAACTTATTCATCATTAATATCATAACTCACAATATTTAACAACCGTGTCGCTCCTGAAAGAGGGGCTTTCCAATAAGGATTTCTCCTTATTGGCGCCGCAATTAGGTGACCAAACCTCTCATCAAGCGTAACTTCTAGACATTATAAATATTATAATTTAATAATATGAATAATTTGTCATCTCAATTATTGATTTAATAATATATCATATAACGCAGATGATACTTTGTGATAATAATCGAATCAATAATACGAGATATGATGCAAGAATTATCGTAGTAATAATTGAGTATAACCGAGTGACTTACACTATTTAGAAAATTGACTATAGCTACGACTTGGCCACGATCGTCGCTATAGCCTAAAGACCGTCAAGCATAGGCTTTAGCGATGGTCGCCAACCGTCGCCATATGTAGTCGTCTTTAAAACTCTATAATGCGACGGTTTTTAGATTATAATGACGATTTACGCGACCGTCGCTATAGACGTTTTAGATTTAAATTTTTTTTATTAATAATGTACATAAAAAATATTATATACATCATTTAAAATCACTCACATTACAACTCAAGACTTAACAATTGCTTAATACAAGTCTTTTATTTATTTTATGATAGTAATAATGGCGTAAGTGTTTTCAATCTTTCTTAAATAAACTTATAGGCTAGTCTTCCTTGCTCCAAATGCATGAAGCTCTGCAAACAAACAAACAAGTTTCATTTAGTTAATAGTGGTCCTCAGATAAAAACAAAAATTGTTAGTATCTTTTTGATGGGGATGATCTAAATTCTAAGGGTGGGTCATATTCTTTGCAAGCAAAACTATGATTATCAAACCATCCACTACACATAAAACCCCTACGATTTATATCCTAAAATTTTATTAATGGCAATACTCGCAATAGAGATGAAATTCTACACTGAAGCACCACCACTATATTAGCCAAATAATTCTTGATGATATTTCAAGATAAAGGAAGAATCAAACAATGAAATAATACCTAGGAAAAGGACGACCTTGCATTCAAATAACCAAATAAACTGGCTTAGAAGCCAAACCCCCATATAAGCACAAAAGTCTAGTTCCATTGTTGACAATTAACTAACCCTACAAGAGAATGGGAACTCCTAATATTTCAATATTATAAATAGTGAACAAAATTTATCACACAATAAGTTTAAAAAACTTATCTGCAACATAAAAACGTTTAAAAACAATAAGAAAGACTCTTACCTTCTTCACTATTCACAAACTCCGCAAGGGCTTCAGCGGTGCGAGTGCCTTCATACATTTTGAGTAAAGGAATCAATTAAATGGAGCAAAGGATAAATTACAAGAGTATTAGGGGATGGAATCATACGTAAAGCAAGTGCACTAACAAATTGTGGGTTGTATCTAATAACGCATACACTCACTTTTTTAGGCTCAAAGACCCTTTGGAAACCATTGAATGGTGGGGTACCTAGAAACTCCGAACTTCACAGCAAACTCCCTTATGTTCATCACAATCTACCCACACAAAACATCATCCAATCATATGAAAAACATCTCGATTTCATGATCCGTATAGAGAGAGAAACAAATTCACTAATTTGCAAAGTGAAGAATACTATTCGAAAGTAGTAGGTCATGGACAAGGATAACAAAACTAACCTTTCCAATCAAAATAGATTTTGCCTTCTTGAACTTGCACCAAGCTTTTCATACTCGTGGAGCAAGCTTTTTACAAATTCGCACTTGAAACAAGACATAAAATCGATTTCTAGTGACGATATGATATAATTCATTTTAAAAACTATGTCAATAAGATAAGTGTAGAAGTAATACTATTAGTCTTGGGTCAGTGGAAAGGCGGAGATGATCTAACTGTATCAATGTGGCAATTAATGGTAATGAGCCTTGATAATTCTGCATTTTTTCGGTACTTGGGAAATGGCCAGGATGAAAAGGGCTTGGGTAAGTGTTCTAAATTACTCAAAGAGGGAAATCGAAGAAAGGAGAATCCAATATGCAAGCAAATTCCTCATTTGGTGATTTGAGCAATCAAACTTACAATAATCCATAAAGGCCAAAAACCTGAATGTGTTCATAGCTATTAGCCCAAGCCCTCTCCGCCTCATACCCACCACTAAACCTCAACTTTCTTTTCCATTGTGTCAGCACACACTATTTCAGTCAAAACATTAGTCGAATCCAAAGTTAAGAATTCGAGACACACATAACCCAAATTGAACTTTTCTATGTCAATATGTTGTGACCAATAACACTAATTGGGGGAAAAATTTAAAGCTTTAACTTACATAATTAAGCATTTCGAGTCTTAGTAACCACTAAAATAAAATATAATCCCTAATCCATAAATGACAAATATGAACCACTCACCAAAGATATCCAAATTTTCCAAATCTCATGCAAAACCAAGCAAATAATTTGATTGAATCCGGATCCGATACATCCAAACAAAAAAAAGCGTATACGTAGCCTTCAATCCTTTTAGTGTCGTAACTGCCTTTACTCCCCTTTCATTATCCCTAGTCGTTAAAATCACCGTTAGCCCCGACAACGCCAGCCGCATCACCATCGCATATCTTATACCCTTGTTCACTCCGGTCACGATTGCCACCATCTCCTTGGACCACCATCTGCACCAAACGCAATTGTGATATCCGATTTTTGAATCACGAGAAAGCTTATATATATATAGAGAAAAGAGAGAATAAAGACCACGGATCGTAGTCGAGAGAGAAAAGAATGAAATCTCAAATGATTTGGGGAAAGTGGGAGGTTATCTTAAAAACCTCTATACCGAGCGGTTCTCGTCGAATCGTCATTTATAGATATCATATAATGACGGCCCGTGTCGACCGTCGCTATAAATCGTCGCTTTATGTCAAATTTCTAGTAGTGTTATCACGTAAAGATCAATAACCAATACCGTGTGCCACTACGCAACCACGCCAGACATCAGCTTACTTTACTAATGGGTAGTTCAACAAGATAATCTGTGAAAACCTCCGCCGTTATTTTATAAAAGATAATTACGCTGCTTTTCTTACTACGACAATACTTACATTGTGGGTTCACCAATGATTGTGTTGAGTATTTTATATTCTCGATAAAAAAGAATATTTTATAACAACTTGCATACTTTGCAAAATTTGTAAATATCACCCATAACTAAAAACATTATAACAAATCCACACCATAATATTAAAAAAAAAATATTTTGAGAAATTTAAATCTTTATTCATAAAATCTGGAGTCTCACAATGTTCATGGAACATTATTAATTATATATAAAAAATTATATAATTAAATAAAAATAAAAATAATTTTATTATTTTATCCTATTTTTACTTATGCCCAAAAAATCAATCAGACTTTTATCCTATACGAAAGAAATAAAATTTGGCATTATTACCAGTTAATGGGATCCGGATCCTCTATGAGGATTTCTCTGTGAGTATCTTGTGCGGGTTTTGCTGTGAGGTTGACAACACAACAAAAATGAGATTCAATATCTCAGAACTCCTTTCTTTGTCTGTGTATCAAAACGACGTCGTTTTAACAATTTTTTTTTTTTTTTTACAATTTGACTTCGTTTGTTTGTTAATTCTTGTTAGTTATGAGCGGCATGACTTTTTTCATAATTGTAATGGGTTGGGTGTTAATCTAGTTGGGACATTTTATTAATTATTTTTTTTGTGCTTTGGAATCGATAGGGTTATTAATCTTTATATCTTTGTCAAAGGCTAATAAAATATTATTCTTTGCTCTTCAAAAAAATAAATCCAACGGATAATTTTTATTCTATTAAAAAAATTGAGTTTTCATTGTAATTCTTTAAGTCAATTGAAAAAAATTAAAGGAAAAAAAATTAGGGTAAACAATCGGGGTGAAATTTGAATAAAAGAAAAAAAATAAATTAAAATTTGGCTAATCCAAAACGTGTGCTTTGAGAGAAGAAGAAGAAACAAAGTAAAGAAGAAAATAAGAAGAAAACAAAAAAACTAAGCAAACAAATGAAGTAAACAAGTTTGATGACTTCTAATTTTCTCTCAACTTATAAAAAAAAAATTCCTCTCGCCGTTTTGATACACGGACAATAAAAAGAAGGAGTTGTGAGCTATTAGATTTCTTTTTTTGCTGTCAACTCAACATCAAAATCCTCACAACGCAGACAAATCCTAGAGGATCTGGATCCGAGTTTATGACTACTCTCAATCAATCAAGGCCCCTTTATGAATTATCCGTCTCTTGCTATTATCGTCTTCATCTTTGCAACTCAAGTCTGTAAGTATCTTTCTCTGTCCTCATCTAAACATACCCATTGATTTAATTTCTTAGTCTAGATATACACTAAATTACGTAAATCAGTTCTGAAAACTTCTTCCTAGGAATTGGTTTACTAATTTATTACTTGTTTTGGGTAATAAACCTTTTATTCTCTAAACAATTTCTACCAATATCCGCCAGATTCTAATTCTGGGGTTTATCCATTTAACTTATATGAGTAATATTAAATTATTAATGGCCACATAACCAACTTGTAAAAAAAATTCAACTTTGATAGTTTTTGTTGTTTCTAGGGCAAAGGAACGAGTTTTGAATATTAAGTGTTGTTCTTTTCCACTTAATTATGGGAATTCTCTTTGGCGAAACTCAAGAAGAGGGGATGTCTAGGGAAGAAAACTATCTAAGGGCTGTTTTGCCATTATTGAAACTTCTCTCTCTGACATTAATTGGTCTATTTCTAGCCCACCCAAAAACCCAAATCCTCCCAAAATCAACTTTCAAGCTCCTTAGCAAGCTTGTTTTTGCTCTGTTCTTGCCTTGCACAATCTTCATTCATCTTGGAGAGTCCATAACTCTTAAGAATTTCGTCCTATGGTGGTTTATACCCGTAAATGTTATTATCAGTACCTTAGTTGGTTGTGTGTTGGGGTTTCTGGTGGCTAAAATATGCCGGCCTCCTCCAGAATTCATCAGATTCACTGTCATTGTGACAGCATTTGGGAACACAGGCAATCTGCCCCTCTCTATTGTTGGATCGGTGTGCCATAGTGCACATAACCCCTTTGGCCCTGATTGCGAAAGGACTGGGGTGGCTTATGTATCTTTCGCACAGTGGGTTGCCGTGCTTCTCGTTTACACCCTTGTTTACCACATGATGGAACCCCCATTGGAATATTATGAAGTTGTTGAGGATAATGTCGAGATTGTGGAACAACTACCAGTGAGTAGTGATCTAAGCACTCCACTTCTTGTGGAAGCTGAGTGGCCTGGTATGGAAGATAAAGAAACTGAGCATTGCAAAACTCCATTCATAGCGAGGGTCTTTAATAGTCTCTCTAATGTCTCGCAAACTTCAATTCTGGACCCTGATTCACTTGAGGAGGAAGGTCACGTGAGTCCCAAATCTATTAGGTGTTTAGCAGAGCCACGGATGGTTAGGAGAATAAGAATTGTTGCTGAGCAAACGCCAATTTGTCATATCCTTCAGCCCCCAACAATTGCTACTCTGTTGGCTTTTGTTGTTGGTATGGTTCCTCCCATCAAATCTGTTGTTTACGGTGATGATGCTCCACTTTCATTCATCACGGACAGTCTAGATATTATGGCCGGAGCAATGGTACCATCGGTTATGCTAGTTCTTGGAGGTATGCTTGCTGAAGGTCCCAATGAATCTAGGCTTGGGGCACGAACTACGATTGGTATCATTGTTGCAAGACTTTTGGTGCTTCCGCTGGTTGGAATTGGGGTTGTTTTTCTGGCTGATAAATTGAATTTTTTGATTGTCGGGGATCAAATGTATCGGTTTGTGCTTCTATTGCAATACACTACCCCAAGCGCCATCTTGTTCGGAGCAATTGCTAGCTTAAGGGGTTATGCAGTTAGCGAAGCTTCAGCACTTCTCTTCTGGCAGCACGTGTTTGCTGTGTTGTCTCTTTCAATATATTCGATTATATACTTCAAGCTGTTGCTGTCTTACATCTGAGGTTGTTTCAAACTCTTCTACTCTATCATTCACCAAGGTAATGGTTATCATGTACCAGCTAGACGACGTTGATTTTCAAAAGGTTTTATTACTAAAATTTATGCATGAACTGTCTGGCTGACTAATTATTGGTTGATCATCATGCTATACGACTTTGATGTCTTCCAGTTAGGTATACCTCTGAAATCTAAACTCTCCCCTATGTTTATTTGGTCAATAATTGTAAGGATATAAAATGAACACACTATAATACTAGTTAAAATGAACTATAATACTAGTTAAATGAATTGAAGTTCTAGTAAAATCAAAACCAGAAAGATGTGAATTTCTCAGAACTACTTATAGATTTTGTAGAACATCGATATTCTCAAAGGCGGGCGGCCAGCTAACTAGCTACTGTAGTGTTTTGGCACTCGATCAGAAACCTAGTTAAAAATTCCACTACTTCAGGTTTTGGGGGTTGTAAGACCCTTCAGGGGAGGGTCAGGATTCTGCTTAGATATTTATTTCTACCCACTAAAAACTGACCAAAACCTGAAGGGTTGTAACGAACGTCTGTTTTACAGCGTCACCATATGACCACTATTCTGTTGGGTCAGTAATTGAGAATATAAAATCTTTCCGAACAGCAAATTTATTCAAAAATTATTCTATAAATACTTGCAACCAGATTCATATAACTGTCCTTACAAGGCTTAGTTATCTTAGTGCATTTTTTTGTTCATTTTTTATTCATATTGTGTTGGGACGCAAGGGTTCACATTAAGAAGCACTCACATAAATACTGACCATAAGGATAGATATGGCATTGGGATGCTTACTTAACATCTCATTGACTGAATAATTAATGCTGCTATATCTTAAATACCTTGTTGTTTGGCATGCTTTTTGCTCTGACTGTGTCGACTACTATTCCATTTAGCTCCCGGTTCTTTCAAGTTTCTTCTTAGCTGCTTGGGAGTGACATTATCAATGTTCCAAAAACTGAACAGGCAATAGTTTATTGCATAGCATACTCTAATTTTTCTTACCAAAAGTTTATCCACAATGGTTACTCTTGATTTTGGCAGGTTAAGTTTTGAACTTGAGTTTCCTGTGTTTCACTTCACCTTCCACGCCAGTCCACATTCTTCACAGTTACAAGTCGCTGATGAGAGTCAAAGTCATATCCACGCATAAAAAGAGAAACAAAAGTTGACCATGTAAAAGTTTGGGACTATGATTGTGTCAATTGTGTAATTGCATTCTTTTTATGTGGCTGAGAGAAAAATGAAGATTTTATATAGTAAATCATGAAAGTGGAATGGGATTATGCTGATTCAATGTAAATAAGAATTGAGTTTTAGTATGGTTCTTGTTTTCTTTCTGACATTAATAATTGATCCTTGGTTTCTTTATATTTTTGGTGATATTACATCTAGATTAAACCCACCTGCCTTCGTATGTGGGAAAAGAGTGCCATTTAGCATGCATTCCTTAGTTCTTATTTCCAGTGTATATGATTGCGGTTAAGCAGGGTAGTGTATATGAAGAACCTAGAGAAGTCCTAATTTGTGGGTTTGAAACTTTAAACTGTGTAGGAGAAATATGTCCAATTCATATGGCACAATGCAATTGTTTGTGCATTCCGGATAAATTCAAGGCACTTGCAGTTGCTGAAAAATTAGAATAAGTCGAAGGACTCTTATCAATAATGTGTTTGTATATGTAGCTCATATTCAGTTTAGATGAGTTATCTTACTGATTGTAAACAGTGTCATGAAGGATTCCCCTCTTTCTACACTGGGTGTATGATGGATTCATATGTTTAGCAAGTCTCCCATTTTTAGTTGGACAATACATAAGACCCTCATTATAGTGACTGGCTGGTGGGGATCAGCTCCATTCATTCTTTACCTTAACCCCCCCTCCCCAACCATGCCCGTGTGCAAAGACCTTGCACAAATGTCAAAATTTTCTAGTAGAAGTATCAATTGACATTTTCTGATACGAGTATCAATTCCCTTGAAAAAGAAAGAAAGAGAAAACACTTGTCGCATTTCAAACCGCTGATCGCATTTCAAGTGCTTGATATAAGAATGAATTAATGAAAAGTGTTTTATGTGTGCATGAACATTTAAACTTAATTTTACAAATATAGCTTAATATTATTAGCCCAAAGGTCACACACCCAGTCTTTATTTTTGTATTCAATGGAATTCATGCACCATAATTATTGTTACTAGCATTCGGGGGCACAAGCTGTTGATATGCAAGTTATGTGGGATAAAATAGAAATTTTATAAATTTCTTAAGGTTAAATAAAAATATATAAAAAATTAATATGAAAAAGACAAAATAGTAATATAATTCAAAATAAAATAAAATAGCGCAACATAAATTTATCGGTTGTTTTTTATAATAAGAGATATTTTGTAGTGGGTGTGACTTAAATCATTATTTTTTAAATAAATGAGATGTAGGCCAAACTAACTGGGTTATTTTATCCAAGTTGTGTTTCCAAACCAATGTTTATTAAACTATTATCAGGAATAACACAATTAAATTCATTTCAATGAGTAGAAATATAACACAGTGATTTGGTATTTAGCTTGCATTGTTCTTGGGTACCTTAAAATGGAGAAGAACAGGTTGTAAGCATTTAGGAAAGTAGGAGTTACAATGTTATTAATTGAACAAATTAATGAAACTATTAGTATTTGTTACTACTACTAGACCACTTGATGATAAAAATGAAGTGAAGTGGAGTAGTATCTTTATGATGGGGTGATAGTGGAATAAATGAAGCTTTCTACAAACTTTCTAGCACTTATTATTCTTCATTTATTGATGCTTATCTTCAAACTTTCAGACCTGCAGCAATGCTTCATGAGGAGTATATAGAAGAAGAAAAGAAAACTTTTTGTTGGGAAATGAAATTTCTTTATAAACTTTTTAAATGGCGTTTTAGAGATCGAATTAATGAAATTTTTTAAAGCAATTACTAGTACTAGTATTTTTTCCCTTTTATCATAGGTATTACACAATAATACCATGTAATTTTTTTTATATATATATATATATAAATTTATCGTTTAAAATGTGCTCATATTTGACTTTATATTTTAGTAAATTTACTTGTTTTGCATTCTGATATTCTTTATATTGTGTATCATTAATACTTTTATAAAAAAAACTGGATATGAATTACACAATAATACTATGTACATTATATATATATATATATATAGAGAGAGAGAGAGAGAGAGTGAATTTCATGATAAATTTATTTTATATTTAATAACCGAATTCATATTTTTTATAAAAAATACTAACATCCCCTTCTATTAAAATTAAAGTTAGAAATATTACTTTTGCAACTTTATTTATTAAATGGAAAAAGGAAAAAAAAAACTTAATTATTTTACAAGCCTTTTGGATGATTAAAAAAAAGGAAAAAAGTTGTCTTAATTTAATTTCCAAAAAAAAAAACTAGTAGCAATAGGAGAAAATAAGAGTCCACTAGTATTTAACGGCAAAACCGGTGGGAGGAATGAGAATGAAGAGGAATGGTGGTGATCGTGCGTGGATGCTTTGCCGTTAGAATCTCTGTCATGTGTCAGCCTTTTCCACTTTTCCCTCTTCCCACTGTTCTCCTCCCCCAATTTTTATTTTTATTATTAAGCAATTGCAAAACATCAGATAATACTGGAAGTTCAAGTTTGATCGATTGATTGGTTATTTCCCTTTGGCTTGTGAAGGAGTACCACCACTATCAATGCCGACACTCATTCTCTTGCTTCATTCCAAACTGTAACTCTGAAGAAAACTCCCACATATACATACCTACACAGACTAAGAAAAGAATGAATTGATTTACTATTTAGCTTTCTTCTGCTGAAGAAATCCCATTCTAATCTTGTAAGCCTTCTCTCTCTTTCAAACATTGTTTATTCTGCTTCTCATGTTGTTATATATATATATATATACATCTTTCAATGGGTGCCCAGTGATTTTATCTAGGTATCTCTACTTTCCGTAGTCAGAATTTTTCTATGATCTTTATCTATATTTATTATACCTTTTCTCATCTTAATCTTAATCATTTCTTAGGTGCTTGTATATTTCTGAAAATAGAAAAGTATCTGGGCTTTTTTTTTAGTTTCGTTTCGTTGCTTCGTCATATCTCTAATTTTTTGTTTTTGGGTTTGTTTTCTCATCTGGGTTTTTCTCTATATCCCCTTACCTACCTCTCATTTTCTTTGATATCGGTTTCTGGATTCTCTGTTTTGATGGAATTTCGTGGCAGTAAAGTTCCCTCTACTTTTTATCTCTCTTTTACCCTTTTATTTTCCCATTTTCAGCTTTATATCTCTGATTCTCCTTTGCTTTGGTCTCCATGGGTTTTGATGCAGCCATTGATGGATTCCCATACCACTTTATTGCAAATATGAAATATTTCTACTTTTGTCAAATGGCTTGACCTCTTATTTACGATTTTAGTTCATGTCAAATTTATTACCAATATTGCTCGTTGTACCCTACAAATCGGAATTCAATCTCTTTTGAATCTGCTTTTTTAACCATTATCCACATTTTCATTTATCTCATGGACTATTTTTTCTTTAATTTCATTTAAATCATCAGTTTTATTACAGATTAATCAACCCATTTTTGCTTTGAAAGAGGTGAACCCTCTGCTTTCTCTTTGTTTGTTAACAATAGTAGTTATTTTGTATATGCAGCAGGATTAAATAAATGCAATTTGAGTTTCCAGACATCCGGTGAAAGAGTTACAACTTACAGAAAGGACTGACCAAGATTGTACGTTACTATATTCACACTTGATTTATTTTGAAAAAAGAATTGGCAATGTATTTGAAGGATGGGTGATCATTTTGTGTTGCTGGTGGATCAGTTGCTTACTGAGTCCACCCTTGAGGATGCTATCGGGGGTAAAAACCGGTTGCAGCATGCCACAACATCGGCAAGTGAAGATATGATTATTAACTTTTCTTCCCATAGGATGGATCTTGACCTTGACTTATCATCAAAGAAATTGGTAGAGTGTAGGATTTGCCACGATGAGGACGAAGACTCAAATATGGAGATACCTTGTTCATGCTGTGGCAGCTTGAAGGTAAGTTGTGGTTTAATGTTTACCATTTGAAAGAGATACCAAACTAAAAAAATTGTGTCTAGTATTTTAACATTGAATGAACATGTTCTAAACCATATCATTGTTTGAAATGCTGAATCAGCTTATGTACCTCTAAAGTGGAGCTAATTCTTCTTTTCTTATGAAGGCATTAATTTCATGCAATCTTAAGGTTTTTTGTTTTTTATCTTGGTTATTCCTTCCATTCCCTCAGCTACATATTAATTAATTTGGTGCTACAAATTTGGAATCGTGTTTCTCAAGCTTCATGAAGAATATTTGCATCAATATGAATTTATGGTTTTACTCATGCACAATCTTCTTGAATTGCTAATATGCTATGAACGTTGTATTGACGAATTATTGGAATGACAACTCTCATCAGTCACTTTAAGTACATAATTTTAGTATTCAAGGATGGTCAAACAACTAGCTCGAAACAACTTCATGTTATGTCCAAAATTGTTTCCATGTTCAAAGGGAGGTAAAAGAGAATCAAAATCTCTAGAATTTTTTTCCACGTTTTTATGTAGCTAATTTAAAAGTTTATTTCCAACTGTTGGTGCAAGTATGGGTATAACTTGAAATTTTAATAATTTGTATCTTCCTTTCGTGTTCAAGTTTTCTCGAGTTAGCAAAGTGAATTCAGATGTTTCAGCTTTGATCTAGCTTCTTACCATTTTCGTTGCTGTTACAGTATGCTCACCGTGGATGTGTCCAGAGGTGGTGTAATGAGAAGGGTAACACTGTCTGTGAGATTTGTCAGCAGGTCTGTCTTGATTCATGTGGATCTCTACTTTTTAATTCTGATACTTATTTGGAACTATCTCATGTGCCAATATTTCGCTCTCTAGTTTGGCAGACGGCAGTACTGTAAAAACTATCATTATGTGTGCTTATTTATGATGTTACTAGTATTAGCTTTATTTATTTTTTTGGGTGTGAGGTTCAGCAATTCAAGCCAGACTTTACAGCACCACCTCCTTTGTTTCATTACGGTGATATCCCAATGGACTTCAGGTATCTTTTCTTACCTTGAAGTGTGTTTGAAACTGAGGTTACCACTTGTATGACTTCACTGAATCTTGTATTGTCTCTAAAAATATCAACTGTACGTGTATGGGGGTTATTTCAGGGGAAGCTGGGAGATTTCCAGAAGGGACTTGCATAATTCCCAGTTTATAGCAATGGTTGCCAGTGACCGAAATTCTTCAGATTCCGACTTTGATGAGTATTCAGCTCCCACTTCAAGAAGCCTGATATGTTGCCGTACAGTTGCTATAATAGTACTTTCTCTCTTTCTCTCTCTCTCTCTCTTTCTCTCTCTCTTATATATATATATATGCCCACACCTAGCTATAGCTATCTGTCTGTATGCTCTATGTTCGTGTGTAATTTATTGGAAGTGTTAGAACAGATGCAAAATGTTGCATTGTGAGTCTGTGACAGCCAAACAGTGAGAATTGTGAATTGAGGCCTTGTTTGATCATTCATTGTATATATTCAATGTTTGGTAGGTGACTTGTAGGGTTTTTAGAAGTCATTTTCTTATTTTGCTGTGGAAGATTCCTAAGACAATTTCTTCCAGTATAATTAATTTAATCATATTTGACTTCTCCTTTTAATTGATTGGCGACCTATATAAATAAAAGTAAAAGCTAGAGACATAATTTTTGAACTGTTATTCAGATATTAACCTTCTACTCATACTTGCGTTGGTTAAAAAAAAAACTTTTATTTAAACTCGAGTCTCGGTTTTGAATGTTATTAGATTTCTGTGAAATTACAAAAATACTATTCCCAAGTGTTACTGAACTCAAGGTACTATGAGGTATAAACCTATATATTATGTAAAGTATACTCTAATTTGGGTAGTCCAACTGTAATGGTGTTATTGAGATATTGCAGAATATTTTATGTTTTAATAGAAGTATCATGATGCAGTTGTTTCTCATCTAGCCCAGTGGAACTTGGCCTCTGTTCTTTTCTGGGCTTAGGTTATTCTTCTGATTAGGCCTTTAACTTATTTTTATTTAAAAAAGTCTGGTCATTTTAGCAAGTTTATTCTTTAAAGGTTAAACCAAACATTTTTCTATGTACATTTGCAGTTTATGCTTCTTCTGGTATTACGCCATACTTTGCCATTCATCATTACAGGAGCAGGAGAATATTCAATCACACTGTTCACGGTGAGAATAGCTTGCACAATTTCTCATTTTGAAAGGGGTAGTGATTTTCATTTTGCATTTGTTATGTATTGGCTTTATTTTGCAGTTACTAATGTTGAGAACTATTGGGATACTTTTGCCAATCTATGTCATGGTTAAAGCATTTACTGCAATCCAGTGCCGTAGGAATCAACAGGTAAAACGTGGAATTAACTGAAGTTTATATCTCAATAGACTAGACATTTGGTTGCATCACTCATCATTATTATTTTGTGGGTAGGATCCTCATAACTTCTCGCCTGCCACATCAGACGAAGAAAATGAGTTGCCCCATTTGCAGCCGCCACCTCATTTCATTCATGTTCAGTAATTGCTGCTGCAACCATCAGTTGAAGGGCCTCTCAAAATACCTAGCAATAGCACATAGTCCGCAGCTCAAGTTGCTTATGATCCTTGAATCTTGTCAACACTAATCTGAAATGCATCTCTAGTTATGCATGAGAATTTGTAAGGGGTCGAAAATAGCAAGAAAAAAATGTAGGAAATTGTTAAATATCAAGGATTTCTTAGAAGCTAGCTAGCTAATTAGAACTGGCATACAACATGTATGAAGATGCTTGAAAATGTAAAGTTGAGACAGATATTGAAGCAGCAGCCAGTTTCTTCTTGTCTTCCAAGTTCCATCCCTCCCCCCTCCTTATATTAGCTGTTCGCTTTTATTTTATTTTTCTTTCAGAAAGTAGGAGTAGGAATCCATATTAATCCTTATTTGTCCCAAGTTCATCATCATGTTAAAACGAGTTCCTATCTTCTTCTTGTGCTCTTTATAGGAACCGCATAAATTCTAAAAACATTGTTTTAATACTACTCTTATATTAGCATTGCTATAATATAATAATGACAAAAAGAATTTTATAAAAACTACTAGTTTACAAAAAATATATTTCTTTACTGATAATAACCATTTTATATTCATATTTTGTAACTATTTTTTGTCACCAAAATTCAATTGCTTGGAATTATTAACAAGGTAAAATATTAAAATTAGGAAATATAATATTTAGTGTGATGCACTCAATAAGGTATTTAGGATTATCTAAAATGACTTTGTTTAGTTTATTATTTTATTTATTTTTAAATTCTATTTTAGATAGTACTATATATTCATACTACTCATAATTAAAAAAAATATCTACGGACTATATTAATGTAAAGAATAAAATTAAATTTCTTTTAAATGATTTTTCTTTATAATTTTTCTTTTCAAACAAAAAAATGTAAAAATAATAATAAAATTAAAATAAATATTTTAATTTATTTTTTTATAATTTTTTTTTTCCTTTTATCTTTTCCTTTCTTTTAATAATTATTTTTATTTTAAAAATTAATTCCAAATAATACAAATAATATATCAAAATTTTGTATCAATAACCTATAAATTTAATATTTTATAATATTTAATAGAAAACATGCACGTGGCATCAGGCAAATTTAGAATAAAATCAAGCAATTTAAATTATAATATATATTATGTATTAATTATCTGTCGTAGTAAAATTAATTAATTAATTATAAATTCTTATTTTTTACCCTAAATTATCTACATGTTATGCATGTCTATCAAACAGATTATATAATTTATTTTCTTTCAATTTATAATAAATAGAAATTTAACACCCTAAAAATCAATAAATAAAAATGGTCAAGTAATAGCCGAGATTACCTATATAATAGTTGACTCTCTTTTTTTTTTTTACATTTTAATTTATTTATTTTTATCACGGTAATGGAGATTGGAGAAGAACATGGCCAGATGACCCAGATCCATTAACGACCACATGGCACATACTACTAATACACATGTAGTCTCTTATCTATCTCTCTTTCTTTAAGTATTTGGATTTGCTGACCTTTCTTCACAAGGTAATTCCCGATCTACACCGGTGCATTCACCGTCGATCGCCGTTTTCCGGCCATTTTCTTCATTTTTCTCCTCCGCTCGCCAATTATCAAGGTTTCCAATTTTTGCTCTATTTTATATACATGTATATATATATGCTCTGCATCTCAACTTATTTGACTTGGACATAATTGGTTTTAGCCATTTGTGGTGCTAATTTTGCAAGTCTCTTCGCACATAACATAATTAAATTATACTAAATAATGGGCTAAGATTAAATTAGGAATTTAGGATATGCAGCTTCGGTATTACTATGGCGTAAGGTTTATTGTTAATTTAGAATGTTGTCTCCTTTGTATGGATAAATATGATTTGTGAATTTGGGAGCTACGAGACGTGATTGGTTTGATTTGGTGCCAATCTAGAGTGGTGTAATCACTGAGAATGTACGAATTGGTATATGAGAACCCACTATAATTAACAGTGTTGCAGAACCAGTTGATTATATTTCCATTACATGCCATGGCAATTTTGCATTATTCGATGTTCAGTTTCATGATTATCAAATATTTCCTCAGTTCAGTTCCGAATTATAAGATCACTATTGCTTTTTTAAAAGTCAATTTGAAACATTTTCAAATTTAAACTTTACATGATTCTTTTAAGTTTTTAGGTAGTTTATAATATCCATATTTGTATTGACATAAACTGAATGTCATCTCGATTCAATTTTGAGTTTGAAAATATTTAAAATTGACTTTTCAAAAACCTTTGAGATGATAGGAGTCTCAAATGGGTTATAAACTTATATATGCTGACTGAGGAAAGGAGGCTACTCCAAAGGAGCAAAGTTATACTCCCTACACCTTAGTCGATCAAGCCGATTAGCTAGTTGATCAACTCGTTCACGTAGGTCCTATCGGCTTAACCTCTTTTCGTCACTAAATCATTGTTTGTCATCTGTCATCAATATACTTACTCGAGTGACCGAAGTGCTTCTTGAAACAAATATGAGGGAATGGTCAGGAAATAACTCGTATCAGGAGAAGAGTTGGAGACACACCGTATGAGCTTTTGTAGGACATTATTAGAGGATAGTTTCTGGAAGGATGTAGTATATTATGCTCAACAAGAGACAAATGTTGTAATTTAAGTAAAAGGAACCCTTTCTGCCACTCGAAAATGGTGGAAATATCATACTACTATGTAAAAGTAAGGCCAATAAAATCATGAGATTGTTGTATGCTAAAAAGATAAAATCTAAGGGGGATAAAGTGCGACCTGATTCAAAGTTTATGTCGAAAACCAAACCGCAAGTATAGCAGCACACTGGTGAACTCCTGTTATTAAATAACTCTTAACTAACTACCATTTTTATATGCTGATCACCACTCGTTTAAATTACTTCTTGGTGGTAACTAGATCCTTGCCTTCCTAAACATATCCAAACATACCAGGCAGCAAAATGTGGTAAATGCACATTATTTCTCTTTAACAATTAAAATAGCCAATGCTAATGTGTAATTGGAGAATCCTCATATAGCATTTTTATGATATTTGTTCATTGGACTCACTGGCGTGTGCTGCTGCTATTATTGTTTGCTAGTGTGGTGCAAGTGCAATGTCAGGCATGGAGGATGTCAAACAAGTCGATGGAGATGTGCCCATGGACACTGAAAATTCCATGCCGTCGACTCAGAAGGAGGTTGTTCGTCTTGGATTTCTGTATATGTGGATCCTCTGATAACATTATAGTGCATGATAGAGAAAATTACTTTTTGTGAATCTACTACTGTTTTAGCAATTTTTGCATGCTTGTGTTTAACTCAAGTTTTATTTTCTTGAATCTGTAGGAGGAAGTAATTAAAAATAAGTATGGAGGAATTGTGCCTAAGAAGCCACCACTCATTTCTAAGGTAATATTTTGGTTGTGTTTTCAGAAAATCTTTGCGGCTCTTGTCACTGAAAATTTTAACAAAATGCACTTTGTGATTGTTCCATTCTAAGATTTACTTTTGATGTCAGGATCATGAACGTGCTTACTTTGATTCTGCTGATTGGGCTCTGGGAAAGGTACCTCCCCCCCCCCCCCCCTATATCTATCTCTGGACCTACAACCTTATATTTGTGATTGAAGCTTGTACATGCTTTGTTGCTAAATACCTGATGCTTTTGTATCGCTTTTGGATGATAACAGCAAGGTGTAGAGAAGCCTAAAGGACCACTGGAGGCACTTCGGCCCAAATTGCAGGTACTACAGGAAATTTTGCTCCCTCTTTTATTCTGTAACTTATTTTTCTCATGCTACAGCTACGCATTTATACCATGTATATACTGTTACTATAGTTCTGGTAGACTCAATTCTTACCTGTTTCATCATCTGCATTAAGGGTTAAATGCTTTTTTGCTCACTCTACTTTAGGTCAACTTACAAATGAGTTACTAATTTTTTTTTTCTTACAGTCAACTCACTGAACTTTAGTTTTCTTACAAACCGTTACAAAAACCGTTAAATCTTTTTGACTTTTAACGGAATTTGACACGTGATGCTGAGTTGGAAAAAAAGAGCTGATGTGGCAAAAATGATCCAACGTGGCCTTCATGACGTGGAAATTTTCCATCTTTCAGAGCAAATTCAATATTCAATAACAAACAAACAAATATACACAAATTTTAAAATCGCCATTAATAACAAACAAATATCCACAAATTTCACTACTAGTCGTTGGAGAAAGTTTAGCTGAAGAAAGTTCAACACCTCGACTAAATAATTCACCTTAACCAACAAATATTGCCAATGGGATAGAATCAGAAAATAAACGAATTCAACTTCAATACAAGAAACGACATGCAGGAACCTCAAATATAAACAATTACATGAAGATAAACATGAACATATGGATATATATGTATTAGATAATGGATAAAGTATTATACTTTGTAGAGACAATGGGGGGTAATCGATTGAAATTGGTAGCAGCTACAGAAGACGTGGCAGAAGTAGCTACCGAAAAAATGTGACAACGGTGTAACTTCTGCTTCTCACCTTCGTATTCGCGCTTAATAATATCCTTCCATCATCACCGCCGATTTCTAGATCAATCGAGCCTTCAACCTTGACGAGAACCATCAATAGCACAACAATTCTCTGATCCCCTTTATTTACTTCAAATTAAAACCCTAGGTCTTCGTAATTTGTCAATTCCAGCTGGTTTGAAACCCTAGATCGATAGAATTAAGTATCTTAGAACAACAAAAACCCCAAAATTGAGAAACAAGAAACGGGAAAATTCGACGATTAGGACTTTGGTGTAAAGAAAATCGAGGGGTTTGACGAAGAATTCAATAGATTTAGATCTAGAGAGAGAAAGGGAGAGGAGAGAGACGATCGGGTTACCAAAATCGAGAGATTTCACTTTTACTACTAATTATTATAATTATTATCAATTATCTCCAGCAATAAATCTTTCATTTTCTCCATAAATTTTTTCCTCCATTTAATTTCCACGTAATAAAAGCCACATGGGAGGATATGTGCCACACAAGAATTTTTTTACACGTATGTAGCTGATGTATCAAATTCCGTTAAAAACCAAAGGATTTAACGGTTTTTGTAACGGTTTGTAAGAAAACTAAAGTTCAGTAAGTTGACCGTAAGAAAAAAAAATTTAGTGACTCATTTGTAAGTTGACCTAAAGTAGAGTGACCAAAAAAAGCATTTAACCCTCTGCATTAACTAACATTATCTGTTCATAGTCGACTCCAGTGTGCTCTATGACGACATTAGGAATAATAAAGTCATTGCTTATGAATGCTCCACGATGGAACTTATATCAAATTGAAGACAATCATTGGAGAACTAACTTATTGGAAATATATATATATGGACTAAAAAGGCAACCTACCTACCTGATCCTATTTTCATTTTCATTTTTTTTATTACACGAGAATTGGGTTGGATAATATGATACGTTGAAGAAGTGAAGGAAACATTGTATTGGTCTTTTTTTGAAAAAAGGGGAAGGTTGTATTCTGATTGTGGAGCAGGGTAAAATCGACTTGACATTGACTAGTGTTCCAGTAAAAATGAATAAAAATATATTGGAACTTGTGTTTTCTGCAATTTTAATGCAAAGTTTTGCTAAAGCCTGGAAGGGTTTGTTGGGGTTTAAATTTTCATAGTTTTTCTGCAGGGTTGTTAATGCAAAGTTAATTGCTTAAGCCTAGAAGGTGAAGGATTTGGGTTAAAAGGGGTTTATAAATGAAAAGGAAGGATGTCATAGGTTGTTTAAAATATATCCTTGAGAGATTCTCAAACCTTGGGAATTTAGAATATGATGTTTAGGGTTTTTAAGTGGTCTAAATGCATGAATTATGAGAAAAAATAAGGCGGTTAAGGACCAATTCTAGTCTTTCCTGGTGCATATGATGTTGCAGAAGTGGTTATTAGTGTGCAATATTCAACTAAATTTAGATGGATATATGTTAGATACATGTCCAAGAAGTTAAGGATGCATGCCCCAAAATGAAATTTTTTACCATCATACTATAGTTGCACCAATTTTGTGTAGGACAATGTATCCTATAATATTTGTTATGTATCAGTATCCAGTACATATTCATACCAGATAAGGATTATCCATACTTGCTAACCTTGGTCTCATTTGCTGAGAACATTTCAGCTCCTAATCTTTTGGCAGTATGCTGTTAAGCATTTCATATTTTGCTGCTCTAAATTCAAAATCATGATTACTTTCACTTTTCATTGTTCTTCTTTTCTTTGTTTCTTAGTTCTTGACTCATAAATTAGTTTTTTCTTATTTTTGAATCATAAGATGAGTAGTCATGTGTTCAAGACCTTTGTCGTGATTATAAAATTTCTCTTCTTTGTTTTGTTCTAGCCAACGCAACAACAAACGCGATACCGCAAATCTCCTTGTGGTCCATCAGAAGGTGAAGGTATGCACCATAATACATCCCTTGCATAGATTTCTTCAAAATCGTGCATCTGTTGCAACTATTTAGAGTATCTTTGATCTACAAGAGAAGACGTCACTGTTTTTTTGGTTTTGTTTTGATGTAGATGGAAATAATACCCCCTCGGCGGAGGATTCTACTGCAGAAGAATGAGAAAGTGTTGTAGGTATATGATGTTATCAGGGATATCCATTCTCATTCATTTAGTTATGGAAAGTAGAGTGATATTGTGCTGTTTTTCTAAATAAAATTTGGCTATATTGTTTTTATTTTGGCTTCAGCAAAAAGGGTAAAATACCCACATTCTGTTATTGCAACTAAAGTTTACAGAGTTCCCTAGTTATTTTCCATGTTTTCTACTTGATATAGAATGATTTTCTGACTGCTAGGTAATGAACAAACTTGGCTTCAAATTTACTTTGAATGAGATTAAGAGTGGTTGGTCTATATATAAAACCTAAAACTAAAGATAAAACATATCCTAGAGCCAGAAAAGGTTTAACGTATGATAGTAGAGGGAGGAGAAAGAAGATTATGTATAGTAAACAACAACATTTTTTACTTGGTTCTTCCCAAATTTGGAGTCGAATCAGAATTAATTGTCAGTGTAAATAATTATCTGCATATTATAATTAAACAATTGGGTTGGTTGGACCATGTATATTCATTCATTCATATAATGATCAATTCTCGGGCAATTATTATAATGAGAAGTCAACTTCATAGAAACTTCTTTTTCAATTCATCTTGGGCCTTGAAAAGTTTTCAAATCGATATAAACCAACTAATCCTGGATCGTATGCATTGCATAGATGCCCTAAACTCTGCTGTCCGGAGTTGCTCATTAGCCGCCCTATTAAATTAAATTTCTAGTAGTATATATGTTCTTCATTTGTAAAGAAGTTGTATATTTTATGATCAAACCATGTACAACTACTTGCTTGACCAAAGAAAAGTACACAACACTATAAACCAGCCTATGCAACAGAGCCAATTAGCATACTAACTAATAGCATATAAATAAAGACCTCTCTCTCTCTCTCTCTCTCTCTCTAATTATACAACTCCCAAGTACCCTGAAAAGGGGAGCTAATCAAACTCTTTAACTCCACCAAATCATGCAATCCCATTCCCATATTTTGAAATTTTCAGTCTGCACTGCACATTGAAGAAGAATAACATGACTAATTCTTCACTACCTTTCCCCACGATAATAACGCCTTTCCAGAAGTGCAAGAACCATAGATCAATTTTACAAACAAGTGAGAGCTCAGAGCTATAGAGATGAAGGTAAAAAGAATATATATATATATATATATATATATATATATATATATTATACTCCATCACTTTGAGCTATATATATTCCACTAACAAGATTTTTAGAGGGAAATGATTAATTCGATCTATTCTAAGGGTTTCAAGTAACATGGTTGATGGGAACTTGAGAATTCTCAAGGAAAGAATAGAAGAGGTGAGAAAATAAGGAAAAGTGTATCTGCAGCACAAATGATGAGCAAGGGTGGAACCATGACCTTGTAGGTTTAATTGGTGGAACTGTTGGCCTTACCATTCTCGGTACTTCTTTTTTACTTTTACTTGCTTCCCTCATTCTTCATTTGAATCAATGAACAAATGTCCTTGATCAAATTAACCTCTAGTTTTTGCTTCAGCTCTCTCTCTCTCTCTCTCTCTCTCTCTCTCTCTCTAATCGGTATACAACCATGTATTACTATACTATAACACTATACCACGCAAAGGACGGAAAGGGTACACTTGCACCACGCAATTTACCTTGCGATGAAATAACACTATGCTATTTGAAAATGGACGACTTTTAAAAAAACCTGAATCAAAAGTGGAACTAAACTAACATATTTTCTTGTAGAAATAATACTTCTACTTCCCTAAAACGATTAGGCGCAACCCCAACTCAACAACGCCAATTGGTCTTGAACACAACACTCTGGAAAGAGTCCAAACTCGCTCCGCATTTAGGTGTACTGATGCCAAATGGGTTGAACTTATCATTTACCAACAAATGGAAACCAAAACAAATGCCAAATGGGGTGAACAAAATTTGCTAACAAATGAAAACCAAAACAAAATAACAAACTATTTTTTTTGTAAGAAGCTTTATCCAATATTTTAATTAGACATACCTTCTCCCACAAGGATACAATCATAGAATGAACTTGTTTAAGAAAAGATTGCCGGATGGAACAACCATAAGAACCTCAATAACTATCAGTCAGATTTCAGAAAGGTGATCAAATCATTTCCAAAATCTAGAAACGAGAAACTAGATTTACACACAAAAACTGTTGAAAGATTCATTTCCGAAGAAAAGCTACTGTGGCAACACGCGATCCTACTGATCCTCCAAACATGAATGTTGGATATGAATGAATGTGATCAAGGTAGCAGAACTGAGGGGTATCTCTGCATGCTTCTCTGTTCACAGGACACTCAGGCTCCTGAGAAGCAGCAAAACTTCTTTGATTGAAATTATCCACTACTTGCACCAACTCTTCTTTCGTGCTATTACAAGATGTTATCACCTATAAACCCAGTAAGAGTAACAAAAATGCTTGCATAGTGGAACTACTGAACAGAAAAAATCAATCAAGGAAATGAGAACATGAAAGAGGGTTTATCATAGAGCGAACAGATCACTTGTGAGGATATGTATCACTTTTTTGACATATTATGCCAGGGGCTGGAGGGATATTCAGAACATGCCAAGTAGACAGTAACTCCAACTAAAGAGACTAAAAGCAATAAGGGTGCTTACAAGCAGTCCGCCAGGAGCCACAAGCTTTGAGATTGAATCCCAATACATGATCCTGAAATTTATAAGATGGATTTTGTTACTTCTTCAGCTGAATGTCCATCCATTCAATGGGTACTTAACAGAAAGATCCAATGGTTATGAGGAATTATAAGAGCCGAGAAGCCCGTTAACATTACATATATGACCAAATGTGCTAAGTAAGACTAATAGCCAGTTTGCAACATGCTACTTCACCTTTTGACAGAACCATCAGGATGCAAACCAATGGCATCTAAAGTTCCCTTATCAATAACAAGCTGAAACTTTCTATCAAGCTTTGTTTCAAGAACATCATCCACCTGGGGACCAAATCAGAGATAAAGCAGGTCATTTCTGACGGAAACACAAGGTAAGTAATAAATGGAAAGACAGAATGTTTGTGTAATACAGATATACAGCATACAAAACATAATTGTGTCCATCAATGTGTAAAACCAAGGAAATTTAACTTTTAGTTCACAGAATGCAGCCAGTTTGCACCTCTGGTGTAAATTAGTTCAAGCACCCTACACCTCAGGGCACGGCAGCAAGTGCACGTGTTAAAAGGCCATGGGAAATCTTTCTATTAATCAATCTAGTTTTATAGATTATATAACGCTGAGAAACAGGAATCCAAAGAAAGACAATGGGTTGTTATTGATGTGAGACACATGAATAAGACTACTAAAGGCTTAGGAGTTTTATTTGGATTGTATGTTGAGTATTACATAATTGGACTTGGAACTAAGTTGAGTTTCTTTAATGTAATTGTTGTATAATAAAAACGAGGGGAAGAGAGGAGGGAGTGAGCACAATGATGCAACTATCTCAGGAGTCAGACCTATGTCAAGGCACATAAATTCGACACCATTGTGTACAAAGGCGAACAAGTCTAAAGTCCACCATAAAATAGTTAAAGTGATGCAAAGTGTACCATTCCTTTTCGATATGGATCTATCAGAAAGGTATTAGTTTACTCTTATAGCATGGATGATCAAGAATTTTTTGCAATGTTCAAAAAAAGAAAAAGAAAACTGATTGTTACATTTAAACTAAGACTACGTTTGATAATTCTTCTAGACAAAGAGGAATACTAACACATAAACTAGTAAAAAGTAAACGACTTTCTTCTAATAGTACAATGATGACCAATTTTCATTTTAAGTTGCAAACAGTAATTTCCTATGCTTATATCCTACAAAAAAGGGTAAAGGACAAATGCAGCAGATAAAGCAAACAATTCATGACAGTTGATTGTGAACATGTCTATTAAACGCATATAACAAACAAAGATAAAGTATTAATGTTGGAATTAAATAGCATGTATGTGTTGACACCAAAACATTTGGGTAATGTGAAACTAGAAACACCCCCTCCCCCAAAAAAAACACCCTAATTCTAATCCCACCAACGTAGTAACTATTAAAGGTTCTTCTACATGTCACTGTAAAGAGTGATAGGCAAATCACATTAATAACTGAAAAATAACAAAACACCATTCAATTTGCAAATACGCTCACTCCACGAATTATTAATGACACAATTTTCCCCAGTGTGTTACCATTTTAAATTCAGAAAAAATAAATGCTGCGCAAGCAAGATGATAGAGCAGGTTGCAGCTAATGGTACATTTTGATTTTCGCCATACCAAGAATCTAATACTGGAAAATCCATCACGATTAGCAAGGCTCTGAGCAAGGTCAATAGCTCCTTCGCTATAATCAGCTCCAATGAGATCACAGAACCTGAATCCAGAAACACCATAAACTAGTTTGTTTAGACTTTGAAGTACATCATAATAGTGAACGAACAAATTTTTAACATTCAAAAAACAGGGGAAAATGTAAGAAAACTAACTTAGCAAAAAAAATAAAGGTTGCTAATATTAGCATCGGCAGGGCTATTATTATAGATATTGAGAGCATCACCATTCATGAGATAAAATAACTTATGGACACAATTACACAAACAGTATATGATTGATCACCTAAATCCATCACAGAATTAGTTCCTCAATAGAGAAGCCAACTGGGCGAGCCTAAGCTTAATGAAAGGGCCTAAATAACTATTGCCCAGGTGCCAGGAGAACTGTTATGGACTTATAATTATGGAAGCCTGACTAGAGTATTCCTGGAGAATGCGTCCCTAAACTTTATTTACTCAGATTTGTGCATCAGGAAGTTGATGTTTCCAATCCTTTTCTATAATCAATTAGTTAACTATTTTTGAGCATGAAAGACAAATATCAGGTATAATTATAATTAACCTAAAAGTAATAAAGGACTGTATATATATATATATATATATATATATATATATATATATATATACACACACACACACAAACACACCCATTATTTTTATTTTTTAATGGGGATTGGAGTCAGCAATACTCAAGGCCTCCACCTCCCACACCTTGGCTTCCACAGAATCAAAAAATATATGAAGATAGCTTGTCTCTTTGTTCACTCTCCACTCTTCTTTTTCTATCAATAGTAAATAAGTAATAACTGCAACCTACTTAATCACATTATCTATTTGAAATATCTACATATTTCTAATAACAATATGGTATTCTCAAGTTTGAAAGAGGTTTTGCAAAGTTGTAGCTCTCTCTTGTAGAAGTCAAAGTTGAGGTGGATGTTAAGAAGATGCTATTCCCTGTTTAATATCTCTAACCAAGAGAAAACACTATAAGATTTTATTTTTTTCAATTTTAATGAATACTAAAATCTAAAAATTACCCCTGCTTAGCGAATTCTTGAAGAAGCAGACCATTGCCAGTCCCAACATCTAGTACACTCCAATTTGATAAATCTTTTTCACCCTGCTCAGGAGGTTCTGAAATGGCATCATCAAGATGATTAAGCAAGTGGCCTCTAGAAATGTCATTGCATAAGCCTTTTGTCCAGGAAGCGACCATTTCCATAACATCAGCGCCAAACCTATGTTAACAGAGAGAAGCCCCAAATTCAAACAATTTTTCAAGAATCTGAACCCCAACAAAACAAAAAAGATGAACTTTTAAATTTTTCTTTTGTTCTTTTACGAGTATAATACAACTAATCAAAAAATAAAAATATAAGTCTTAATAATACAATATACTAAGAGTTCATCCAAATGGTAGAATATGAAATAAAAAATAGTTACAGTCCATAAACAAAAAGGCACAAATATATGTTCAAAAGTAACATGTACCACACTTCACCGGCATGTCCATGCTCACGAAAGTTTGCCAGTTCATCTGCATATGCAGCATCCCAATAACTTTGAAAACCTAGCATTGATGAAACTGGTTCAGCATCTGGCTCCTCCTTGTCGGAACTGCATATATATAAATATAAAAACAAGTAAACACAGAAGTAATTCCATCAATTTGAACAGATTTATTTCCTGGCAAAGGCCCTGGGAACAAATCAACTGCTCAAAGTTGGCAAGCATCACTTTGAGTGCAATTACAACTCATTCTGAATCTAATCATCTATACATGATACCATACACAGAAACATAGTAAATCAACATTAATCAAGAATTTCTAGCAATGAGTTAGACTGATCGGAAACTAAAAGTACCTAATTAACCCCTCTGAATTCACACATCGCGTCACACTTCCTGGTTGTCCCACACTGTCAACACTTATTTTGAGTGAAAATCACTAAATGACCAAAGTTTCTCAGTAATCGAAGTTACAAGGAGATGTAGTTTTACCAGCAAACTTCAGAATAATATACATTATTTGCACAGATCTAAGTTAATTACGAGGTCTTAGTGTCTCTAATTTTTTCCCATCTACTGAATGGAATTGATTAAAAAGAATTCGAGGACTATTAATAATGGTGCCACAGATAACCTGTAGTCGGAGGCGGCACGATAAGTGGCAGCGGAGAGAGCTTCGGAGGCGTCGGCGTGGCGCTGATCGTCATCGAGTGTACTTCCGTAATCGCTCTTTATGGACCATGAGTCCGCAGCTACAGACCGGTCATCGTCGGAGATTAGATCGGTAGTGGTCAGTGGTCGCGCCTGTGAGACGTCAGAGTCCTCCGGCGGGAGTCGCATTCCAGCCATACTCAGATGTGAGTGAAACCCTATAATAGAAAACAACAAAAACGCCGTTTTATGCAGAGAGAAGAGAGTGATTATACTGAGAAGCCGGGGAATATGGGGAAGGAATATTAGAAAATCAGAATCAAGTGGACGTCATGTACGACATCAAGGACGAATCTGGAATTTAAAATTAACTGAATTTAAGTGATAACTACGCATACAATTTAATAAGGGCCTTATAAAATAATGACTTAAAATTAAATTTTAAGTTAATTTATAAGTTTTTTAAAATTATGATTTATAAGTAAGAGTATTTGGTATCAATTTAATTTATATATCATAAATTAAGTTAAATAATTTATGTATCAATTTAATTAATAATTTATAAGTTAAAAAAAATATAAAATTATTAAAAAGATATTAATAAAAAAAATAAATTAATTCAATAATAAAAATAAAAGAAGGACAAAATGGATATTATATTTTATTAAACCAACTTATTAGTAATGACTTATAAGTTATTTTTAAAAAAAGTATCAAATTGTTACTTATTTGTTTTGAATTATAAGTTAAAAATAAGTTATTATCAAACACATCAATAATAACAAAAAACTTATAAATTAATTTGACAAACTTATAAGTTATTGTCGAATATCCCCAAGTGAAAATAACGAAAAAAAGATAAAAGAAACAGATTAGTATTTGTACCATTCGTAAAAAAATTATCTTTGCAACAAAATATGAGTAACTGAGTAAGCACGTAAATCAATTATTTATATTCCTCTCTCGTCTAAAATCATATTTATAAAAGGCTTAAATATGGATTAATATCATAAACTTTTATTTATTTATTTTATACTTTGGAGATTGTTTTTTTAATTTTTTTAGTTAGGGTGGTGTTTGATTGCATCTTACTAATCTACCTCTTAATATATCTTAACAATCTATATATTTGTATCAACATGTTATGTAAATAATTTAAACTCGTATTTGTATCTTTAACTATTCAAACAACCTCTTAATACAAAGATGTAGACTGTTAAGATGCATTAAGAGGTGAGCTATTAAGATTTATTAAGGTGTAATCAAACACCAACTAAACCTTTTATTTATTTTCACTTTGGGGATTATCTTCTCAGTTTTTTCAATTAAAAGATTAAATTGTTTATTTTTTATAATTACGTCTAATTGATAGTGTCACGTCAAAAAATTGATTACATGACATCGACACGTGACTAAAAAATATTTACGTGTAACATTGAGTCTCATTTTAACATTTATTCAATTATTTTTTTATACCAAAAAAGGTAAATATAATACCATTATTATTGTTTAAAAGTAAATTTAATTACAATTTTACCTTATTGATATAAAAATTAATTATATTGATCATTGATGATTATGAAATAAACTTGAAGTTCAAATTGCTTCGAGTATTAATCTATATTTATGCCTTAATTTTTTATACTAAAAAGAATACAATTATTATTATATTAATTATCGATGATTATGAAAAACCAATATTTTAATTAGTAGTAATTTATACATTTTAAAAAAAATTAATTATATTGATTGTTGATGATTTTTTTAAGTTGATTTTGTAATGTATTAAATTTACTTTAAAAATTAATAATGATATTATATTTATATTTTTTGGTATAAAGAAATAATAGAATAACTGAATATTACACATAAGTATTTTTTTAGCCATATGTCGCTGTCATTTCATCAATTTCTTACGTGGTATTATCAATTAGACGTAATCAGAAAAATTAAAAGTATAATCCCTTTGTTGAAAAAATTGAGAAGACAATCCTCAAAGTAAGAAAAAAATTAAGAGTTGAATCTCCTAATTAAAAAAATTAAGAAGACAATCCTTAAAATAAAAAAAAAATTAAAAGCTCAATATATTAATCCATATCTAGATCTTTATAAATCGATAATTTTTAAAATAATTTTATATTTTCAAACAATCTTACTATTATTTAAGAATTTTGATATTAAAATAATAATAAATTAAAATATCATATTACTTTATAATAATAAAATAAAAATATATTTTTAATGTTAGAACAGACTAAAAAATTATCTATAATTTTGAAACAAAAAAAAATTATTATATTTAGTTTTGCTAAATACTTCCTCCGTCCAATGATAAAAGTCCTTATTACTATTTTGGGTAGTCTCATTTTAAATGTCCACTTTTCTTTAATAACCAAATTTTTACACATTTTTTCCTATTATGCATGTATCATTAAATATCTCATATTTTTCTTATTATATTTCTCTTCATATTTAATAAGTATGGAGAGATAATATTTTGAATTGAATAGTTAGAAAGTCACTCTCTCACCTCTATTGAAAATAATTAATGACATATTATTATGAACAATTTTATTATTTCATTCCTCTTTTTAAAATGCGTAAAAAATTCAGTAAGACTTTTATCCTGGAACGGAGGAAGTATAACATATATATTTTCAAATATTATCTCCCAACAATTAGCAGTATGTTGTCAAAATAAATTTTGATTTCTTGTTGATGGCCTATGAATAAATTCAATATGTAACTTTGCATATAATAATTTTTTAAAAATAATATCACTAAATTATCACCTTTAATTTAAATAGGAACATTAAATTGCATACAACAGTGTTTTAGTAAATCTTTTTTGGAATTTGGGTCAAAAGTTTTTTTCCTGCATGGTTGTGGCCTTGTGGGTCAAGAAATTATAACCAAGTCATTCATGATTCATTCATCTTCTAGGTCGAGCAGGCCAGATGATGACGTGGGCCTGGTTGACCTATTATTAGGAACAATTAGCACATTAAATATTTTCATTAGTAATGTATATAAATTTTTATTTTCATTAGTAGTGAAAAAAAAAACTATTCCTTTAATTATGTTGTGTTATTTAATGTGTTGATGACATGGCAATTCGTTTTTTAAAAAAAAAAAACTGATTACGCTTTATGCGGTACGGGGGCTCGTGTTTCAATTTTAAATATGTTATTATCTTTGTTCGTATCCTTTTTTCCATTTGAAAATACTTATTATGTGTTTTGGGTACTCTCAAAGCAAAACCCTTCTTTTCTAAGTAGTCGGCGTCGTTCTTTCCGGCAGAGTTTCGTTGTCGGCGTTTAGGTTATCTGGAACGTTGTTCTCGTATTATTCTTTCACTCGTGATTATTTGTAAGTTGTTTTGGTGGGTTATCATTTAGTCGTGTTACATTTTTCGATTTTATTTGGTTTTTGTCTGTGATGGTGTCTACGAGGAAGATAATGGAGGGAGTGGGGCATAAGAAGAGTGATGGGAAGGGTAAACGAGTTAGGAATGATGATTATAAAAAGGATTTGAAGACATTTGTAGAGGGGAAGGATAGTATGGCAAAGTATTCAAAACAGAGGAAGTTGTTAATGGTTAAATCAGAGGCTGAAGATAAGAAAATGGGGAGACATACGAGTAAGAAGGCTAAATTATTGGTTTGTATCGATTCTGATTTCGAAGTTTCTGCAAAAAAAAGAGGGGAAAGAAAATGCAGTTGAGGCTCACAAACCAAAAATTGTTCCCCGACAAAAACAATTGAAGGTTTGTTATTTTTTTTTAAGAATATATATTTTTTTGTTGTTTTTGTTTACACATGTTTTTTTTTTGTGTATGGTGATGTTTTAACCTTCCCAAAGTTGTTTATTTTGTTTATGAGTTATGTCATTATTGTTGAGGTTGTTGTTTGGTAAAAATTTTGTTCTCAGTCTGTGTGTAGTTTCAGAGATTAGTATATAGATTACATTTTTGTGATTTTGCATGTTGATTATGTTTTGATGGTAACTTGCTAATTGAGTTTTGCTTACCAACATTTATATGTTTGGAAACTGATGATTTCATAGTTATTAAAATGTATTATATTACATTAGAATTGGAGTTTTTTTATGGATTGTTAAAATTGTATTTGTCAACATTATTGTTTTCATTCATATTTGAGTGTCAGTTATTAGTATATTATGTTTTGGTAAGTAGTTTACATTATTGTGATTATGCATGTTGACAATGTTTTGATGATAACTTGCTAATTGAGTTTTGGTTACCAACATTTATATGTTTGGAAACTGATGATTTCATAATTATTAAAATATATTTTTTATTATAATAGAGTAGGAGATTGATGCGTGTTTTTTAATGTTTGTGGTAAAATGGTTATGTGTTTATAATTTGTTATATATTAAATAGTTTGATTAATTTGGGTTTTGGTCACTTACTGATATTATTTGGTTATTAGTATTAGTTTTTTTTTGGTACTACTGATTTAATAGTTTTGGTTTTAAAGTTTTACAGATTTTATATTTTGCTTTGGTTAATGTGTTTGTAATGTAATTTTTTGTTTTTTCAGATTTGGGAGCTATTCTATGAGGAGCATCATCGAAACTTTTCTGCAAAAGTTATTTATTGGTGTGAAATGGAAGTTCCAAATATTATTAAGAATAAATTATCTGTAGTTCAGTTGGATAAGTTTAAGTTGACTTGTTTTGGTAAATTTTTAGATTTTGGGTAGCCCCAGATGTTTTCACAAATAATACATCATGCTTTGATTAGGGAAGTTTATCAGAGGGATAGCGGGGAAATGTGGTTTATATTTGGTGAGAGAAAGGTAATGTTTGGATTGCTTGAATTTTGTTTAATTTCTGGTTTAAATTGGCAAGGAGATGAAGACATTGGTAGTTTCAAGGGGATTGAAAATTTGTTGGTGGAGAAATTTTTTCAAAATGAGGTTCTAACCCGTTCTAGTATAGGGAGGATTTATAGGAGTGCTTGTTTTGATGATGATGATGAGGCAGTTAGGATGTCTATCATTTTCTTGGTTTTTAATTTCATACTAGCTACTGTTTATGACAATTATGTTGATGAAGCTTTGTTTAACTTTTTATCTTATGGTGATGTTGCAAGTTATCCATGGGGAAAAGTTGTTTTTGAACAAACAAAGAATTTTCTATCCCTTGCTGTCAAGGGACATGTAAAGAAAGATAAGTACGGTGGGGTGATATACAATTTTTATAGTGATAGTTATTGTAAATCTTACAAGCTTAGTGGTTTACCTTATGTGTTTCAAGTTTTTTTGTTTGAAACAATTCCTACATTGAAAGTTAGGGGTCTCTGTATTGATGATAATGATTAGAAATTGATTATTCGGATGGAGGGAGTTAGAAAGGCTCCCAAGAATGAGAAGTTGAACGACCTAGATTTTTGGTTACAGACGGTATATTTGGTTACCATTTACATTATTTTCGGTTACCTTTACATATGTTATTGGTTACTTTTTTTTTTTTTTGTCTTGTCTTGTTTCCTTTTTATGTTCAATGTTTACGATATGGTATATTTGTTGCTTTTAATTTGTTTGATTGATAATTCAAAATCTTGTTCTACGGAGGATGAGAAGTTGCGGTTGGATTTAGGAGGTTTTATTTTTTTTCGATTGGAAGTAACGATGGAGCCAAAAATGTCCGATTTTAAAGTTGAATCATCAAGGAAGGTTAAAGACCTTATGTTTTCTCTTTGTGATGTTGAAAAAATTATTGATGAGCAGGTGAAGCCTTTGGAAGGAAAGTGATGGAAGTGAAGAAAGAAATTGAGAATTTGGGGGTTGAGTTTAAAGATCAGTTGCAAGTGTTACATATTCAACTTTGTAGGGACATAAAAAAGATGTTTAGAAAGCAGTTATATGGAAAGTCTAGTTATACTAAGCGGAGAAATGTAACTGTTATTGACGATGGTGATGATGATGATGATGATGATGATGATGATGATGATGATGATGATGATGATGATGTGGATGATGATAATGTTGATGGTGATGATGTTGAGATGGATGAGAATGTTGATGGTGGCAATGTTAATGTAGTAGTTGATGATGTTATGAAGGTTGAGGATGATGTCGTAATTGAAGTTGGTGACATTTCAAAACAGTTTCATGGAAGTAATACTACTGATGTTGGTGGGGTTGGTGTGATTCAGTTTGAAGAAGTCGATGCAAAGGTTTATACATATGTTAGTTTTTCATTTTTATTTCATGTTTATTAAGTAAATGCTTATTTTTCCCTTCTTTTTTTTTACAGATTGAGAACAAGAAGTCCAATTTAGATTCTGATGGTAAAGAGATCGTTGTTTTTACTCCTAAACGAGTCCTAATTAATGTTGAGAATGAAAAGGTTAAGCATTTGTTTTTATTTTTTTATGTTATATTTTTACGTCTTATATTGATCAAATGTATTTTTTTTAACAGGTTGAAAAGACTAATGACATTCCAAGATTTGATATTTTAAGTCAGTGCAGTGGTCAAGAAATTGTTGTTTTTACCCCGATTGAGATTAGTAATTTGTTCAATAGTAGTTACCTTTACATGTTGTATTAGTTACTTAGATATGGTGTTTATGTTACTATTGATTTTGTTTTGAATTTTTAATTAGATATTGTAATTGTTCTTTGTGTCATGTCTTAAAATTCATTTCAGGGTAGTAAAAGTGAAGCACCAGACAGGTTGATGCTTGATGACATGGTTTTGACAACCCAGGATTTAATCTATTGTGTTGAAGTTAAAAAATCTGCAACTAACCCAATTGATAGGCTGTCATCTCATGCGTATATGCAAAAAGTCACGGTGTTGAAGAGTTCCTATACGTCGAAGTTCGGATCAGCTGATTCAACTTCGTCTGTTGTTGTTGTTGATAGAACATTACGGAGAGGACTGTCTACATTTCCAGATGTTTGTATGGGTATGCCTTTGAAGTCTGAAGATGTTATGTTTGAGCAGTGGTTTAAAATTGTCTTAAATAACAGAAAAAGGTATGTTTATTGGAGTTTAATATATTTATATTATGTTTTTTCTAGGAGATAAAATCATTTATTTTTTCTTTCCAATATGTTTTTGTTTTGAAGGATTAAAAAATTTGCGGGAAATAATGACAAAATAGAGTCTTTCTTTAGATTTGGGTCTATTTCAATATCCTCACAAATGTGGTTTTACAAGCTGAAGACCCCTGGTCAGTGGCTTGATGATGATGTGAGTTTGTTTTTTATTTTTTAGATTATGCTTGTTAGTTTCGGTTACCTTATCTTATTATTTTGGTTACTATATGTGTCTGTATTGGATACTAATTTTTTAAAGTTTTATTTTTTTTAATTTTTTTAATATCTGATTGTTATTATGGTTTTATTATTGGTTCAGCACATCAACATCTGTTTGTATTATATGCGTAAACTGGCTAGATACTCGAACAATATTCAAATAAGGGTTACGACAACAGATTGTTGGTTTCATGTGAAGTTGACTAACCTATATGGGGAATATTGTAATAAAAATGGTGATAAGACTTTGTTGTTGGGCAACGGTGATGTGGCTGCGTATATTCATGGATTTTTTATGGATGTCAACACACCATGGGTTGATGATGATTTTGTCATGTTTCCCGTTCATATGACAGTTCCTAGACATTGGTTTTTACTGGTTTTTGATGTTCATCATAGAGTGTTAGTAGTTTATAATTCTCTACAGCAGAACAGGAATACCATGCGAACAAATATCATGGATGTGTGTGAGCCGTATATTTTTATTTTTCCAATAATATTGTCTGGATGCGATTTTTGGAAGAAAAGATCTGATATTGACTTCAATAGTGAACCATATCGTTCCAAAAGAGAACATGATATTACTGATCTTGAATTTGCTGAGGGTTTACCTGAGCAAATTGAAGGGTAAATTTACTTTTTTTATATTTTTTTAGTTTTCCATATATTATGATGTTTGTATTGATTTGCTTTATATCTTGATTGAAAAATTGATTATTTTTTCAGTGATTGTGGTATGTTTACTATAAAATCCCAAATTTTACGAATAAAGATTTAATTTTCTCGAAATTTTTTTTTGAATATTATGGTGTGGATTCGAGATAATGTTATAGTTGTGGGTAATATTTATAAATTTTGCAAAGTATGCAAATTGTTGTATTATATTCGATTGGTCTGGGAATATTTGTTTTAGCGAGGAATATTCGTACAACTACAAGATCATTGGTGGAGCCCCTAGCGGAATTATTATTTGATTGAGAAAACGACAAAAATATTTTTATGAAAATAACGGCGGAAGTTTTACCATTAATCTTGTTGAACTACTCGGTAGTAAAAAAACGATGTCTGCGTGGTTGTCGTAGTAAGTAGCACTACAGTATTGATTATTGATCTTACGTGAGAAATCACTAAGTTATACTCAATTATTGCTACGATAATTCTTTATCATCATATCTCTCGTATTATTGATTCGATTATTGTCACGATATCATACCGTTATATATGTTATATTATTAAATCAATAATTGAGAGACAAAGTTATTTATATTATTAAATTACAATATTTACAATGTCTAGAAGTTATGTCAAGGATAAGTTTGGTCACCTAATTGCGCGCCAATAGGGAGAAATCCTTATTGGAAAGCCCCATCTTTCCTGGGAACAACCTGGTTGCTAAATATTGTGAGTTATAATATTAATGATGAATAAGTTCGTGTTGATTAAAGATGAATTTGATAGTTTCATTGTGTTGGGGTTATTTGTGTTAGTAGAAATCGACATCTATTCCGATGATAATTGATGTCTAGAGGTTATATTGTCGATCGAATTATTCGGGGAACTTTTAGGTGTGAATTACTATTCACAAGTTACTATTCATGAGTTCTTATTCACGAGTTACTATTCATGAGTTACTATTCACGAGTTCTTATTCATGAGTTACTTATTTACGAGTTCTTATTCATGAGTTACTATTTACTGATTCTTATTCACAGTCTACTATTCTCCCGAACAATATATTTCTTTTTGGTCCAAATTATTTTTGGGTACAATATTATTCCATGAGGAGTTGTGCTAATTTTTCGAATAGTTGGTTGAATTTATTATAATAAATCAATATGGATCGTTGGTTTAAAGTTTTAATAGTGAATCGGTATGGATCATTTGGTTTAAAGTTTTAATAGTGAATCGGTATGAATGAATTTGCTTTAAGTTTTAATAGTAAATCAATCAACCGTCTGCTTAAAAGTAAATCAATCTGGACCGTTCGTGAATTAGTTTCTATTCAATCCATTCTTCTATAAATAGAAGCTCATTCCTTCATTATTTTTTACTGAATTCAATTGAAACTCTGAGAGAGAAATTATAGAGAGAAAGAAGAAGAGTATTCTGCTTTTCTTCCTTTACTTGATATCCAATGTCTCTTTTACGGTAAGGGGTGTTATTCTTTCTTATTCATGAAGAGAACTTCATTATTCCATTCTTTATTATTCATTGGAATAACTTTGTATCTGTGACATACCCTATACTTGGTGAAATCCTTATGTTATTCCATTCTTTATTATTACATTTGGAATATCCTGTTTGTCGTTTTACAGGACTGGTTCCGTCTTTATTATTACATTGGAATAACTCAGATCTGTGCGACTCCCCTATACTTGGAGAAATCCTTATGTTATTCCATTCTTTATTATTACGTTGGAATATCCTCGTCTGCATGCGTTTCACGCCGGACACAGTTCCGTATTTATTATTATGTTGGAATAACACATGCATCTTATCTATCACATGCCCCGGTGATTTCTTTTGTTATTCCATTTCTTATTATACTTTCGGTTGGTTAAAGTTTTGACTTACATACTCCATGAAATTAGTGGAATATCATTGATATTTAAGCTTCATCCAAAGATCTTTTCATGAAAATATTCTTACGAGCATTCTTAAATTTTACTCTACAAAGAAGTATCATGTTGACAATTTGGACGTTATTAGTTCCTAGATAAACTAATTCTTGAAATTGTTTTATTGAATTCTTATATCATTGTCATCATCCTCATGTTTATATTTTTTTAAAAAGTCATCTACATGGCTTTAAGTGCATAGATGGACTTGGTATGATTATGACCGAGGATTATTCGGTATAATCATGATCGTAATGTTACAAATAATGTGGTAAAAGCCCTCATTAGCTTGCGTAGTGCATTGATGGACGATTGTTGGCATGATCATGACCATTGATGAATACACGAATATCCTTGGCCCGTGAGTGCATGGATAATTTGTGGTCGTGGCCCTAATGAATATCCTTGGCCGTAGTCTTGAGGATGATGTGGATTATTTATTAAAAATTTGAGTCTCGGCGATAAAAGTGATGAAAAACTTTTTAAATCATAAAAGATAGTAGATTTTATTCTCTACTTGACTCTTTTAATGGATTGCTTATTCCAGCTATGAGCTTAAACTTGTTGTCTATTGTATTTTATCGGTTTAACATTGTTGAAGGCTAATGATAATTTATCCTGCATTATCTTAGTCATAATATTTCTTACTGGGCTAGTTGAGCTCATCCTTTCTTTCACTTTATTCTTCTTGAAATGAAAAGCGTAGCGAGGACTAATCGGGGACGGAGTGATGGTCCAGATGATAGCATTAGTAGTCCTCACTATTCTATGAAATAGTGTGATAATAATTGTAATGAGGACTTATTCTGAGAGTGGATATTGTCTAGAAGACAATATTTGTATTTAAACTCACAGCTTTTGTTGTATATTTAAGATTGTATTTGTATTTTGTACCATGTATCTGGCGACCCAAGATGGGTGATGTATACCTATTTTTGGGGCATCACATTTACTATTTCTTTTGCGGAACATATTATCCACAAGCAGATTTCAGCAATGCCAAATCCATTTCCAATCATTCAATACCGCAAGAAACTATGCGTCAATTTCTTCATTCATGCGAGAAACAAGCAAGTAGGCGAATATGAGTCTAATTCAGAACACCCAGGCAGATTTGTTAGTGAAGTCTAGTTTGGTTTTGCATCATCTTACTTTTCTATTTGGACATTTGATATGGTTATTGATTGTGAAATAATTTTGTAATTATTCGGATGATGGAATGATATAGTAATTTTTACTATTACACGTATGATATTGTTTTGTTGGTTCAAATTGTTGTTTTTTTGTATTATTTTTTTATTTTTAAAATCATATTGTAAATTATTTTTTGTTACGGTTCAGTAGGTTGCCAAATTTTCATATAAAGGTAACAATTTTAATTATATTTGGTAACCAATCAATCCTAACAGTCAATTGTAAAAGCAGTTAACAATTTGTATCATGTATTTGTTTTTTATATTTTATTTGGTTGCCTGATTTGGACATAAAGGTAACATTTGTTTATTGTTGTTGGTTACCAATTAGATCTAATAGTAAATTCCAGCAACAGTTAACCTTTTGTATCATGTATTTGTTTTTCATGTTTATGTTGGTTGGAAACAGTCATACAAAAGTTACCAAGTAATGTTGGTTACTGTTATGATCATCAGCATTTGTTGGTGAGCATATACTTATAGTTATGTTTAAATTTTATTTTTTATGCTTAAAAAATAGTTGTAAAAATAAAATATAAAACAATTATCAAGTTTAAAAACATTTGTTCTTTATATGTTACAGTTCGTTGCCAAAATTTGAAACAAAGGTAACTATTTTAGTTGATGATGGTAAATAAACAGTGCTAATAGTAAATATAATGACACTTAATAATTTCTTTCATGTTTTTTTCTTTTTGCTTCAGATGGTTTGCAATCAGTCATATAAAGGTTTTCAAATATTGTTGGTTACTGTTACAATCAATAGTATCTGTTGGTAACCAAATTGTTCTAGTAATTTAAAAATCAGTTAAATAAATTCTGTGTTTTTTAAGGTTTGTTGTGTAGCCAAGCATACAAAGGTATGTATACATTAAATATTCTATGTTTTAAAAATAATAATCTAAAAAAATACAAAAAATAATTACGTAGCCTAAAATTATCTTTTTTTTTAATACAACATAATTGGTTGCCAAATATGAATACAAAGGTAACCAATTGAATGTTAGTGTGTAACCAGAATGTCATCAAGAAGAATTACAACTTATTTAACCAATTATGACATGTCTGTCTTTATTTATATTGTTATTTGAAGATGAAATTACTTTATGTTAAAAGTAAAATAATGAAAATAATCATCTTTCAATACTGCACAATTGAAAATTGTTTTTATTACACAAGTAAAATGATTACAATATGTATGGCTATTCAGCAACCATAGTAAACTTCAAGGAGTTTCCTACATTTGTTTGATGTTTGTATTATATCAAATCTTTCGTGGTCTCAAAATTGGTGGATTATTGCATGTTTTCCAATTATGTCCTTTTTCTTGGCAGCTGCTGCACTTATTTTGAAATGTATTTTAAGATACATGTTTGTATCTACCTTTCTTTGGTCTTCTAGCTGGTCTTCTTGTATTTGGTGGTTTGACACATATGTTTTTAATCTCTTCTGGAACATCCCAAGTCTCTTTGTCATCTAACGGTATGATGGAATTTGAATAGGTGTCTACCCAAGTTTTATTTGAATAATATTTTGAGCAGAAATCATAACAGCTCAAATTCCTTTTGCCAATAACAATGACGTGTGAAAAGGCATCTCATAGTCTTTGAAATTCTGGCGTGTGCATGTCTTTTGTTCCATGTCCACGATTAATTGTTTGGTGATATCGTAAATAGTAAAAATCACTAGGTTTGATGTCTCAACCTACAATAGAATTTAATTGTGTAGTTAGTATGTATAATAATTTTTTTGTATATGTAATTTGGAATAATGAAAGTCAAATGAACTGTTGATATCTTTACCAGTTTATTCTGGTAACCAAAAATGCATAACTTTTTTTCCTTTAATTTCAGATGCAATTTGTTGTAGGTATGCAGCTAACAATTTAAAAGATGTATGACTAACCTTAAGTTTCTTTGACTCAATAATATTAGATTGCAATCTTTTCTCAGCTGTTGTGGAAAGGGTAGTGAAATATGTCATTGCTGATTGTTTGTTTGTGAAATACCATCTTTGAACCATACAACGCAGGCATTCAATCATTGACGCAACTGAAAGATTTCTGATTTCTTTTATTGCATTGTTAATAGATTCGGCAGTGTTCGAAGTCATTGTTGAGTATCTGCTTACAGTCCCATGGAGCCTCATGCACTTTTCTAGATGAACTTCTTCTTCCAAATATTTTCTTATTCGAGCATCAATTGCATCAAGTTGAGCCATGTGTATGTTGAATTCTTCAATGGTGTAAGCTCTGTAAGCCGCGTTGTATGCTTGTTTGATTTCTTCTCCTTTCTTCTTGAACCTGTTTTTTATATTTTTTAGAATATGGTATGTAGTGAACCAAGTGCATGACATCGAGGAACATCTGATTAAGTCCCTTTATAATTGCTTCACGCCTATCTGAGATAATGCATTGTCCTTCTCTAACTCCACAAGCATTTCTCAAATTAATGAAAAACCATGTCCAGGATAATTCATTTTCACTGTCTACCACTCCAAAAGCAATTGGTATAATGTTTATGTTTGCATCTTGTGTGTTTGCTATGAGAAGTGTACCCCCGTAGGTTGATTGTATGAAGGTGCCATCAATTACAATGATGGGAAAACAATGGTTCCATGCTTCAATGGATGTTCCTATTGCAAAGAAGAGATATTTGAATCGACCATTATTTTCCAATTGCAAGGATGTGATGGATCCTGAAATGATTTTTCAGTTTGGTTAATGTAAATATATGTAATAAATATTGTCCATATTTGTATTTAAGGATGCACTAAGTGTAGTTCTAATGGTATCTAATAAATCAGACTTTAATATTATTCATAGTGTTCAGATGGTGTCTAAAATGTTTTTTTATTAGTTGCATTTTAATGTATATATTGGTCGCATGAAAAAATAATTTTTTATTTATATTTCATTATTTCAGATAGTAGCCAAACTTTAATGAATAGGTAACCAAATCAGTTAGTTTGGGTAACTTAAATATTTAAAATATAAATGAACAGTTTCTAATTGATACCTGGATTTGTTTTTTCGGCATATGCTGACCATGAAGGAATCATAGTGTAGTCGTGTGGATTCCTCTTACTTTTCCATTGCTTTTCTTTTTCACTCTCCATGCTTTTTGGTAGGAGATGGACACATTATACTCTCGTCATCATATCTTCCACAATATCGGTTGGTGTGTAAATTTTCTTGAAGTTAGTTACTCTATGCATTATGCAATCACTAACCATCGACTATTTCAACTTCTATGATCTCTCAAGCGAGAATGTTGGATGAACAAGTGTATAAATCATTAAATTTTCTCACCTTAAACATATTTGTTTTCTGAAATTTTGATGCTCTAAGTTTTCATTTGCAATTTTCATTGTCGACGCATACCAGAACAAAGTCTCTTCCACTTGTTCTTTCTACCTTGTGTTGTCTGTTTTACCTGATGGAATGTAGCCTTATCGCTTGTGTTAAGATTCTTTTGTCTTTGTAAGTTTGATGAATTTTGACTTCAAACTTCTTCGGATCTGATATGACTTCATCACTAGATCTTTCTACCTTGAGTTGTCAGTCTTGTTCTTTATCAATAGCTTGGTTGCGGATGCTCAACAAATGGGTTCCAATCTCATCTTCTTCATGTATTACAATGTGGCGCCCCCAAATAGGTCCATTCCATCCAACCCATTACGAGTATGCCAAATACATAGATGCGAAATAACTACAACTTTATTATTACAACATATAAATGAGAGTTTAAATACAATTATTGCCATCTAGACAATATCCATACATGAAATAAATCCCCATCATAATTATTGATACATTATTTTATAAAAATGGTGAGGACTACTAAACAACTCTCTCTAGAACCTTCATTCCATACCCACCCACTAGTACTCATACATTACATTCTCGCCTCTGAGAAGAAAAATGGAACAAAAAGAAAAAAAGGGTGAGCTCAACTAGCCCGATAAAAGAATATTATGACTAAGATAATATACAACAAATTATCGTTAGTCTTCAACGAGGAAAAATCTAATAGAATACTGATAGACAACCAGGTTTTAAATCAATCTTAGCGGCGAAAATAATAATTCATTAGAAGAGTTAAGTAGAGAATGCAAACTACTATCTTACATATATGAATTTAAAAGTTCATCGTCGATATTTTATCCTGTAACATCAATCGATATATATACGGAATCAAATATTCATCTTTGCACTACTGAGCCGAAAGATATTCATCGATTAATCATATTCATCTAAACACACTGTTCATCTTTTACTACTGGGCCAAAGATATTAATCGATTAGTCGTATTCATCTCAACACTGTTCATCTTTTGCTACTGGGCCAAAGATATTCATCGAAAATCATTCATCTTTTGCTACTGAGGCCAAAGATATTCATAATATCATCATTTAGGGGTAGAGGATGATGAAAAATATTTTAAAGGAAGCGAATCCGATGAAACAAAAGAACAAATATTAAGGATTAGTATTTTAAACAATCGAGTTCAAAAATACTTCATAAGTAATCGGTGGAGTAAAATTCAAGAATGATCAAAACATGGATAAATTCAAAGCTAGTATCCATAATAGATATTTTGGACAAAAAGAAGAAATTTCATTTTTAATTGAATAGTGTATTAGTGATAAGTGAATAGTCTTGAGTATCGTGAATAGTCTTGAGTATCGTGAATAGTAACTCAAACACCAAAAGATAGAAATTTCACAAAAAACCATCATCTTCAACGTGAATAGTACTAAATGAATAGTAACTAATAGTAACTTATGAATAGTAACTTCGTGAATAGTAACTTCGTGAATAACCTCGACATGAAAAAGTTCCAAATTTGATAAAAATTTCCAACCAATATTTCGCATAATGATATTGAAGAAATAATATCATTTTCGATAAAATAACATCCACTTACCTCGAAAAGCAATACTTACAGTTGAAACAGGATATAGGCTATGACTTGAACTTGCAGTATATAGCAATACTCAAAGTATACTCAAAATACTCACAAGAATAAACGCTCGATAATATAGAGAAAAACTTGATTTAAATTGTGATTTTCAATTCTAACCTAAGCACCTATTTATAGGAAAATGCTTAGAACACCAAAGCGAAAATTTAATATAATATATATATTAATAATAAATTTTCTCGCCTCTTTGAAATCTGAATCAACAACTTAGCAACATTTCCCACAAAAAAAAAACGTTTTTTATTTAAAATAAATAATTAAAACTTCAAAAATCAATTATTTGAACTTGAACTTCATAATTCATAATAAATAGCCCTTTTATCGGAAAATTTGAATCTCGCGACTTTTTATAGGAAATTCAATTCTCTACAACTTTTTCTTTGAAGAAAGTTTTTCCAAATTCCAAATAAAATTGGCCAAAAAAATCCATAAGCGGGCGATTTTACGGTTATAATCAAATTTAGGTCGATAATTGTATCCACCAACACACAAAATATGTGTTAAACATTTAATGCCACAAAAATACTCTTCCTCCTCATATACTCATATATCCCACATTCATTATAAAAATATCACCAGTTAATATATTATTAAAATAATATATTTAAATGAATTATTTTATCGAAAAAGATAAAATATTAATTTTCAACAATTGTCATTTTAAAAATTTTCTCCATCTATATCCACATAAAATCAATATTTTCCTCATCATATAAATCAATAATTAATTATTCATAAATAATATTACGAGAATCACGATCTTGTGACCAGGTAGTTCCCGGAAAGAGGGCTTTCGATAAAGATTTCTCTCTTCTTGGCGTAATTAGGTGACCAAACCTCTCCTTAGACGAACTTTCTAGACATTGCCAATAATGTTTTCTAATAATATTATTAGGATAATATGAATTATTGCTTCGATAATGGAAAATCTTGTGTAATGACAATTTATTGAAACAACGGTAATATAAAATATCAATCGTGATTATTGAATCGATAAAATAAAATCTTGAATAGTAATTCTTTGTAACAATTATTGAGTAGTGCCTTCTTACGTAAGAATCAATAATTGGTGCAATCTGTATGTCTTCTTGTTGACAATGACGGCGTATTAGTGTGTTTTAACCATAGGGTATTCAACGATATGATACTTGGTAACAACTACTCTGTTTATTTATAAACAACTTATATTTGTCGTTTTCTTCATCCAATCGCTTTCCGTTATGGGGCCCACAAAAAGGCTGCGGCGTCGTCTGAATATTCCCAAACGATGCGAATATTCCACGATCGAAAGAATATTCTCAATGATAATGAATATTTTATAACCACTTGCTTATTATTAAAATATTTGCGTATTTTACCCATAACTATCCACATTAATCAAATCAACCCTTCTATTTCAAAATAATAAATAGAGGAAAATAAATTTCATTTATTAATAATTTGAGGTCTTCTGACCTCCCTCTCTTATGAAATTTAAGTCCTCGAAATTGGCGTCGATACACAGTGTTTGAAAAGATGAGAATACCTACGCTTTCATTTCGTTTCCAACTCCCGGTCATTTCCTCCATAGCATGGTTTCTCCACAAAACTTTAACTTGTGGTATAACCTCGATACATAGGACATGTTCTTTCTATCAAGATCTTGGCAATTACCTCTCTCCGTGCGTTAAGTCTTGGTTATCTCGTCCGGTTCTAACTTCGATAGCGTGGTTGAATTAGTCCACATATTTACGTAACATCGATCGTGAAAAGCGTTATGAACAGCGTCGTACTTGGCGGTAAAAGCGAGTCTATAGGCCACGGTTCTATTCGATCGAGAATTTCAAATGGATTAATAAATCGAAGGTTTGAGCTTTCCTCACCTCAGATTCTACGCTTTTGAAATAAAACTTCTTGCACCTCCTTCTTCAAATTCATCGACTCCGTTGTGTAGCTTGAATAACTTTAACTTTATCGATTAAAATCGATTATACTCGTATATCATCACGTGGGTACCTAGAGTTTTCATCTCCATCTCCATATTTGTAAATTATCTGAAATGAGTCTTTGACAATATCGTACTTCGTACTTATATCGATCTTACTCAACACGTCGGCTACCACGTTAAACTTTTCGAGGATGGCATGGTGAAACATGTCTTTGAAATGAGTCTCCTCTTGAGTTCTTGAAGCTCTTCCCACATTCCTTGCTCCATTCGAATTTTGTATCTCTACGAGTCAATTTGCGTTAATGGAATAGCGATTCGAGAATATCCTTGACGAATCTCAGATAATAACCAACTAAGCTAAAGCTACGTATTTAGATTCTGAAACTTAGGTTGTTCTCAAGCTGTGACTCATATCCCAACCTTGGATATGCGTTACAATGACACCTGTCGATTTCTTATCGCGCGAATATGGTGTCCCCTACTACGAATGCGGCTTTGGTGCATTCCACAAAGGAAGTCACCGGATAAAGGCTCGGTACCAAATTCTATAGTTGAATTTTTAACTCACGAAGTTCAATAGGAGCCATTCGATGTGAGATTTTAGAAATGAGTTTTGTCTCTTGGGTTCAAAAGTCGATACAAAATTTAATATCGAGCTTTGGGAGTAAGCGAAATTCTTGAAATACGTCGGGAAAAATCAATAACAACAGAATATTATTCAAATCGGCGTGTCTTTATTCAAATCCATAACATGGACTAAGAAAACTTGACATCCGTAATAAGCGAATGACTTCATGGCTTGATATGAAAATGTTTGACTTCTGATGGTTTGATTGCTTGAATTGAATAACGAGTTTGCTTAGGAATATGAAAACTATGACACTTACGAAAATAATCAATTTGGCGTGATGAGTAGTTAACCTTAAAATCACATCAAAAGCAAATATCTCTATAGAAATAAGGTTAACGGGTAATGTGATAGTGCCACTGAATCAAGCAAGATTTCTAAACAACGGATGTAATGAAAGTTTCTCTAACGGAGTCTCCATAAATAGGTCAAAGTCTAATTTCTCGTGAAGTCGAGTTCAAGCGTTGGTGTGAAGCAAAGAGATAAAAGAATGGGTAGAAACAGGTATCTAGTAAGGTATAAACTTAGCAAAATTTATAATTAACTAACTTTTATGCTAACCGTTCGGGTTCCTCGCATTTTAATGGGTCGCGACAAAGCGCTCTTCGAGAACAGTTGACTTTGACTTTTACGGACATCCTTTTGAGTCACCATTCCATTGGGTTTGGGTTTCGATCTGCGTCTGATCTCGGCGATATGTCCTTCTTTTCCACAATTATAGCATACCTTAAAAGCTTGTTGTGGGCGGGTTTTGGTGATATGTCCCTCTTTCCGCATTTGTAACATCTCTGACGGTGGTGCTTTCTCCTCCCTTGGAACCGATTCTTCTTGGCGGCGACGTCTTCACATGGTGGTTGTTGAATCTCCTCTTTTAAAATCTCCTCCCACTAAACTTTCTTATTTTCATGGCCACGATTACCACGGAGTGGTTCCGCCTTTGTCAAGTATTCTTCTTTCTCATTTGGTTATCGTTATTACGATGACTTCTATCTTGATATGATCCTGGTTATGGTCCCTCGGTTGAGCGTACTCGTTATCTCGCTCTAACAATTGAGCCTGTTGACAACATCTCTGAATAGAGAAAATTTATGAGAAATGAGATCTTGGCGTATCTCGGTTTTCAAACCTCTCGAAACATCCGCGTCATCGTTCCTCATTCTCCACTAAATGAGGTGCTGAACACGGATAACTCATGAACTTAGCCTCGTCTTTGGGACAACGTCGTGTTATTACTGCTCGATCTAATAAACTCCACTTCCTTCGTATAGCGAATACTTTCGAGGAAGTACTTGTCGTTGAAAAGTTTTCTAAAACGTCTCCCATGACATCTTGAGTGCAGTGCGGTGGATGGAGTCAGCTCACGATTCCCACCGATGTCTGCACCTCGCCCGGAACATAAAAAGGTGGCGAATGGAACTTTCATTTCCTCCGTGCATCCCAGACATCGAATATCTTGGTAATTTGTTTGACCCGTGTTTCCACCATGATCGGATCGGCTTTCCCTTAAATTGGGTGGTCCCAACTCTTTGAAGCTGCTTGCATTTGTGACAACCCGTGAATTCTATCATTTCTCTCCTGTATTTTGAACACGAGTCTCCTAAATGCGATTTTGCATGAGCTGCAAAAAGCTTCTAAACATCCCTCGTTCATCATCTGCTCGGTGGGTGTTGTTCACGGGAGGTACATTGCCAACTTTGTTGCACGTTCTCCTCGTTGGTAAATCTGAGGCATCTCCACGGTCTCATTTACTCCATTGTTAATAATATTCTCGATTCGACATTCTCAAATCTTGTCATAAAACAAGGGTTAATTAAGGAAATCGATATATCACATAATATCCTATATCTTACTTGACTAATGAATAAGCTTAGGTAGGACACCTTTAGCGAAGGATTTACTAAATCTCTCCCCTCTGGTTCTATTCCCGATCTCTTGGAGATCATATCCTAAACTACGATACCAACCGTGGCGCCCCCAAAATAGGTCCATTCCATCCAACCCATTACGAGTGCCAAATACATGATGCGAAAATAACTTCTGACTTTATTATTACAACATATATATTTGTGAGTTTAAATACAATTATTGCCATCTAGACAATATCCACACCAAAATAAATCCCCATCATAATTATTGATACATTATTTTATAAAAATGGTGAGGACTACTAAACAACTCTCTCTAGAACCTTCATTCCATACCCACAGGCTAGTACTCATTTACATTCTACGCCTCCTTAGAAGAAAAATGGAACAAAAAGGAAAAGGGTGAGCTCAACTAGCCCGATAAAGAATATTATGACTAAGATAATATCTGACAAATTATCGTTAGTCTTCAACGGGAAAAATCTAATAGAATACTGATAAACAACAAGTTTTAAATCAATCTTAGCAGGTGAAATAATAATTCATTAGAAGAGTTAAGTAGAGAATGCAAACTACTATCTTACATGTATGAATTTAAAAGTTCATCGTCGATATTTTATCCTGTAACATCAATCGATATATATCTGGAATCAAATATTCATCTTTTTTACTACTGGGCCAAAAGATATTCATCGATTAGTCGTGTTCATCTAAACACACTGTTCATCTTTTTTTTACTCTCTGACGAAGATATTAATCGATCGATCATATTCATCTCAACACACATTCATCTTTGCACTACTGGGCCAAAGATATTCATCGAAAATCATTCATCTTTGCACTTACTGGCCAAAGATATTCAATAATATCATCATTTAGGGTGAGGATGATGAAAAATATTTTAAAGGAAGCGAATCCGGTGAAACAAAAGAACAAATATTAAGGATTAGTATTTTAAACAATCCAGTTCAAAAATACTTCATAAGTAATCGAGTGGAATAAAATTCAAGAATGATCAAAACATGGATCTGATCAAAGCTAGTATCCATAATAGATATTTTGGACAAAAAAAAGAAATTTCATTTTTAAATTGAATAGTCTTGGTATTAAATGAATAGTCTTGATATGTGAATAGTCTTGAGTATCGTGAATAGTAACTCTCCAGACACCAAAAGATAGAAATTTCACAAAAAAAACATCTTCACGCTTCGTGAATAGTACTCGTGAATAGTAACTCGTGAATAGTAACTTAAATAGTAACTTGTGAATAGTAACTCATGAATAGTAACCCCGAAAGCGTGAAAAAGTTCCAAATTTGATAAAAATTTCCAACCAATATTTTCGGCATAATGATATTGAAGAAATAATATCATTTTGAATAAAATAACATCCACTTACCTCGAAAGGCAGTACTTAGTTGAAACAGGATATAGCTATGACTTGAACTTGCCAACCAGATATAACAATACTCAAAGTATACTCAAAATACTCACAAGAATACGCTCGATAATATAAAGAGAAAACTTGAGTTTACGGTGTGATTTTCAATTCTAACTTTAAGCACCTATTTATAGGAAATTGCTTAGAACACCAAAGCGAAAATTTAATATAATATATTATTAATAATAAATTTTTCTCGCCTCTTTGGAAATCGAATCTAACATTTCCCATAAAAAACGTTTTTTATAAAATAAATAATTAAAACTTACAAAATCAATTATTTGAACTTGAACTTCATAATTCATAATAAATAGCCCTTTTATCGGAAAATTCAATCTCACTACATTCTACCTCCACGAGAAGAAAAAAATGGAACAACAAGGAAAAGGGTGAGCTCAACTAGCCCGATAAAGAATATTATGACTAAGATAATATACAAAAAATTATCGTTAGTCTTCAACGAGGAAAAATCTAATAGAATACTGATAGACAACAAGTTTTAAATCCAATATTAGCGGTGAAATAATAATTCATTAGAAGAGTTAAGTAGAGAATGCAAACTACTATCTTACATGTATGAATTTAAAAGTTCATCGTCGATATTTTATCCACTGTAACATCAATCGATATATATACGGAATCAAATATTCATCTTTGCTTTACTGAGCGAAGATATTCATCGATTGTTATGTTTATCTCAACACTGTTCATCTTTGCACTAAAGGCCGAAGATATTCTTCGGAAATCATTTATCTTTGCTACAGGCCAAAGATATTCAATAATATCATCATTTAAGGCCGAGGATGATGAAAAATATTTTTAAAAAGCGAATCCGGTGAAACAAATGATGAGGATTAAGGATTAAGGATTAAGTACTTTGTTTTATCCATCCACGTTCAAAAATACCTCAAAAATGAATCATAGTGGTGTAAAATTCAGAATGATCAAAACATGGATCTGATCAAAGCTAGTATCCGAATAGATATTTTGACGAAAAGAAGAAATTTCATTTTAGGATTGAATAGTCTTGTATTAAGTGAATAGTCTTAGTATCGTGAATAGTCTTGAGTATCGTGAATAGTAACTCAAACACCAAAAGATAGAAATTTCACAAAAAATATCTTCACGCTTCACGTGAATAGTACTTTCGTGAATAGTAACTCGTGAATAGTAACTCATGAATAGTAACTTCGTGAATAATAACTCATGAATAAGTAACTTGAGCATGAAAAAGTTCCAAATTTGATAAAAAGTTCCAACCAATATTTGAAAGATAATGATATTGAAGAAATAATATCATTTGAGAAGAAAATAACATCCACTTACCTCGAAAGATGCGATCTTACAGTTGAAACAGGATATAGGCTATGACTTGAACTTGCATAGTATAGCAATACTCAAAGTATACTCAAAATACTCACAAGAATCGCTCGATAATATAGAGAGAAAACTTGATTTAAATGTGATTTTCAATTCTAACCTAAGCACCTATTTATAGAAAATGCTTAGAACACCAAAGCGAAAAAATTTAATAAATTAATATTATAATTTTTTCTACATCCTCCTACGCATCAAGCATCTGAATTCAGCAACATGACGTGTGTTAAATACCCACCCACCAAACACAAAAAACGTTTTTGTGAATATAAATATTTAAAACTTCAAAAATCGATTATTTGAACTTGAACTTCAATAATTTATAATAAATAGCCCTTTTATCAGAAAATTTGAATCTCACGAGTTTTTATAGGAAATTCAATTCTCTACAACTTTGCGAAGAAAGTTTTTCCAAATTCCAAATAGAAATTGGCCAAAAAATCCACAAGCGAGGCGATTTTACAATTATAATCAAATTTGATCGATAAATGGGGTCCATGACACACACAAAACATGTTTTAAACATTTAATGCAACAAAAATACTACTCTTCCTCCTCGTATACTCATATATCCCACATTCGTTGTAAAAATATCACCATTATTATATTATTAAAATATAATAATATATTTAAATGAATTATTTTATCGAGAAAAAGATAAAATTTTAATTTTCAACAATTGTCACATTAAAATTTTCTCCATCTATATCCACATAAAATCAATATTTTCCTCATCATATGAATCAATAATTAATTATTCACAAATAATATTACGAGAATCACAATATTGTGACGAGGCGGTTCCCGGAAAGGGGGCTTTCGATAAGATTTCTCTTCTTGGCGTATGATTAGGTGACCAAACCTCTCCTTAGACGCGAACTTTCTAGACATTGCCAATAATGTTATCTAATAATATTATTCGGATAATATGAATTATTAGCTTCGATAATAAAAATCTTTGTGTAATGACAATTATTGAAACAACGATATATAAAATATCAATATGACAATTATTGAATCGATAAAATAAAATCTTTGAGCGATAATTCTTTGTAACAATTATTGAGTAGTGCCTTCTTACGTAAGAATCAATAATTGGTGCAATCTGGTGTCTTTCTTGTTCAACAACAACGCGTATTAGTGTGTTTTAACCATAATTATTCCAACGATATTAACTTGGTAACAACTACTGCCGTTATTTATAAACAACTTATATTTGTCGTTTTCTTCATCCAATAAACTTTCAGTTATGGGGCCCACAAAAAGGCTACTTGGCAGTAAATGCGAATATTCCCGAAACGATCTGAATATTCCACGACCAAACGAATATTCCCAAACGATAATGAATATTTTATAACCACTTGCTTATTTTGAAATATTTGCGTATTTTACCCATAACTATCCACATTAATCAAATCAACCCTTACTATTTCAAAATAATAAATAGAGGAAAATAAATTTCATTTATTAATAATTTGGGGTCTTCTGACCTCCCTCCTTATGAAATTTAAGTCCTCGAAATTGGCGTGCACGTACTGGTGTTTGAAAAGATGAGAATACCTCGCTTTCATTTCCGTTTCCAACTCCCGGTCATTTCCTCGATAGCATGGTTTCTCCACAAAACTTTAACTTGTGGTATGAACCTTCGATCGTGGGACGTTCTTTCTCTACAAGATCTTGGCGGTACCTCCTCGTCGTGCGTTAAGTCTTGGTTTATCTCGTCCGTTCTAACTTCGATAGCGTGGTTGAATTAGTCCACATATTTACGTAACATCGATCGTGAAAAAGCGTTATGAACAGCGTCGTACTTGGCGGTAAAAGCGAGTCTATAGGCCCACGGTTCTATTCGATCGAGAATTTCAAATGGATTAATAAATCGAAGGTTTGAGCTTTCCTCCTCCTCACCGATTCTCTCGCTTTTGAAATAACACTTCTTGCACCTCCTTCTTCAAATTCATCGACTCCGGTGTGTGGCTTGAACGACTTTAACTTTATCGATTAAAATCGATTATACTCGTATATCATCATGTGGGTAACTAGAGTTTTCATCTCCATCTCTATTATTTGTAAATTATCTGAAATGAGTCTTTGACAATATCGTACTTTCGTACTTGTATCGATCTTCTACTCAACACGTCGGTACCACGTTAAACTTTTCGAGGATGGCATGGTGAACATGTCTTTGAAATGAGTCTCTCTTGAGTTCTTGAAGCTCTTCCCACATTCCTTGCTCCATTCGAATTTTGTATCTCTACGAGTCGGTTGCGTTAATGGAATAGCGATTCGAGAATATCCTTGACGAATCTCAGATAATAACCAACTAAGCCTGAAAGCTACGTATTTAGATTCTGAGAGCTTAGGTTGTTCTCAAGCTGTGACTCATATCCCAACCTTGGATATCACGTTACAATGACACTGTCGATTTACTATATCCTTGCGAATATGGCGTCCCCTACGAGAGTGCGGCGGTGCATTCCACAAAAGAAGTCACCGGATAAAGGCTCGGTACCAAATTCTATAGTTGAATTTTAACTCACGAAGTTTAATAGGAGCCATTCGATATGAGATTTTAGAAATGAGTTTTGTCTGGGGTTCAAAGTCGATACAAAATTTAATATCGAGGCTTTGGGAGTAAGCGAAAATTCTTGAATCGTCGGGAAAAATCAATAACAATAGGAATATTATTCAAATCGGCGTGTCTTTATTCAAATCCATAACATGGACTAAGAAAACTTGACATCCGTAATAAGCGAATGACTTCATGGCTTGATATGAAAATGTTTGACTCTGATGGTTTGATTGCTTGAATTGAATAACGAGTTGCTTAGGAATATGAAAACTAACAACCTTACGAAAGTAATCAATTTGGCGTGATGAGTAGTTAACCTTAAAATCACATCAAAAGCAAATATCTCTATAGAAATAAGGTTAACGGTAATGTGATAGTGCTGACTGAATCAAGCAAGATTTCTAAACAACGGATGTAATGAAAGTTTCTCTAATGGAGTCTCCATAAATAGGTCAAAGTCTAATTTCTCGTAGTCGAGTTCAAGCGTTGGCCTGAAGCAAAGAGATAAAAGAATGGGTAGAAGCAGGGGTATCTAGTAAGGTATAAACTTACCAAAATTTATAATTAACTAACTTTGTGCTAACCGTTCGGGTTCTCGCATTTTAATGAAGTCACGACAAAGCGCTCTTCCGAGAATCGTTGACTTTGACTTTTACGGACATCCTTTTGAGTCACCATTCCATTGGAATGGGTTTCGATATCGTCTGATCTCGGCGATATGTCCTTCTTTTCCATAATTATAGCATACCTTAAAAGCTGTTGTGGGCGGTTTGGGTGATATATCCCTCTTTCCGCATTTGTAACTTGTCTGATAGATGGTCTTTCTCCTCCCTTGGAACTAGATTCTTCTTGGTTGGCGTCTTCAAATGGTCGTTGTTGAATCTCCTCTTTTTAAAATCTCCTCCCAGGCTTCGCTTCTTCTATTTTCATGGCCCACGATTACCACGGAGTGGTTCTGCCTTTGTCCGTATTCTTCTTTCTCCGTTGGTTATCGTTATTACGATGGCTATATCTTGATATGATCTGGTTATGGTCCCTCGGTTGAGCGTACTCGTTATCTCGCTCTCTAACAACAAGAGCCACATTGACAACATCTGAATAGAGAAAAATTTATGAGAAATGAGATCTTGGCGTATGTCGGGTTTCAAACCTCTCGAAACATCCGCGTCATCGTTCCTCATTCTCCACCAATGAGGTCTGAACACGGATAACTCCATGAACTTAGCCTCGTCTTTGGGACACCATCGTGTTATTACTGCTCGATCTAATAAACTCCACTTCCTTTATATAGCCGAATACTTTCGAGGAAGTACTTGTCGTTGAATTGTTTGAAATGTCTCCGCGACATCTTTGAGTGCGGTTGGATGGAGTGCTTCTTCCTGATTCCCACCGATGTCTGCCTTTCGTTCTGGAACATAAAAAGTAGCGAATGGAACTTTCTGTTCCTCCGTGCATCCCAGACATCGAATATCTTGGTAATTTGTTTGACCCGTCTCTCACCTTGATCGGATCCGCTTTCCCGAGTGCGGTGGTCCCGACTCTTTGAGCTAACTTGGTTGTGACCACCCGTGAATTACTATCATTTCCTCCTGTATTTTGAACACGAGTCTCCTCGTGCGATTTTTGCATGAGCTATGCAAAAAGCTTCTAAACATCCCTCGTTCATCATCTCGCTTTCCGATGGTGTTGTTCATGGGAGGTACATTGCCCGACTGTTGCGTTCTCCTCGTTGGTAAATCTGAGGCATCTCCACGGTCTCATTTACTCCATTGTTAATATTCTCGATCGACATTCTCAAATCTTGTCATAAAACAAAGGGTTAATTAAGGAAATCAATATATCACATAATATCCTATATATCTTAACCACTAACAAATAAGCTTAGGTAGGACACCTTTAGCGAAGGATTTACTCGTCTCTCCCCTCTGATTACTATTCCCGATCTCACTGGAGATCGTATCCTAAGCTACGATACCAATTGTGGCGCCCCAAAATAGGTCCATTCCATCCAACCCATTCGAGTACGCCAAATACATGATGCGAAATAACTACAACTTTATTATTACAACATATAAAGCTGTGAGTTTAAATCTGAGATATTGCCATCTAGACAATATCCACACGCAAATAAATCCCATCATAATTATTGATACATTATTTTACAAAAATGGTGAGGACTACTAAACAACTCTCTACAGAACCTTCATTCCATTACCCCAGAACTAAGTACTCATTTACATTCTACCTCCACGAGAAGAAAAATGGAACAACAAGGAAAAGGGTGAGCTCAACTAGCCCGATAAAAGAATATTATGACTAAGATAATATCAACAAATTATCGTTAGTCTTCACGGGGAAAAAAAAACTAATAGAATACAATATACAACAAGTTTTAAATCAATATTACGTGAAATAATAATTCATTAGAAGAGTTAAGTAGAGAATGCAAACTACTATCTTACATGTATGAATTTAAAAGTTCATCGTCTATCTTTTATCCTGTAACATCAATCGATATATATCACGGAATCAAATATTCATCTTTGCTACTTCTGAGGCCAAGATATTCATCGATCGTTATTAGTCGTGTTCAATCTAACACTGTTCATCTTTGCATCTTTAATTCGTATTCAAATGCACTAAATCTTTGCCTTTCAAAGATATTCTTCAAAATCATTCATCTTTTGCTACTCTGGCGCCGAAGATATTCAATAATATCATCATTTAAAAGTGAGAGATGATGAAAAATATTTTTAAAAAAAGCGAATCGGTGAAACAAAATGACAAGGATTAAGGATTAAGGATTAAATACTTTGTTTTATCCATGTTCAAAATACCTCAAAAATAATCATAGTGGTGTAAAATTCAAGAATGATCAAAACATGGATCTGATCAAAGCTAGTATCCGAATAGATATTTTGGACGAAAAGAAGAAATTTCATTTTTGATTGAATAGTCTTGATGATAAATGAATAGTCTTGAGTATCGTGAATAGTGTAGTATCGTGAATAGTAACTCAAACACCAAAAGATAGAAATTCCACAAAAAAACATCTTCACGCTTCATGAATAGTACTTTGTTAATAGTAAATAGTAACTGAATAATAGTAACTTCGTGAATAGTAACTCATGAATAGTAACTTCGTGAATAGTAACTTCATGAATAAGTAACCCAGACATGAAAAAGTTCCAAATTTGATAAAAAGTTCCAACCAATATTTGAAAGCGTAATGATATTGAAGAAATAATATCATTTGAGAAGAAAATAACATCCACTTACCTCGAAAGGCAATTACTTACAGTTGAAACAGGATATAGGCTATGACTTGAACTTGCAATATATAGCAATACTCAAAGTATACTCAAAATACTCACAAGAATAAACTCGATAATATAGAGAGAAAAACTTGATTTTACGGTGTGATTTTCAATTCTAACCTAAGCACCTATTTATAGGAAAATGCTTAGAACACCAAAAGCGAAAATTTAATAAATTAATATTATAATTTTTTTCTACATCCTCCTACGCATCAAGCATCTCTGAATTCAACAACATGACATGTGTTAAAGATGCCCACCAAACACAAAAAACGTTTTTGTGAATATAAATATTTAAAACTTCCAAAAATCAATTATTTGAACTTGAACTTCATAATTTATAATAAATAGCCCTTTTATCGAAAAATTCGAATCTCGCGAGTTTTTATAGGAAATTCAATTCTCTACAACTTTGCGAGAAAAAGTTTTCCAAATTCCAAATAGAAATTGGCCAAAAATCCACAAGCGGACGATTTTACAATTATAATCAAATTTCGATCGATAAATGGGGTTCATAGACATGTTTAACATGTTTTAAACATTTATTGCAACAAAAATACTCTTCCTCCTCGTATACTCATATATCCCACATTCGTTGTAAAAATATCACCATTATTATATTATTAAAATATAATAATATATTTAAATGAATTATTTTATCGAGAAAAAAGATAAAATTTCAATTTTCAACAATTGTCACATTAAAATTTTTCTCCATCTATATCCACATAAAATCAATATTTTCCTCATCATATGAATCAATAATTAATTATTCTCAAATAATATTACGAGAATCACAATATTGTGACGAGGCGGTTCCGAGGAAGAGGGGCTTTCGATAAAATTTCTTCTTCTTGGCGCGCGCCTGATTAGGTGACCAAACCTCTCCTTAGATAGAACTTTCTAGACATTGCCAATAATGTTATCTAATAATATTATTCAGGATAATATGAATTATTGCTTCGATAATAAAAAATCTTGTGTAATGACAATTATTGAAACAACGATGAATATAAAATATCAATATGACAATTATTGAATCGATAAAATAAAATCTTTGAGCGATAATTCTTTGTAACAATTATTGAGTAGTGCCTTCTTACGTAAAAATCAATAATTGGTGCAATCTGGTATCTTCTTTGTTGACAACGCAGCGTATTAGTGTGTTTTTTACCACAAGGTATTCCAACGATATACTTGATAACAACTACTGTAGTTATTTATAAACAACTTATATTTGTCGTTTTTCTTCATCCAATCGCTTTTTCGTTATGGGGCCCACAAAAATTTGCTAGCCAAATAAATGCGAATATTCCCAACAAGATCTGAATATTCCACGACCAAACGAATATTCCCAACGATAATGAATATTTTATAACCACTTGCTTATTTTGAAATATTTGCGTATTTTACCCATAACTATCCACATTAATCAAATCAACCCTTACTATTTCAAAATAATAAATAGAGGAAAATAAATTTCATTTATTAATATTTGAGGTCTTACTGATATAAATCAATAATTAATTATTCATAAATAATATTCTGAATCACATCTCGCAACAACGGTGGCTTTCGAGAAAGAAAGAGGGCTTTCCAATAAAGATTTCTCCTTCTTTACGCGCAAATTAGGTGACGAACCTCTCCTTGATGTAACTTTCTAGACATTGCCAATAATGTTTTCTAATAATATTATTCGGATAATATAATTTATTATCTTTCGATAATGGAAAATCTTGTGTAATGACAATTTATTGAAACAACGGTAAAATAAAATATCAATCGTGAAAATTATTGAATCAATAAAATAAAATCTTTGAATATTAATTCTTCGTAACAATTATTGAGTAGTGCCTTCACTACGTAAGAATCGATAATTGGTGCGATATCGATGTCTTCTTGTTCAACAACAATGTATTTTCATTTCTAACCTTGATTGGAGGGATGTTGTAAGACCCCATCTTTTATAAATAAAGATGAATTTTTCTATAAATATTATTTTTGAATATTATGGAATAAATTTGATATAATGTTATAGTTGTGGGTAATATTTATAAATTTTGCAAAGTATGCAAAGTTGTTATAAAATATTAGTTTGGTGGGGAATATTCTTTTTGTTAGGGAATATTAAATACTGATGGCTCAATCATTGGTGGACCCCACAACGAAATTATTGTCGGATTGAAAAAGCAACAAAAATATTTTATAAAAATAACGGCGGAGGTATTCTGATTAAAAGCTGTTGAACTACCGGTGGTAAAAATGCGATGTCTGGCGTGGTTGCGTAGTAGCACTGCGGTATTGATTATTGATCTTTACGTGAGAAGTCACTCGGTATGCTCGATTATTACTACGATAATTCTTTGCATCATATCTCTTATATTATTGATTCAATTATTGTCACGCGATATCATACATATAATATGTTATAGTATTAAATCAATAATTGAGGCGACAAGTTATAAATGATTAATAATTGTTGAAAGATTAAATATGTGTTGATGAAAAAAAAATGATTTGTGGTAAGTTTGATTATTTTATGGGGGCTCGTATGTCATCATCTAAGAGTCTCTTCGTCGATCTAATAGTCGAAATTACCTTGTCGATAGTAATTACCTTTGTGATATAGTATTTACCTTCGATAGTAATAATTACCTTCGTCGATAGTAATTACCTTTGTGAATAGTAATTACCTTAAATCGATAGTAATTACCTTGTGAATAGTAATTACCTTAATCGATAGTATTTACCTTTAATTAATAGTAATTACCTTTACCGGACGTCGAACCACTTGTCGTTTTTCACATTCTGAGTGTCGAACCACTTGTCGTTTCACATTCTGAGCGTCGAAACCACTTTTCTTTTCACATCATTAATCGTCGAGCCACTTTTCCTTTTCACACGGCGGTCTTTAAGCTAGAAATCTTCTATAAATAGAGGCTGAGGGCTTCATTATTTTTCACGAATTCATTCGAGCTATAGAGAGAAAAATATAGAGAATAAGAGAAAAAAGAAGAAGTATTTTTATTCTTACTGCTAACTGCGATATTCAATCTTCTACCAAATGTAAGGGGTGTTATTCTTTCTTATTCATGAAGAAAGCTATTGTTATTCCATTGCTTATTATTACATTGGAATAACTTTTGTATCGTGGTTTACCTATAACTTGGTGACATTCTTCTATTATTACATTGGAACATCACATGCATGTGTTTTACAGGACTGGTTAAAATCTTTATTATTATTGTTGGAACATCACATGCATGTGTTTTACAGGACTGGTTAAAATCTTTATTATTACATTTGGAACATCACATGCATGTGTTTTACAGGACTGGTTAAAATCTTTATCATTACATTGGAATATCTGTCATGTGTTTTACACCGGATGCAGTTCCATCTTTATTATTACATTGGAACATCACATGGTGTGAATTTCACGACTGGTTAAGATTATTTATTATTACATTGGAATAACTTTTATGCATGCGATCTATCGCGTGCGTGGTGATTTCTTTTTTTTATTCCATTCTTTATTATACCCGGTTGGTTAAAACTTTGACTTATATACTCCATGAAATTAGTGGAATATCCTTGATATTTGCGTTTCATCCGATATCTTTTCATGAAAATATTCTTACGATCATTCTTGAATTTTACTCTCTAAAAGCGATGTCGTATTGATAATTTGGGCGTTAATAATTCTGGATAAAATAATTCTTGAACTTGTTTTATTGAATTCTTATATCATTGTCATCATCCTCATGTTTATATTTTTTTTTAAGTCATACATGGCACATAGTGCGTAGATGGACTTGGTATGATTATGACCGAGAGACTATTCGGTTGTAATCATGGCCAGTAATGTTACAAATGATGTGGTAAAAATCCTCGATTAAGTAGTAGTGCATTGATGGGCGATTGTTGGCATGATCATGACCATTAATGAATACACAAATATTCTTGGCGTAGTGCGTGAATAATTGTGGTGCGTGATCTTAAAGAATATCCTTGGCGTGTAGTGCGGGGTGATTCGATGATGTGGAATATTTATTAAAAGTTTGAGTCTCGGCTATAACGATGATGAAAAACCTTTTAAAACCTAAAAGATAGTAGACTTTATTTTCTACTTGACTCTTTTAATGGATTGCGTATTCATTGCGATTAAACTGTTTGTCTATTGTATTTTATCGGTTTAACATTGTTGAAGACTATTGATAATTTATTACGCATTATCTTAGTCATAATATTTCTTCTTGGGCTAGTTGAGCTCACCCTTTTTCTTTCCTTTATTCTCTTGAGGAAATGAGAATATAAATTTGGGACGAGTCGGGGAGCAGTGATGGTCACGAAGATAGCATTAGTAGTCCTCACTATTACGTGAAATAGTGTGATAATAATTATAATGAGGACTCCTTTTTGAGTTTGTATAATATCTAGTAGAGCGATATTTGTATTTAAACTCACGATTTATATCGTATATTATACCACAGCAGATTATGTTAATAAGTTGTATTTAAATTACATACCATGTAAGTGGCGACCCAGAGATGGGTGATGTATACCTAATTTTGGGGGCGTCACGATTGAGTATCGAGCTTAGGGATATGATCCACAGCTAAGATGTGAGAATAGTACTAGGAGGGAGGCAGAAATACTTATTTAGTATGACTACTACTAAGTTTATGTGCTTATTTTATTGGTTGGTCGGGAAGATAGGGATAATTTGTTACATGTCGATTAACCTTTTGTTTTGTGGCGATGTCTGAAAATGACATCGAGAATGTTGAGAATAGCAATGGGCCTGAGCGATTGTTGATTCACCACATGTCGATAATCGGGGATAATGTGCATCGGGGGCGACAATCCTCATATGCAAACAACAACCTTGACCCAAATGATGAATGATCAAATGTTCGGAGGCTTTATGCGATTTATGCAGCAATGATGAGAGACTCGACTCTGTCAAAAAGCGTAGGTGGAAACACGGAAAACTCTCGGGCGGTCCATTAAAACAATTCAAGGCTGGGACCACCGGGAGTTTAAGGAGAGCAAAACCACTTGGCGGAAGCATGGATAAAAGCAGTTACCAAGATATTTGATGTCTTGGGATGCTCAGGAAGCAAAGGTTCCACTACTTGCGCCTTTATATGTTGCGGGAGGCGGATTCTTGGTGGGAATCGGTAAAAGCGTACTCGACTTCTTTGTCTTGAAGATATCTTGGGAGAAGTTCGGGGAGGCATTCAGCGACAAATACTTTCACGAAAGTATTAGCCACATGAAGGAGGTGGAATTTATCAAGTTGGAACAAAACAATATGGCCAGTGTAATACATGATACGAGGCAAAATTTGCGGAGTTATCACGGTTTCGTCCCAACTTGGTGGATAATGAAGAGAGAATGGCGAAATGTTTTTAAGAGGTTTGAAGCGGGAATCGTCGACATCTTATTTCTCATAAAGCGTGTTTGTATTGATGTGTTGTAAATAGGGCTCGATTAGTGGAGCGCGATAATGAGTCAACCTGACTAAAAAGAAGCGGTAAGCAAAATTATAATACCGGCGAGTAGTCATCGAGAGCGGTGACAACAAGCGTGGAGGAATCAACGGGCGGATATGGTAACCACTTGGTGGTAATCGGGGCCAAAACAATAAGAATGGACATTTCAAAAAGCGGAGATTCATGATGGTGGAAAGGCGTCGACACCGGCACCCGTTGTTAAGGAAGGAAAAGACCACCTATCGTATGCTTCAAATGCGGAGGAGAGGACACATCGATCAAAAGCTGCGTCATCTGCGTCAAAGCGTGTTATAATTGTGGAAGAAGGTCAACTTAGCTCGATTTTGTCGTTTCTGAAGAAAAAATTCACTAGGATGGAAGCACCAAAGGCCGTCCCGAGAAATTCAAAAGCCGTTAGTCTGAGGGAGGCGTTTGTTGTGACCTCCCAAAGAGCGAGAATCGAATGAGGTCATCACGGGTAAGCTTATCATAAACTCTAATGAAGTCATACTTTATTTGATCTGGGTTCTACCCATTCTTTTATTTCTCTACTTGCGCTCATCGATTAAATTTGACTCAGGAGAAATTAGACTTTGACTTATCTGTGGAAACTCAGTTGGGAGAAACCTTCATTACATCCACTGTTTTATAAGTCTTGTTTGGTTCAAATCGGTACCCTCACATTACACTGTCGATCTTATTTCATTAAAAATACTTGCATTTGGCGTGATTACAGGGATTGATTGGTTAACTACTTATCATGCAAAAATTGATTGTTTTAAATAAGGTTGTTAGCTTTCATATTCCTAATCAACCTATTATCTTGAATTCAAACGACGAAACCATTAAAATCAATCACGGTCATCTCGAAGCCATAAAAAAGCTATTCGTTTATTGAAAAGCGGATGTCGAGCTTTCTTAGCTCGTATCATGATTTAAATAAAAATCGTCGGTTTTAAGCGATATTCCTATTGTTAATAAATTTCTGGCGTATTCCCGAAGAACTTCTGGCCTACCCCGGCGTGAAATTGAATTTTGTATCGACCTTGAACGATGTACAAAACCTATTTCAAAAGCCCATGTCGAATAGCTCTATTGAACTTGAGTTAAAGACCCAATGCGAGGAATTGTTAGACATTGGCTTTATTAGTCCTAGTACTTCTCCTTGGGGTGCTCTGTTACTATTAATGAAGAAGAAGAAAGATGGGAGTATCACGACTTTGTATTGATTATCGGGAGTTGAATCATGTCACCATCAAAAATAGGTATCCATTGCCGCGTATTGATGACTGTTTGACCCGATTCAAGGAGCCAATTCTTTTCAAAGATTGATCTTCGTTAGGATATCACCAATTGAAGATTAGAACTATGACATTCGAAAGGCGGCTTTGAGAACTTCGATGCGGGCATTATGAATTCTAGTCATGTCCTTTGGATTGACTAATGCTCTATTTGCCTTCATGGATATGATGAGCCAAGTATTCGAGGAATATTTAGATCACTTTGTGGTCGTCTTTATTGATGACATCCTTATTTATTCCAAAAGCGTGAAGATCATGAAAGCAACACTTGAGGTGACACTCCAAAAGCTTAATGAATATAAGCTTTATGCGAGTTGAAGAAATGTGAGTTACGGCTTGAAGAAGTAGCATTCCTTGGGCACGTGGTATCAAGTCATGGAATATCTGTTGACCAATGAAAGATTGAAGCTATTGAAAGTTTGGGAACAACCTAAATCGATGGCCAAAATCGTAGCTTTCTCGGTTTAAATTTGGTTATTATCGGAGATTAAATGGAAGGATTTTCTCGAATCGCTATTCCGATGACTTCGGTGACTCGGAAAGATCTGAAAGTTCGGTTGGAAGCGAAGAATGTGAAAGAGTTTTCAAGAACTTCGAGAGAGACTTATTTATTTTGTTACGACAATACCATCGGCTCGGAGGGATTTGTCATCTCTGATGATCTTGAGCGAAAGGTTGGGATGTGTTCTTATGCGACATGGAAAAGTTATAGCTTATGCCTCGCGACAACTCGAAAGAATATGAGAGGAATTATCCTACTCGTGATCTAGAGTTAGCGGTTTGTTATCTTCTGCCTTAAAATTTGGAGGCATTACTTGTATGGGGAGAAAGTGGAGATCTTCTGGATCGTAAAAGCCTCAAATATTTCTTCACTCAAAAGGAACTCGACATGCGACAACGACGTTGGCTTGAGGCTGTTGAAAGATTATGATCATACCATCGATACCATCTGGAAAAGCGAGCGTGGTGGTGGCGGCGCGTTGTAGAAAATCATATCTGCAATCTGAGTGCGATATTGTCAACGCTGAGCCCATTTTGTGTGACTTGCAAAGGATGGAGATAGAGTTAAAGACTCGAGGGGACGCGTGTGATGATAAGCGAGTATCTGAGTAGAATCAAACTTTAATCGATAAAGTTAAAAATTGCTCGAGCTACGGACACAGGAGGCGATGCGTATGAGGAAAAAAGTCTGAAGGTCTTTATCTGGGAAGCGAAGAATCGATGAAGAAGGAATACTTGAGTCGACTCCGGACTTTGTGTTCTAACGACCACGATTTAAAGTATAATATCATGATGGGCGCATGACACACACCATTTGCAATCCATCACAGGAGTACCAAAATGTATCGTGATATTAAATCGTACATTTTGGTGGAAGCAATATGAAGAGAGAGATAGCGTTTGTTTATCTCGAGGTGTCTAACTTGTCAGCGAGTTAAAGCGGACATCAAGTACCAAAAGGTCCATTGCAACCACTTGAAATTCCGAATGGAAGTGGGAGCACATTACCATGGATTTAGTTCTGGGTCTTCTAAAGTTTCTCAAGGCGTTGATGCGATTTGGGTCATTGTTGATAGATTGACCAAGTCTGCTCATTTCTTCTGCCGTCTGAGAAACTTATACACTTGAAACGTCTTGCTTCGTTATGTACATAAAGCGAGATTGTAAAAGCGCATGGTATCTTAGGGTATCCATAGTTTACGATCGAGACCAGATTCACTTCACGATTTTGGGTTAGTTTGCAAAAAGCTATGAGCGCAGACTTACGATTTAGCTTCGGCATATCATCCTCGAGACGGACGGACGATCGGAGAGGACTATTCAAACTCTTGAAGATCTATTAAGACTACTGTGTCCTTGATTTCAAGGGAGTTGGGACAAGTTCTTACCATTGGTGGAGTTTTCCTACTGACAACAGTTATCAAGCAAGTATTGGCATGGCTCCATTCGAGCGTTGTATGGAAGAAAGTGTCGTTCTCGATTATCTTTGGGATGAGGTGGGTGAAACAACGTTGTTGGGGCCGGGAGTTGATGCGTATGACTACGGAAAAAGATTGAAACGATCCAAACGACGTATAAAAACCTCACAAAATCGACAAAAAGTTATCTTGATCTTCATCGAAAGGGCGTGGAATTCGATATAGGAGATCGTGTGTTGTTAAGAGTTGCTCCATGGAAAGGAGTTACAAGATTTGGAAAGAGAGAAAAACTTAATCCTCGATTCATCGGTCCATTTTAATCCTCGATCGGTAGGGCGTGGCTATAGACTCGACTTTCTGCTTGAAATATGTCTAAATGTTCATAACGTTTTCACATATCTATATTACGTAAATATGTGAAAGACCGAACCATATTATTGAGTTAGAACCGGACGAAATAGCGGAAGATTTGGCGTATGAAGAGGTTCTGTTCAAATTTTGGATAAGAAGGAACATATTCTACGCTCGAGTTATACCTCAAAATCGAAGTTTTGTGGAGGAACCACGATGTTGAGGAAATGACTTGGGAGTTAGAATCGAAAATGAAATCAAGGTATCCTTACCTCTTGACATACCAGTCGTACCCTAATTTCGAGGCGAAATTTCATAAGAAGGGGAGGTTGTAAGACCCGACTTTTATAAATAAAGATGAATTTTTCTATAAATATTATTTTTGAATATTATGGAATAAATTTGATATAATGTTATAGTTGTGGGTAATATTTATAAATTTTGCAAAGTATGCAAGTTGTTATAAAATATTAGTTTGGTGGGGAATATTCTTTTTGTTAGGGAATATTAAATACAATGGCTCAATCATTGGTGGACCCCAACAAAATTATTGTCGGATTGAAAAAAGCGACAAAATATTTTATAAAAATAACTAATGGAGGAGGTATTCTGAATTAAAAGCTGTTGAACTACCGGTGGTAAAAAAATGCGATGTCTGGCGTGGTTGCGTAGTAGCAGCTGGTATTGATTATTGATCTTTACGTGAAGTCAGTCAACGGTTATGCTCGATTATTACTTCTGATAATTCTTTGCATCATATCTCTTATATTATTGATTCAATTATTGTCACGATTATCATCATATAATATGTTATAGTATTAAATCAATAATTGAGGCGACAAGTTATAAATGATTAATAATTGTTGAAAGATTAAATATGTGTTGATGAAAAAAAAAATGATTTGTGGTAAGTTTGATTATTTTATGGGGGCTCGTATATCATCATCTCTAAATTCTCTTCGTCGATAGTAATTACCTTCGTCGATAGTAATTACCTTAAATCGATAGTATTTACCTTCGTCGATAGTAATTACCTTAAATCGTCGATAGTAATTACCCTTGTGAATAGTATTTACCTTCGTCGATAGTAATTACCTTTCGATAGTAATTACCCTTGTGAATAGTACCTTTACCTTAAATCGATAGTATTTACCTTCGTTAATAGTAATTACCTTTACGAGACGTCGAACCACTTGTCGTTTCACATTCTGAGCGTCGAACCACTTGTCGTTTCACATTCTGAGCGTCGAACAAACGATTCGTCGAGCCACTTGCCTTTTCACTTTCACACGCGGGTCTTAAGCTAGAAATCTTCTATAAATAGAGGCTGAGGCTTCATTATTTTCACGAATTCATTCAAGAGCTATAGAGAGAAAATATAGAGAATAAGAGAAAAGAAGAAGAGTATTTTATTCTTACTGCTTCTTTGCGATATTCAATCTTCTACCAAATGTAAGGGGTGTTATTCTTTCTTATTCATGAAGAGGCTGTTGTTATTCCATTGCTTATTATTACATTGGAATAACTTTTGTATCGTGGTTTTTACCTATACTTGGTGACATTCTTCTATTATTACATTGGAACATCACATGCATGTGTTTTACAGGGACTGGTTAAAATTTTTATTATTACATTGGAACATCACATGCATGTGTTTTTACAGGACTGGTTAAAATCTTTATTATTACATTGGAACATCACATGCATGTGTTTTTCACGGGACTGGTTAAAATCTTTATTATTACATTGGAATATCTATCATGTGTTTTACACGGATGCGGTTCCATCTTTATTATTACATTGGAACATCACATGCGTTGTGAATTTCACGACACAGTTCCGTTATTTATTATTACATTGGAATAACTTTTATGCATGCGATCTATCGCGTGCGTGGTGATTTCTTTTGTTATTCCATTCTTTATTATACCCGGTTGGTTAAAACTTTGACTTATATACTCCATGAAATTAGTGGAATATCCTTGATATTTGCGTTTCATCGATATCTTTTCATGAAAATATTCTTGATCATTCTTGAATTTTACTCTACAAAAGCGATATCATATTGATAATTTGGGCGTTAATAATTCTGGATAAAATAATTCTTGAACTTGTTTTATTGAATTCTTATATCATTGTCATCATCCTCATGTTTATATTTTTTTTAAGTCATACATGGCTTTGTAGTGCGTAGATGGACTTGGTATGATTATGACCGAGAGACTATTGATTGGTGTAATCATGGCCAGTAATATTACAAATGATGTGGTAAAAATCCTCGATGTAGTAGTGCATTGATGGGCGATTGTTGGCATGATCATGACCATTAATGAATACACAAATATTCTTGGCAGTAGTGCGTGAATAATTGTGGTGCGTGATCTTAAAAAGAATATCCTTGGCCGTAGTGCGAGGGTGATTCGATGATGTGGAATATTTATTAAAATTTGAGTCTCGGCTATAACGATGATGAAAAACCTTTTAAAACCTAAAAGATAGTAGACTTTATTTTCTACTTGACTCTTTTAATGGATTGCGTATTCATTGCTGATTAAAGCTGGTTTATCATTGTATTTTATCGGTTTAACATTGTTGAAGACTATTGATAATTTATTACGCATTATCTTAGTCATAATATTTCTTCTTTGGGCTAGTTGAGCTCACCCTTTCTTTCCTTTATTCTCTTGAAATGAGAATATAGTTTTGGGACGAGTCGGGAAGCAGTGATGGTCACGAAGATAGCATTAGTAGTCCTCACTATTACGTGAAATAGTGTGATAATAATTATAATGAGGACTCCTTTTTTGAGTTTGTATAATATCTAGTAGAGCGATATTTGTATTTAAACTCACGATTTATATCGTATTATACACACCGAGTTATGTTAGTAAGTTGTATTTAAATTACATACCATGTAAGTGGCGACCCAGATGGGTGATGTATACCTAATTTTGGGGCGTCTCATGGATATTCTTCTAAATATGAAATTTGATTGACAACTCTGTTGTGTAGCATTCTAGGCTTAATGGATTGTATATCAAGTTGTGCATTTCTATGAATGAACAAGTTGAAGGGACTAGTAGTCCGGTTACTTCGAAATTTTGATATTGGTTATTGTCACTCCACGTCATCAGTTTGAGTAAATTACAATTGGAATCATATCCAATATATCTATGTTGAAACATTAAAATTAAAAACATGTAAATAGTCGTTATATGAACATCACATATGTAGACCCAAATTATTAATAAATGAAATTTATTTTTCTTCTATTTTATTATTTTGAAATAGTAAGGTTGATTTGATTAATGTGGATAGTTATGGGTAAAATATCATGAAATATTTGAATAAGCAAGTGGTTATAAAATATTCATTATTATTAGGAGAATATTCGTTTGGTCGTGGAATATTAAATGCTTGTCGGGAATATTAAATGCGACGGCCTTGATCTTTTATTGGGCCCCATATGAAAGCGATTGGATGAAAAAAAGCGACAAATATAAGTTGTTTATAAATAACAGCGTAGTTATTCTGCAGATTATCTTGTTGGAATACCGGTGGTTAAAACACACTAATCTGGCGTTGTTGAGCGATGGCACGCAGTATTATTGCAATTATTGATTCTTACGTGAAGGCCTTTACTCGATAATTATTCTGATAATTCTTTATTCGATTATTTTATTTTATTGATTCAATAATTCTTTGCGTTGATATTTTATATTATTTGTTGTTTTGATAAATTGTCATTACTGCGGTATTTTCCATTATCGAAACAATAATTCATATTATCTGAATAATATTATTAGATAACATTATTGGCAATGTCTAGAAAGTTACATACAGGAGAGGTTTGGTCACCTAATTGCTTGGCGCGGTGATGAGGAGAAATTCTTATTGGAAAGCCCCCTCTTTCACAGGAGGAGCGGCACAGTTGCGATCTTGTGATTACGTAATATTATTTGTGAATAATTAATTATTGATTTATATGATGAGGAAAATATTGATTTTATGTGGATATAGATGGAGAAAATTTTTAAAGTGACAATTGTTGAAAATTAAATTTTATCTTTTTACGATAAAATAATTCATTTAAATATATTATTATATTTTATAATATAATAATGGTGATATTTTACAATGAATGTGGGATATATGAGTATATGAGGAGGAAGAGTATTTTTGTGGCATTAAATGATTAACACATGTTTTGTGTGTCGGTGGACCCCATTTCTTGGTTGAAATTTGATTATAGCTTTATAAAATCGCCCGTTTGTGGATTTGGTCAATTTACATTTGGAATTTGGAAAAACTTTCTTACGCAAAGTTGTAGAAAATTGAATTTCCTATAAAAACTCATGAGATTCAAATTTTCTGATAAAAGGGCTATTTATTATGAATTATTGAAGTTAGAAGCTCAAAAATAATTGATTTTGGAAGTTTTAATTATTTATATCAACAAAAACGTTTTTTTTGTTTTGGTTGGCCCCCATTTATGTGTTGTAAACATGCTGATTTCAGAGTCTTGGTTGGCGTGAAATATATATATATATATATTATTATTATATTAAATTTTACTACTTTGGTGTTACTAGCGATTTCTATAAATAGGGTCTTGGGTTAGAATTGAAAATCACACGAGAAATGAAGTTTTCTCTCTCTATATTATCGGCGTATTCTTGTGAGTATTTTGAGTATACTTTGAGTATTGCTATCTGGTGCAAGTTCAAGTCATAGCTTTATATCAGGTGTTTTTTTACTAAATCTTGTCTTTTCGAGGTAAGGGATGTTATTTTCTTCTCGAATGATATTATTTCTTCAATATCATTATCTTTGAAATATTGGTTGGAACTTTTTATCAAATTTGGAACTTTTTCATGTCGAGGTTTATTATTCATGAGTTCTTATTCACGAGTTCTTATTCATGAGTTCTTATTCACGAGATTCTTATTCACGATTCTTATTCACGAGTCTATTAAGCGAAGCGTGAAGATGTTTTTTTATGGAATTTCTATCTTTTGGTGTCGAATTCTTATTCACGTATCGGCCTTTATTCACGTATCTGACCTTATTCACGAATCGGCACTATTCATAGAAAAATGAAAATTTTTCTTTTAAATCAAAATATCTATTACGGATACTAGCTTTGATTGTATCCATGTTTTGATCATTCTTGAATTTTACACCCTATGATTATTTTTGAGGTATTTTTGGACGTGGATAAAACAAAGTACGAATCCTTAATCCTTAATCCTTGTCATTTTGTTTCCTTTGGATTCGTTTCTTTTTAAAATATTTTTCATCATCTTGGTCTTAAATGATGATATTATTGAATATCTTTGGCACATGTAGTCAAAGATGAATGATTTCTTGAAGAATATCTTTGGCCGTAGTGCAAAGATGAGCAGTGTTTAGATGAACATGACCAATGATGAATATCTTTGGCTGTGAATGCAAATGAATATTTGATTCGGATGTATATTGATTGATGTTCTGAGGGATAAAATATCGACGATGAACTTTTAAATTCATATATAGAAGATAGTAGTTTGCATTCTCTACTTAACTCTTACAATGAATTATTATTTCATTGCGAATATTGATTTAAAATTTGTTGTCTATTGTATTACTATTAGATTTTTTCCTGTTGAAGACTAACGATAATTTGTTGTATATTATCTTAGTCGTAATATTCTTCTTGGGCTAGTTGAGCTCACCCTTTTCCTTGTTGTTCCATTTTTCTTCTCGGGAGGCGAGAATGTAGCGAAATCTTAGTCGGGGTATGGAATGAAGGTTACAGAGAGTTGTTTAGTAGTCCTCACCATTTTGTAAAATAATGTATCAATAATTATGATGATTTATTTATTTGCGTGTGGATATTATCAGATGGCAATATCGTATTTAAACTCACAATATTTATATATGTTGTAATAATAAAGTTGTAGTTATTTACATACCATGTATTTGGCGACTCGAGAATGGGTTGGATGGAATGGACCTATTTTGGGCGTCACGGTTAATATCGAGCTTAGGGATATGATCTCTGGCGGAGATCGGGGAATAGAACTAGGAGGGAGGCAGAGTAAATCCTTATTTAGTGTGTCTACTAAGCTTATTTGTTGGTTGGTTGGTCATATAGGGTATTATGTGATTTTGTTAATTTATTTAATTAACCCTTGTTTTATGATAGTTTTTAAGAATGGGCTGCTGAGAAGCGTTAACAATGGAGTGAATGAGATCGTGGAGACACCTCTAATCATGACCGAGGATAATGTGATGTCGGTGAAGAAGGAATTAGAGATATCCATGTGGTGAGTGAAGAATTGATAGTTGCACTTTAGATAATCATGAGAGGTAACAATGAGAGTGAGGAAGAAGAGGAAGAAGAGGTACACGAAGAGAGTTTATTAGAGGTATTTTATGATCAAAATATAGAATTGCAAAATCGTATTCATGAGTTAGAAGAAGCGGTTTGAAGAATTACGAGCGATCGTGGAGCAAAAGGATCTGACGATTCAAGCTTGTGTTACCCGATATGTGATGCTTGAATGAAGCACTCTTTGGCGAGTATAAGATGATAAAATTGGAATCGAAATTTGAAAGAAGAAATAAGCGAGCAGTGAGAATGAGTGATGCGTGGGTAAAAGCCGCATTTAGCGTTGATATTATGGAAAGAGATGTCGAATCTAAAGAGAAGATTTAACGATGGCGGGAAGGCGTCGGCGACGACATCGACACCAATGACAAATTCTAGGGAAGAAACGATCGCCGATTAGATCTCTGAGATCACGGAGAGGAGGGACATATAAGGTCAAGCTGTTCAAGCCTTCGAGGTATGTTTTAGTTGTGGAAAAGATGGTCACATAGCTCGATTTTGTCCTATAAGCGAAATCAAGTCCGGTTGGGGACGTTGGCACGAGGATGATCTGAAAAAAATCAAAGTCAGCGATTCTTCACAGAAGCGTTTGTCGTGGCCGGTCAAAATCGAGAACTTCGAAAGTTAGCACGGGTTAGTTAATTATAAATTCTTGCGAAGTTTATACCTTACTTGAATCTGGGTTTCTACCCATTCTTTTATCTCTCTTGCTTTGCGCTTCAGCGTTTGAACTTGACTACGGAGAAATTAGACTTTGACTGTATCTGTGGAGACTCCATTAGGAGAAACTTTCATTACATCATCAGTTGTTTAGAAATCTTGCTTGATTCGGGTTGGCACTATCACATTACACATTAACCTTATTTACTATAAAGATATTTGCTTTTGATGTGATTTTAAGGTTAACTACTCATCATCATACCAAAATTGATTGCTTTAATAAGGTTGTTAGTTTTCATATTCTAAAGCAACTTTTATTATTGAAATTCAAGCAATCAAACCATTGTAGTCAAACATTTTCATATCAAGCCATGAAGTCGTTCGTTTATTACGGATGTCGAGTTTTCTTAGTCCATGTTATGGATTTGAATAAAGACACGTCGATTTGAATAATATTCTGTTGTTATTGATTTTTCTGACGTATTTCACGAAGAATTTCTTGGCTTACTCCCAAAGCGATATTAAATTTTGTATCGACTTTGAACCCGGTACAAAACTCATTTCTAAAATCTCATATCGAATGGCTCTATTGAACTTGAGGAGTTAAAAATTCAACTATAAATTTGGTACACGAGCCTTTATCTGGTGACTTCCTTTGTGGAATGCAGCAAAGCGGACTCTCCGTAGGGGACACCATTATTAGTGCGATAGTAAAGCGATAGGTGTCATTGTAGCGTCTTATCGAGGTTGGGATATGAGTCGCGATTGAGAACAACCTAAATCGATAATCGAAATCGTAGCTTTACAAGCTTAGTTGGTTATTATCGGAGATTCGTTGAAGGATATTCTCGAATCGCTATTCCATTAACGCAATGGTGACTCGTAGAGATACAAAATTGAATGGAAGCGAGGAATGTGGGAAGAGCTTGAAGAACTTCGAGAGGAGACTCATTTAACACGTGTTACGACCATGCCATCTGGAAAAGCGAGCGTGGTAGGCGGCGTGTTGAGTAGAAGATCATTATCTGAAATCTGAGTGCGATATTATCAAAGACTCATTTAAGTATAATTTACAAATAATAGAGATGGAGATGAAAACTCTAGGTACCCGCGTGATGATATCTGAGTATAATCGACTTTAATCGATAAAGTTAAAAATTGTTGAAGCTACACACCGGGTGATGAATTTGAAGAAGGAGGTCTGAAAGTTGTTATTTCAAAAGCGAGAATCGGTGAGGTGAGGAAAGCTCGAACCTTGATTTATTAATCCATTTGAAATTCTCGATCGAATAGGAATCTGTGGCTATAGACTCGTTTCTGTTGAAGTATGGCGTGTTCATTCGCGTTTTTCACGTATCGATGTTACGTAAATATGTGGATGACCCGAACCACGTCATTGAGTTAGAACCGGACGAGATATAGCCAGAAGACTTAACGTCTGAGGAGGTACTGTCGAGATCTTGGATAGGAAAGAACATGTCCTATGTCTGAGGTTATACCACAAGTTAAAGTTTTGTGGAGAAACCATCTTATTGAGGAAATGACACGGGAGTTGGAAGCGGAAATGAAAGCGAGGTATTCTCATCTTTTGAAACACCACCGAATGCGTCGTCAATTTCGAGGAAGAAATTTCATAAGGAGGGGAGGTTGTAAGACCCCAAATTATTAATAAATGAAATTTATTTTCTTCTATTTATTATTTTGAAATAGTAAGGGTTGATTTGATTAATGTGGATAGTTATGGGTAAAATCATGAAATATTTGAATAAGTGGTGGTTATAAAATATTCATTATTGTCGGGAAATATTAGTTTGGTGGTGGAATATTAAATGCTTGTCGGGGAATATTAAATGCAACGGTAGCGATCTTTTATGGGCCCATAGCGAAAGCGATTGGATGAAAAAGCGACAAATATAAGTTGTTTATAAATAACGGCGTAGTTATTCTGAGATTATCTTGTTGGAATACCCGGTGGTTAAAACACACTTGTCTGGCGTTGTTGAGCGATGGCACTGCAGGTATTGCACCAATTATTGATTCTTACGTGAAGGCCTTTTTCGATAATTATTACGATAATTCTTATTCGATATTTTATTTTATTGATTCAATAATTCTTTGCGTTGATATTTTATATTATCGTTGTTTGATAAATTGTCATTACACGGTATTTTTCATTATCGAAACAATAATTCATATTATCTGAATAATATTATTAGATAACATTATTGGCAATGTCTAGAAAGTTACATCTAAGGAGAGGTTTGGTCACTTAATTGCGGCGCAGATGAGAGAAATTCTTATTGGAAAGCCCCTGCTCACAGGAGCGGCACAGTTGCGATCTTGTGATTACTGTAATATTATTTGTGAATAATTAATTATTGATTTATATGATGAGGAAAATATTGATTTTATGTGGATATAGATGGAGAAAATTTTTAAAATGACAATTGTTGAAAATTAATATTTTATCTTTTTACGATAAAATAATTCATTTAAATATATTATTTATTTTAATAATATAATAATGGTGATATTTTACAATGAATGTGGGATATATGAGTATATGAGGAGGAAGAGTATTTTTGTGGCATTAAATGATTAACACATGTTTTGTGTGTCGGTGGACCCCATTTCTTGGTTGAAATTTGATTATAGCTTTGTAAAATCGCTTGGTTTGTGGATTTGGTCAATTTCTGTTTGGAATTTGGAAAAACTTTCTTACGCAAAGTTGTAGAAATTGAATTTCCTATAAAAATCTCGCGAGATTCGAATTTTTCTGATAAAAGGGCTATTTATTATGAATTATTGAAGTTAGAAAGCTCAAAATAATTGATTTTGGAAGTTTTAATTATTTATATCAACAAAAACGTTTTTATTGTTTTTTGGTTGGCCCCCATGTGTTGTAAACATGCTGATTTCAGATTCTTGGTTGGCGTAGGAATATATATATATATATATTATTATTATATTAAATTTTACTTTTGGTGTTACTAGCGATTTCTATAAATAGGGTCTTGGGTTAGAATTGAAAATCACACGAGAAATGAAGTTTCTCTCTATATATTATCGGCGTATTCTTGTGAGTATTTTGAGTATACTTTGAGTATTGCTATCTGGTCTGCAAGTTCAAGTCATAGCTTTATGTCAGGTGTTTTTATTAGAAATCTTGTCTTTCGAGGTAAGGGATGTTATTTTCTTCTCGAATGATATTATTTCTTGATATCATTATCTTTGAAATATTGGTTGGAACTTTTTATCAAATTTGGAACTTTTTCATGTCGGAGTTCTTATTATTCATTCATGTTCTTATTCATGAGTTCTTATTCACGAGTTCTTATTCATGAGTTCTTATTCACGAGTTCTTATTCATGAGTACTTATTAAGAAAGCGTGAAGATGTTTTTTGTGGAATTTCTATCTTTTGGTGTCGAGATTCTTATTCACGTATCTGCCTTTATTCACGTATCTGACACTTATTCACGAATCTGACACTATTCATAGAAAAATGAAAATTTTCTTTTTTGTCCAAAATATCTATTACGGATACTAGCTTTGATTGTATCCATGTTTTGATCATTCTTGAATTTTACACCCTACTATATGATTATTTTGAGGTATTTTTGGACGTGGATAAAACAAAATCTGAATCCTTAATCCTTAATCCTTGTCATTTTGTTTCCTTTGGATTCGTTTCTTTAAAAATATTTTTCATCATCTTCGGTCTTAAATGATGATATTATTGAATATCTTTGGCACATAGTGCAAAGATGAATGATTTCTTGATGAAGATATCTTTGGCCGTAGTGCAAGATGAGCAGAATTGAGATGAACATGACCCAGTGATTAGCAGTGTTTAGATGAACATGACCAAGTGATGAATATCTTTGGCACATAGTGCAAAGATGAATATTTGATTCGGATGTATATTGATTGATGTTACGAGGGATAAAATATCGACGATGAACTTTTAAATTCATATATAGAAGATAGTAGTTTGCATTCTCTACTTAACTCTTCAATGAATTATTATTTCATTGCGAATATTGATTTAAAATTTGTTGTCTATTGTATTACATTAGATTTTTCCTGTTGAAGACTAACGATAATTTGTTGTATATTATCTTAGTCGTAATATTCTTCTTTGGGCTAGTTGAGCTCACCCTTTTCCTTGTTGTTCCATTTTTCTTCTCGGGAGGCGAGAATGTAGCGAGTCTTAGTCGGGTATGGAATGAAGGTTACAGAGAGAGTTGTTTAGTAGTCCTCACCATTTTGTAAAATAATGTATCAATAATTATGATGGGGATTTATTTGCGTGTGGATATTATCTAGATGGCAATATACGTATTTAAACTCACGATTTATATGTTGTAATAATAAAGTTGTAGTTATTTACGTACCATGTATTTGGCGACTCGAGAATGGGTTGGATGGAATGGACCTATTTTGGGGCGTCACGGTTAATATATCGAGCTTAGGGATATGATCTCTGGCGGAGATCGGGGAATAGAACTAGGAGGAGAGGCAGTAAATCCTTATTTGTGTGTCTACTAAGCTTATTTGTTGGTTGGTCGTAATATAGGGGTATTATGTGATTTGTTAATTTATTTAATTAACCCTTGTTTTATGATAGTTTTTAAGAATGGGCTGCTTGAGAGCGTTAACAATGGAGTGAATGAGATCGTGGAACACCTCTAATCGCTTGACCGGGATAATGTGATGTCGGTGAAGAAGGAATTAGAGATATCCATGTGGTGAGTGAAGAATTGATAGTTGCACGAGATAATCATGAGAGGTAACGGTGAGAGTGAGGAAGAAGAGGAAGAAGAGGTACACGAAGAGAGTTTATTAGAGGTATTTTATGATCAAAATGTAGAATTGCAAAATCGTATTCATGAGTTAGAAGAAGCGGTTTGAAGAATTGCGAGGCGATCGTGGAGCAAAAGGATCTGACGATTCAAGCTTGTGTTACCCGATATGTGATGCTTGAGCGAAAGCACTCTTTGGCGAGTATAAGATGATAAAATTTGGAATCGAAATTTGAAGAAGAAATAAGCGAGCAGTGAGAATGAGTGATGCATGGGTAAAAGCCTTGCATACGCGTTGATATTATGGAAAGAGATGTCGAATCTAAAAAGAAGATTTAACGATGGCGGGAAGGCGTCGGCGACGACATCGACACCAATGACAAATTCTAGGGGAAGAAAGCGATCGCCCGGTTAGATCTTCTGAGATCACGGAGAGGAGGGACATATAAGGTCAAGCTGTTCAAAGCCTTCGAAGGTATGTTTTAGTTGTGGAAAAGATGGTCACATAGCTTCGATTTTGTCTATAAGCGAAATCAAGTCCGGTTGGGGCGTTGGCACGAGGCGGATCTGAGAAAAGTCAAAGTCAGCGATTCTGGAAGGCGTTTGTCGTGACCGGTCAAAATCACGAGGAACGAGCGAAGTTAGCACAGGTTAGTTAATTATAAATTCTTGCGAAGTTTATACCTTACTGAATCTGGGTTCTACCCATTCTTTTATCTCTCTTGCTTGCGCTTCAACGTTTGAACTTGACTACGGAGAAATTAGACTTTGACTGTTTGTGGAGACTCCATTAGGAGAAACTTTCATTACATCCAGTTGTTTAGAAATCTTGCTTGATTCGAGTTGGCACTATCACATTACACATTAACCTTATTTACATAAAGATATTTGCTTTTGATGTGATTTTAAGGTTAACTACTCATCGTGCCAAAATTGATTGCTTTTCGTAAGGTTGTTAGTTTTCATATTCTAAGCAACTTTGTTATTGAATTCAAGCAATCAAACCATTGTAGTCAAACATTTTCATATCAAGCCATGAAGTCGTTCGTTTATTACGGATGTCGAGTTTTCTTAGTCCATGTTATGGATTTGAATAAAGACACGTCGATTTGAATAATATTCTGTTGTTATTGATTTTTCTGACGTATTTCTGAAAGAATTTCTTGGCTTACTCCCAAAGCGATATATTAAATTTTGTATCGACTTTGAACCCGGTACAAAACTCATTTCTAAAATCTCATATCGAATGGCTCTATTGAACTTGAGGAGTTAAAAATTCAACTATAAATTTGGTACAGCCTTTATCTGGTGACTTCCTTTGTGGAATGCACAAAGCGAGACTCTCTCCGTAGGGACACCATATTAGATGCGATAGTAAAGCGATAGGTGTCATTGTAACGTCTTATCGAGGGTTGGGATATGAGTCGCGATTGAGAACAACCTAAATCGATAATCGAAATCGTAGCTTTCTGAAGCTTAGTTGGTTATTATCGGAGATTCGTTGAAGGATATTCTCGAATCGCTATTCCATTAACTTGGTGACTCGTAGAGATACAAAATTGAATGGAGCGAGGAATGTGGGAAGAGCTTGAAGAACTTCGAGAGGAGACTCATTTAACACATGTTACGACCATACCATCTCCTGAAAAAGCGAGCGTGGTAGGCGGCGTGTTGAGTAGAAGATCGTATCTGAATCTGAGTCGATATTGTCAAAGACTCATTTCAGTATAATTTACAAATAATAGAGATGGAGATGAAAACTCTAGGTACCCACGTGATGATATCTGAGTATAATCGACTTTAATCGATAAAGTTAAAATTATTGAAGCTACTGGCGGGTGATGAATTTGAAGAAGAGAGGTGCGAAGTTGTTATTTCAAAAGCGAGAATCGGTGAGGTGAGAAAGCTCAAACCTTGATTTATTAATCCATTTGAAATTCTCGATCGAATAGGAATGCTGTGGCCTATAGACTCGTTTTACTGCTTGAAGTATGGCGTGTTTCATAGCGTTTTTCACGTATCGATGTTACGTAAATATGTGGGCGACCCGAACCACGTCGTTGAGTTAGAACCAGGACGAGATAGCCAGAAGACTTAACGTCGAGGAGGTACTGTCAAGATCTTGGATAGGAAAGAACATGTCCTATGTCTGAGGGTTTATACCACAAGTTAAAGTTTTGTGGAGAAACCATCTTATTGAGGAAATGACACAGGGAGTTGGAAAGCGAAATGAAAGCGAGGTATTCTCATCTTTTGAAACACACCAGTGCGTCGTCGATTTAGAGGAAGAAATTTCATAAGGAGGGAGGTTGTAAGACCCCAAATTATTAATAAATGAAATTTATTTTCCTCTATTTATTATTTTGAAATAGTAAGGGTTGATTTGATTAATGTGGATAGTTATGGGTAAAATCATAAATATTTGAATAAGCAGTGGTTATAAAATATTCATTATTATTAGGGAATATTAGTTTGGTGCGTGGAATATTAAATGCTTTGTCGGAGAATATTAAATGCGACAGTAGCGATCTTTTATGGGCCCCATAACTTGAAGCGATTGGATGAAGAAAAGCGACAAATATAAGTTGTTTATAAATAGCGGCGTAGTTATTCTGAATTATCTTGTTTTGGAATACTACGGTGGTTAAAACACACTAATCTGGCGTTGTTGAGCGATAGCACTTGCGGTATTGCACCAATTATTGATTCTTACGTGAAGGCCTTTACTCGATAATTATTCTGACGAAATTCTTTATTCGATATTTTATTTTATTGATTCAATAATTCTTTGCGTTGATATTTTATATTATTGTTGTTTGATAAATTGTCATTCTGCGATATTTTCCATTATCGAAACAATAATTCATATTATCTGAATAATATTATTAGATAACATTATTGGCAATGTCTAGAAAGTTACATCTAAGGAGAGGTTTGGTCACCTAATTGCGGCGCCGATGAGAGAAATTCTTATTGGAAAGCCCCTCTTCTGGGAGCGCACAGTTGCCGATCTTGTGATTACATAATATTATTTGTGAATAATTAATTATTGATTTATATGATGAGGAAAATATTGATTTTATGTGGATATAGATGGAGAAAATTTTAAAAATGACAATTGTTGAAAATTAAAATTTTATCTTTTTACGATAAAATAATTCATTTAAATATATTATTTTTTAATATATAATAATGGTGATATTTTACAAATGAATGTGGGATATATGAGTATATGAGGAGGAAGAGTATTTTTTGTGGCATTAAATGATTAACACATGTTTTTTGTGTGTTGGTGGACCCCATTTCTTGGTTGAAATTTGATTATAGCACATAAAATCGCTTGGTTTGTGGATTTGGTCAATTTACATTTGGAATTTGGAAAAACTTTCTTCTGCAAAGTTGTAGAAATTGAATTTCCTATAAAAACTCATGAGATTCGAATTTTCTGATAAAAGGGCTATTTATTATGAATTATTGAAGTTAGAAGCTCAAAATAATTGATTTTTGGAAGTTTTAATTATTTATATTAACAAAAAAAAACGTTTTTATTGTTTTGGTTGGCCCCATTTAACATTGTAAACATGCTGATTTCAGAGTCTTGGTTGGCGTAGGAATATATATATATATATTATTATTATATTAAATTTTACTAACTTTGGTGTTACAGCGATTTCTATAAATAGGGTCTTGGGTTAGAATTGAAAATCACACGAAGCTGAAGTTTTCTCTCTCTATATTATCGGCGTATTCTTGTGAGTATTTTGAGTATACTTTGAGTATTGCTATCTGTGCAAGTTCAAGTCATAGCTTTATATCAGGTGTTTATTAAATCTTTGTCTTTTCGAGGTAAGGGATGTTATTTTCTTCTCGAATGATATTATTTCTTGATATCATTATCTTTGAAATATTGGTTGGAACTTTTTATCAAATTTGGAACTTTTTCATGTCGAGGTTACTATTCATGAGTTCTTATTCACGAGTTACTTATTCATGAGTTCTTATTCACGATTCTTATTCACGAGTCTTATTAATGAAGCGTGAAGATGTTTTTTATGGAATTTCTATCTTTTGGTGTCGAAGTTACTATTCACGTATCTGGGCCTTATTCACGTATCTGACCTTTATTCACGAATCGGCACTATTCATAGAAAAATGAAAATTTTTCTTTTAATCAAAAATATCTATTACGGATACTAGCTTTGATTGTATCCATGTTTTGATCATTCTTGAATTTTACACCCTATGATTATTTTTGAGGTATTTTTGGACGTGGATAAAACAAAATACGAATCCTTAATCCTTAATCCTTGTCATTTTGTTTCCTTTGGATTCGTTTCTTTAAAAATATTTTTCATCATCTTCGATCTTAAATGATGATATTATTGAATATCTTTGGCACATAGTGCAAAGAAGATGAATGATTTCTTGAAGAATATCTTTGGCCGTAGTGCAAAGATGAGCAGTGTTTAGATGAACATGACCAAGTGATGAATATCTTTGGCACATGAATATCTTTGGCAAAGATGAATATTTGATTCGGATGTATATTGATTGATGTTACGGGATAAAATATCGACGATGAACTTTTAAATTCATATATAGAAGATAGTAGTTTGCATTCTCTACTTAACTCTTCAATGAATTATTATTTCATTGCGAATATTGATTTAAAATTTGTTGTCTATTGTATTCTATTAGATTTTTCCTGTTGAAGACTAACGATAATTTGTTGTATATTATCTTAGTCGTAATATTCTTTCTTGGGCTAGTTGAGCTCACCCTTTTCTTTGTTGTTCCATTTTTCTTCTCGGGAGGCGAGAATGTAGCGAGTCTTAGTCGGGTATGGAATGAAGGTTAGAGAGTTGTTTAGTAGTCCTCACCATTTTTGTAAAATAATGTATCAATAATTATGATGGGGATTTATTTGCGTGTGGATATTATGTCTAGATGGCAATATACGTATTAAAACTTCATGAGTTTATATGTTGTAATAATAAAGTTGTAGTTATTTACGTACCATGTATTTGGCGACTAAGAATGGGTTGGATGGAATAAACTTTTTTTAGGCGTCACAACATAGTAATCAATTGTAACTTTTTAGTAATAATAAATTTTAACCCATTGTTTGTTTAAGAATGCGTAATGAGCGAAAACCATAATATTTTAGTTGATGCCGGTTTATGAATGTTTAAATTAAAAAAATTAGTATTATTTGGAAATTAAATAAATTAGTATTATTTTTCAATTGGACCTAATCAACAATTTTCAAGTTGGATGGGTATCATGGACCTATTTTTTATTTATAAACAAAACACAAATTATGTTGTTGCGAAGGATAAATACTAAAGAATGAACATTTAAATTCGAAACTAAATTGTATTGAATTATGCATTCATTTAAAGTAACCAAACCTATATATGAATGTAGCCAAACATTATATGAATTCTTCAATCCATGAATGTGCAATACAATTCCTTTTCGTAACTGAAATTAATACTATTACGTTATTGGTTTTGAAATCAACATTATATAGTTACCAAAATATTTTATGAATGATGTCAGATTATGAATGTTTAAATTAAAAAAATTAGTATTATTTGGAGATTTAAAAAATTAGTATTATTTTTCAGGTGACCGAATTAACAATTTTCAGTAACCAAAATAGCCATGTATGTAATGATGCATTTTTCATTCAATTTATAAACAAAACACAAATTATTTTGTTGCGCAGGATAAGTACTAAAGAATGGACATTTAAATTCAAAACTAAATTGTATTGAATTATGCATTCATTTAAAGTAACCAGACCTATATATGCATGTAGCCAATACATTATATGAATTCTTCAAACCATGAATGTTCAATACAATTTCCTTTCATAACTGATATTTATAATATTACTTTGTTGATTTCCAAATCAACTTGATATAGTCACCAAAATATTTTATGAATGATGCCAGATTATGAATGTTTAAATTAAAAAAATTAGTATTATTTGGAAATTTAAAAAAATAGTATTATTTTTCAGGTGACCGAATCAACAATTTTAAGTAACCAAAATAGACATTCTTAGTATCTATGCATATGTAACAGTCTGTTTTCATTCAATTTATAAACAAAACACAAATTATGTTGTTGTTAAGGATAAATACTAACGAATGGACATTTAAAATCGAAACTAAATTGTATTGAATTATGCATTCATTTAAAGTAACCAAACCTATATATGAATGTAACCAAAATATTATATGAATTCTTCAAACCATGAATGTGCAATACAATTCCCTATCGTAACTGAAATTTATAATATTACTTTGTTGGTTTCCAAATCAACATGATATAGTTACCAAAATACTTATTATTAGTATCAATGCTTCTGGAAAAATTTGTTTTCAATCCTTTTATTAAATTTTTAAGAGTTATGCTTTTGTATAGGTGAATTGCTAAATATTGTACACTTAAATTAAGGTAACCAAACCTTTATATGAATGTCCCCAAACTTTAATTTAGTATTGAATATGTAACTAAAGTGTGTTGGTTTGCAAATTATAGTTGCTTCAAAATATAGATTAATTCCTTCGTACCTTTGTAGTTTCGTTGCAGATTCAGTTCGATGTCTCAGAATCTACTTTTTGACTTTCTGTTCAGCAAAATTTTTGATCGCTTATTTGAATGTGGCGTTCGGATGCTCTGTTTTTGCTTCTTGTTGCTTTCGATTTCGGTTTCTTCTCTATTACTGACTATGATTCTTCTTTATTGCGCCTTTGTTACAGATTTCAATGATCTATGGAGTTTTCTTTTTGTTCTTCGTCGGATACGTAATTTGGAGACGTGATTTTTGAGTGTTTGGGTTAGTTGGTAACTGCCAAAATAAGTGGAGTAGTTTTCTTCTTGAATTAAGGGTTTTCTTTTTTTGTTGGATTGGATATACTGACGTGTATTGCACTATTGTTGATATTATTATTCAGTTTTTCACTGTTAATACAATTATTTGGTTGGTGCACTATTGTTGTAATTTTTTTTATTTGTTGTATACTTATGTAAAAGACCCTTATTATTATATGTTCGTATTTTCGGTTTGGAATAAGTTGGCCCAATCACGTTCAAATCATCAAACTTCAATCGATGATGCTCAACGACGAGTGAATTCGGTGCAAATAAAATAAGAGTATAAATAAATTGAATCGAAATGAACAATAAATTATTTAAATTCGACTTAAAATAGTAATTTTATACTTAAATTTAAATTGTATTTAAAAAATGTTATTCAAATTCGGCTCAACTCAAATATTTATTATTCGAATTCGATCTGACCCAAATCAAATTGTATTCAAACTATTTCCGAGTTTCAAATTCAAGCAAGAATTTGAATATCCACATAATAACTAACTTTATAATAAATATAATTTTAAATTAAATTTGTTATTTTACTTAAAAATGAGAAAATATATTTATTATTACCCTTTACAAATATAAAATAACAATTAAAAATAAAAACAAAACAAAATAATAATATTAATTATCCTAATTTGATTTAATTTTGTATATATTATAAGATAATGTATCGAGTATTTAATCGAATATGTATCAATCGAGTGTGTATCGAATCATAATCGAGAATTTGAGTAGTTAGAATCTTAAACAAGTCGAGTATAACTTTGTTCAGATTTTTCTTATACTTTTATTCGAACTTTTTTATGCTCATATTTAGATAATATTATTAACGAATTTAAGTCTCATTCATATTTTTATGAGTCGAGCACGAATCAAGCTTAAACTATTCGGCTCGTTTATTACCTTAGGTTCAAGGATAAATATAAGAATGAACTTTTCTTTTTTGGGTACATAAACTTGGATTTTATTTTCTTATATCCGGAATTGAATGTCAAACTCATAATTGGTGACATATGTAAATTAGAAAAATTATTTTTTTAACTCAAATTTTAGCATTTTAACTTATGTACTTGTACATGCCAATAAAATGTTTACTCATTTTCTTAATACTTATGGCACACACAATGCCTAAGTGTTCAAAATAAATTATGAAAATTGTTATTTTTACATAAAAGGTATTGGTATAAGATTTATAATGACACTTTACATGTCGAAATATCATTTTTATTGTGAAAATATCAATTTCTTAAATTATAATGTTACAAATGATAAAAGATAAGTTAATAAATTTACTACCTATAAGTTCAAAAACAATCCAAATATACAAAACTTCACCCAATTGGCACAAAAGTTAACATACTACTCTATCAAAAGAAGTAGTTATGTTTTGACTTTTTGAAGTAATTTTGTAACTCAAAAATTAAAATTGTTGCGTCATGTGAATTAAGAAAATAAATTATAATTTTGGTAATTAGTAGTATATAATTTTTAATAATTACAATTGTATTTATTAATGTTATACTATCTTCATTTCAAGATAAAAGTCCTTATTATTATTTTAGACAATCTTAAGTTAAATATCTACTCACCTTAAATAATATATTTTTTATAATAATTTACTTATAATACCCTTATTATTACATGTCATATTTTTATTATACATACATATTTATGAAATATCGACTACTAGTGGATGAAATTAAAACATTTGAATAAAATCTAAAGCCTTTTTGAATAGATACGACTGATAGGCCCATAACTCTTATCAGCCGTAAGATCTCAGCCTAGCATGAGATTGGTAATTACAAATTACATAACGCGTCAAATGGTCAACCCTAAGTTTAGCTGGAATTTAAAATTAAAATAAATAAAAAAACAACATATCTAAAAAATAATAACAGAGTACATGTTTACAAGAGGAATTCTACTCATTCCCATGTCCAAACTAAGAATAGAATTCATTTAAAAAGTTTAATCATGCCCATATGGCCACATAATCAATCAAGTAGAACAGATTGGTTCTTCTGCTATTGTTTCTAACAAAGGCTTTTTTGACCTGCACATTGAGAGCCTGTGTTTAAACTCCGGCAGATCTTCAATATCCTCCAAATTCAACTTTGGCACATCTTCTTCTTCTTCTCTACTTTGAGCCACTGCCGGAATGGTCTCCGGCAAGATCCTTGCATTTCCAATCACGGAAACAAGGAACAAGGCACCCATGTCAGATGCGGTGACAATAGAGTTTACTCTTTTCATGGGAAACAAAATGTAAATGTTTGCCATTTCGAGGTCCTCATCGGCGTTGAGGGCAGAGAATCTTCGTCCCATTTGAAGGGACTTGGTGTTTACCACAAAATAGTTTGGTGATTCGAGCATGAGCTCTGCTGCCTTGACGGGCTCATAGATTTGCCGGATTTCGCCTGTGGGGAAGATTACTTTTGTAGCTGATCTTGAGTGCTTGCTGCCTGTTGGACTTGATAGGGTGCAAGAAATGTAGTTGCCCATTGAAATTATGATCTAGAGAGTGTGTGGACGGAGTTTGAGGGGAGCAGAGGACTCTGTTTCGAGTAATGAAGACGGAAATTGGTGGGGGATTTATGCATGTATATAAAGGAAGGAAAATTAGAAAAGTCTTTGTGGAGAATAAAATAATTAAGAGACAGTTGTTTCTAGTATGTGGAATGGGTTGACAAATGCATGCAGTTGAGTCCGCGTCTGTTTTAATGAGGCAAATATTTTGTTTGTTTATTGAGAAAGTCAGGGGGAAATAGGGAAGATATTTCCAACTGAAATTTGTGCGTTCGGGTGGTTTTAACTAATAATTTTGATTTCTAACGACGGTCATCAACTGCCATCAGAATTTACATTCCCTTTTTCTGCCTCTCACCTGGACAAATAGTCTCCTCTTTTTTTGGTTTTGAGAGGGTGTAACAAGTGCGATAGGCCTGGTAGCGTTAGGGGACTTGCCATTTACCAGCAAACATTGTTTATTACTCAAAAGGTCTAAAGGAAATAATTTCGGTGTAATTGCATAATGGTTAGCTAGCAGCAACAGCGGAGGACAGGATGCCTCCATCGAGTAAAGAGCCTCTGGAATCTGGATGGTTGGAACTTTTCGTTCAATAAACACTAAACAAGACTTTGAAAAGTGTTTAATTCGTCAACTCATTGGCCTGATGAGAATCGAATGTTTAGATTATTTTTTTAAAATACTGCCTACTCAATTGGATACCATGCCACAATATTATATAAATGCCGGTGCAGATTCCTTTCTCAGTCGGTTACTTTAAAAAGTAGTATTCCTCTTCCTATTTTCATACGACGATTTTTTGGAATTGATATTTTCAACCCATTTGTTTAATCTTCCAACGAGTTTGGCTTCAGCCGTTAAGGTTACTGTTCTTTCTTCCTTCATGCTTTCTTTGTCAGAGGGATCACCGGATAATACATCCTCTCCAATGTGTATATAATCTAGTTTATCGCATACATTCACAAATTACAATACTTGGTCTACCTCGTGGAGTCGTAGACCAGGCAAAACTTCAATATTACTTTTTATTTACTATAGGAAACAAAGGAGAAGAAAATAGCTCTATAGATCATTCTATCCATTCTATACCGGAAAACTGAGACCCAAAAGAGGTAAAAATAAAGAAAGTGAAGATAAGCTGTAAACATTCGAGCTTCAGCCACTGCCATCAACTTAGGTACAGTTTACCTCGTGAATAAAAAGGGCAGAGGAGTAAAACTATGCAGCATTCTCCTTTGCTAATTTCTCAGCCTTGGCAATCACTTCCTCAATACCCCCAACCATATAAAACGATTGCTCTGAAAGGTCATCATACTTCCCATCCAAAACGCCCTGCCCAAAAAAATTTAAATATAATGGGTCGCCACATCAGTGTCAATGCTGGCTAAATATAGTACACTTGAGTAACAGGATGGAATTTTTCTCTTTTTTTTTTTGGTGGGGGAGCTACCCAGTTCTATACAACTTTAGATTAATGCAACGTCAACACAACATTAATAACTAAAAACTGACACTCAAAGCTTTGCCTTACCAATTAATCCCTCCGTTCCAAAATCTAGGATCAATTATTTTAATGAAAAATTGAAATATTTTCATATATGAAAATTGTAAACTATTTAAATAGCAGCACTAGTCATTAGATTAATTGTTTTCAAAGTCAACTGGATCACATCAAATTTGAATTTGAACAAATATTATCTTATATTTTGGAATTGAAGGGGATATTATTACTCCAGATCATGTAAGATACACGGAAAGCTGATCTCCAAAAGATTAAAAATACTTGTGGATGAAGAATAAGATGCATCCATAAAATTAGCTTTAGGTAAATTAAGATGTCTTTGCTACAGTTTAATGGCTAAATTTGATAATCCTAGGCAAATTGGAACCAGTTTGTTACAGTCGACTAAACTAGAATACTAATTACCATGATCAGCAAAGTGATGATATCTTAGGTAAATATAAGAAGGCTTTGACAATTATAAGAGGACCTAATTGTGTTAAAAATTAATTTCTAGTTTGCATATGTTGATACTATGTGATTAATGTGTGTCTAGAAATCACCCTCACCATCACACAAACAATTGCATATCAAACATACAATGCAAATTAATGAGTAGCTAAAGTGAAAATGTGGAGTTATGACAGAGATCTGATTCTTATAAAAAGGAAGCAGGTGTTAATTACCTGGAAGCTTGCGACACTCTCCTTCAACTCTACATATTTTCCAGGTGCACCTGTGAACACTTCTGCAACATGGAAAGGTTGGCTCAAAAATCGTTGAATTTTACGAGCTCGAGCAACAGTGAGTTTGTCATCTTCACTAAGCTCATCCATTCCCAAAATGGCAATAATATCCTGCAGATTCTTATAATTTTGGAGAACTTTTTGTACACCACGAGCAGTATTGTAATGGTCTTCACCCAAAATATGAGGAGAAAGCATACGAGATGTTGAATCCAGGGGGTCAACAGCTGGGTAGATACCAAGCTCAGATATCTGCAAGCGATAGCAGCACCAAATTAAGAAATAATCAATCTAAGAGCGTGCAGTATCCACCACTGTATATAAATGAATTCTAAACGACCTGTCGGGACAACACGGTGGTGGCATCCAAATGTGCAAAGGTGGTGGCAGGTGCTGGATCTGTTAAGTCATCAGCTGGCACATAAATAGCTTGAACAGATGTGATGGATCCTTTCTTGGTTGTTGTAATACGCTCTTGAAGACCTCCGAGATCAGTAGCCAAAGTTGGTTGGTAGCCAACAGCTGATGGGATACGACCCAGCAAGGCAGACACCTCAGAATTGGCCTAAAGAGCAGCCAATATGAACAATTAGAGGACAACCAAGTTAGTCAACTATAGTTCAGTAGAAAACAGATTCTCAAGAAGAACCTTCAGAAGCAGGCCTTACTTGGGTAAAGCGGAAGATATTGTCAATGAACAGAAGGACGTCTTGCCCTTCAGCATCTCGGAAGTGCTCGGCTACTGTGAGCCCAGTAAGCCCAACACGGGCACGAGCACCAGGGGGTTCATTCATTTGACCATAGACAAGAGCGCACTTGCTTTCACTCTAAAAGACATAACATGTTTAAAAAGGGCCACAATCAGATCAGACTCTTTGAAATCATAAAAGAATAGTTCCATTGCAAATTTTATAAATTACAGTTAAAAACCTGCTGGTCTCCAAGCTTTATCACACCACTCTCCATCATTTCCCTATACAAATCATTGCCCTCTCGAGTTCGCTCACCAACACCAGCAAACACAGAGAAACCACCTAATTATAAAGTAGAGAAACACTTAGATAGTATGAAAACAAATAGGAAACTGTAAAGTCTGAAGTCAAAACAAACCATGAGCCTTAGCAACATTGTTAATGAGTTCCATAATTAACACAGTCTTTCCCACACCAGCACCACCAAACAGGCCAATCTTTCCACCTTTTTGGTATGGCGCAAGTAAATCCACAACCTATAAAATGGCATTGCATAGTAGTAAGATTTGCAGTTTACAAGAACAAATATCATAGAAAACTTCTATCCTACCCACACCATCACATTAAATACCTATGCTGGTGACCTGAGTCAAAGCTGGTGTCAACAAACTGCCTTAAAGCACAAAAAATGTCCTCAAGTTTGCAGTTAATACTAACAATAGCTTTGCAGAAAAGGATGCAACAAAATAGAAAGCCAACTTCATTCCTCCATCCTTCCCTCCCTTCACCATGTGACATGAGATAAAACCCAAATAAATACCCCAACAAAGACGTGAATATTACAAGTGTTGTGTTATACAATTTCCTAAGAAATCACCTTGATTCCAGTGACAAGGATTTGTTGTTCAGTTGCTTGCTCAACAAAGGCCGGAGCTTCACGGTGGATGGGAAGATAGTGATCAGTTTCTGCAGTTGAAAACATAATTAAGCAATTACAAAAGAAGGCACCAGTATTTAGTAAATGTAGAGAATAATTGTGAGAAATGAGAAAAGGAGAGAGGGGTACTACATATGCTGCATCAACATGGAAACATTACATGTGAAAGTAATACAAAATTCTTACTTATATCACCCCTATGGTCAATAGCCTCTCCAATAACATTTATAATACGACCAAGTGTAGCCCGGCCAACAGGCACCTGCCAGTAAAAAGTTGCAAACACAAGAGTTGGAACACAGAAGTATCAATGACTATATGAAACAAAGATGCATAGTTATAAAAGAAATGAAACATATGATTCTTCATGAGCCAGAAACTTGGAAAACCAACAGGCTTAAAATAAGAACTTTCAAGCAATGCAAAATTGACAAAACGATATCGGCACAGCTCAAGGATGATCAAAATCGACAAAAGCAACAACTAAAAAAATGTAAGTTTACTGAACTAGTGCACTCTCTCTAGAACCACAGACATCACATCACCTATGCCTCCCAGTGTCTTGATAAAAAAAATCAAAATAACAGATATAAGAGAGTTTACCTCAAGTTTAATAAATTATAATTATATCCTTCATCTGTCTTATTCCCTCATCTTTAGAACACCATTTCCTCCTAGTAAATACACATACATGTAATAGTCCCGTGTCCCTGCTTATCAATAATATAGAACCTATTCAATTTTTCCCTCAATTTGAATAGAACCATTGACATTATGTATGGTATTTTGGTTGGTAAATATCTCATTTTGAATGAACTGTTTAGAAATGTAAGGCACTACTAAAATATACCATTTTGTTCCTCGGGGTCATCTTCAGATTTTCATTTAAAGACATGTAAATGGTTCCATTCAAACCGTAGCAAATAAGTTTGTACTATAAGGCAGGGTAGTCGAGAATACCATTTCTTGAGAATGAGACAAAAAACATAATGCTCTAAATTTCTATCAACATACAGGATACCACTACAAAACTACAAATTAAAAATAAAATAGTAGTAATAAATAAATACACCAAAGAATAGCTTATATCACCCACAGTAAAATACTGAAAATGAAATTGAACCTCTAAATTAAAAACCAATACTAGTAGCATACGAAATCTAAAAGAGCAAAAGTAGGATATCCACTAAAAACAAAGTGTTCTGTACATACGAAATTCGTATAATATTTTATAAATGTAGAGAGAGAGAGAGAAATAGCTTACAGTGATAGGAGAGCCAGTATTAAGGACTTTCTGACCCCTAACAAGCCCCTCAGTCCCATCCATAGCAATAGTCCTCACCATGTTCTCTCCCAAATGCTGCGCTACCTCCAGTACCAATC